>CAJQZJ010014563.1:4461774-4520302 GCA_907164525.1 Lophiomys imhausi | reverse complement strand
TGTGTGTGTGTGTGTGTGTGTGTGTGTGTGTGTGTGTGTGTGTGTGTACATACACACATATAGTGTATATAGTATATAAGAAACTATACACACACACACATACATACATAAATATATATATCAATAACAACAACAAAACTGGAGATATTTCTTCAGGGATGGGGTCACAGGAAAAAAAAGAATAAGCAACAATTAGAAGAGAAAATAGAATCCCAAGAATTGTTTTGTATGTTTTGTTATTGTTATTCTGGTTTTTGTTAGTTTTTCAGGGAGCAATTGGTCAAGGTTTATTTTGGGCAGACCAGAAAGAGAGTGGAAAGTACAACCTCCAGAGTAGAGAGCAGACAGAGCTAAAGTCAAGTAGCAATAGCCAAGAGAATTGCTTTTAAGGAGAGACAGATCATGGTATGCTGGTATTCAGATGAGACTGGTCCGGTTGAATACAAGAATGAGGGAGGGTATGAAGCTGAAGCTCAGTGGAGTTCTGAGAACCTGCTAAAAGTAAATGTGCTTCACTCCACACCATGTGGCAGGGAATAGAGAAGATAACAAGGTCAACGAGCTCTAGATTCCAGAGAGGCAGAGGACTGTTAGTACCATGCAGCCAAAGAATATGGTAATTTCATTTCCAAAAATGAAATTATCAAAGAGGTTACAATTATGTTATTGTTGTATAATGGACCTATGGGATGAGAATGAGTGACTGAGGTAAGGCACAAGACATTAGAGAAGGACAACAAATTAAAAGGCCATATGGAAGAAGCACCTACTTGTGTCAACACCAGAAGTAACTAAAAAAAAAAAAGTAGTATTAAAGACAGAAAGCCATACAAGACACATTCTTAGAATGAGAGGAAAGTAAGGCAAGGGTCAGTGGAAAACTACAAGTAGTAATAATGACATGGTAAAATCTGATAGTGTAAGATTTTAAACTCGAGGTTTTTGTTTGATATGTTAAATAGAGGGAGGTTTCGGGGTTAATGCAGCAAAGTCAGGCAAATGAGGATAGCCCACTTTAAAGCAGAAAGGAATCAAGTGCAGCGGTAGAGTACTAATCAAAGACAATAGGCCCACAGGATTCAGGAGTTCTCTGAACTTGGAGTGGGGGGGATGCATACGCACACCCACACACCCCTCTGCTTTTTTCATTAGTCTCTAACTTAACTGTTAAGTTTTTTCTTTAATTAATTATTAGAGTTGGAAAGCTACACAATAGTATTAGCCATAGCTGTCACTTTGTAAGCAAAGAAGTCAGCTAATCTCAATAAATGACATTGCTGCAGATAAGTCAGTTTTATTTATAATCATCACTACTAAAAATAAGGATAATAGCTGGAAATCCTGCCCCTGGATTATTTAATGTGCTAGCGAAAGAACATCAGGGGGCTGGATAGATCCATCAGTTAGTAATGTGTCTGCCACAAAAGCAGGAGGATCTGAGGTCAGACTCCCAGCACCCACATAAAAGTGGGTGTAATCCTAGCACTAGGAAAGAAAGGAGGATCCCTAGAACTTACTAGCCAGCTAGCCTTACTAGTAGGCTCCAGATTCAGTGAAAGACTGTCTCACAGTAAGGTGGAGAATGAGAGAAACCAGCCAACATTTACCTCTGGCCTGCAAAAACAGGTGCATACAAACACATACCCACACATACAGCCCCCCCCCATACCATATCATTTTATTTAATAAAAAAGTCATTACTTTAAGAGCTATGTTTCAACATAGTTGATTCTCTTTATAATATTATATATTTTATCTTATCCATTTGAAAATATTACTCTGAGTGGAGTATTTGGAGCCCCAGAGTGAAGTCTTACTACAATGCTGAGAAAAGGGACTATAAAAAGGTTTCAGGAGTTGTACAGTGATGGAAGCAATGGAGCTGTCAAAAGGAATGTATGAGCTGTAGGGAAATGAGGTTCAGAGTGGAGTTAAGCAAGCAAGTTAAGCAGGTGGGCATAGTGGGATGTAAAGGCCTATAATGGTAATCCCAGCACTACAGATCGAGGCAAGTTCAAGGCCAGAAGGGACTATATATAGCAAAACAATCAAAAAAGAAAGAGAAAGAGACAAAATGTTAATCAAAAACAAACAACCTAAGCTGCAACACAGAATGCATGAAACCATTTGTATAAAACACCAAAAAAAATGGGCATGCACTTTCATTAGTGGGGAGAAATTTTTAGGCTGATTCTTAGTTAGGGTTTCTATTGCTGAGATGACACACCATGACCAAAAGTAACTTGAGGAGAAAAGGATTTATTTCACTTATTCTTTCATACACCATTCATCATCAAAGGGCAGGAACCTGGAGGTAGGAGCTGATGATGCAGAGCCCACAGAGTCCTGCTCACTACCTTGCCTCCCATGGCTTATGCAGTCTGCTTTCTTACAGAACCCAGGTCCACCAACCCAGGGATGGCCCCACCCATAATAGGCTGGACGCCCCCCCCATCAATCATTAATTAAGAAAACACCC
This sequence comes from Lophiomys imhausi, assembly GCA_907164525.1. NCBI lineage: Eukaryota > Metazoa > Chordata > Mammalia > Rodentia > Muridae > Lophiomys > Lophiomys imhausi. The sequence continues at coordinate 4,517,823 of CAJQZJ010014563.1, read as the reverse complement.
AACAGACTTGCCTGCAGCCAGATCTTATGGAGACATTTTCTCCACTGGAGTTCCTAGCTCTCAGATGCCTCTAGCTAATGTCAGACTGACATAAGACTAGCCAGGACAAATACATAAAACAGTAACAGTAATTACAAGGAGTAAACTGAGAAAAAAAGAAAGTAATAGGAGCCTAGGGGATAGCTCACTTTCTTTCTTTTTTTTTTTATAAGTACTTTATTTTTTTTTCTTCAAGTTACATCTCAGTCACAAACCCTTTAAATATGCCACATTTATGAGAGTTAAATGGCCCAGTATACCTTCCTAATGTCCAGTTCACACATATTTGGCCCCTGACTTTAACCTTCTACCTTCTAACCATCTCCATGAGTTTAAAGTTCTATAACCGACTTGGCTTTCATACTAACTTGCATCACTATTATAACCATCTTCTTAGATCTAGAACGCCCTCTTGATTCCTAAACAACTCAAAATTTAGCTATGAGACTCAAGCTGTCTATTCTTCAACCACCTCAGAGAGCTGAGAAGGATAAATATATCTGATTATATAGGAAGTGCAGGGCCTGCAGCTTCCAATACTAAGAAATGACAAACCAGTGACTACCTGGACAGTTCCCATTTTCTCTCCATACATTCCAGCATCAGTCTTCAGCCTTTTGGTCCTGTTTCTCTGACAGACATTTATTGTAGAGCAGGGATTATGAAGGACTAAACTACCCTGTCTTGGCAGAGCTAGGCTGTCGACTTCCCTGCTACCAAGTTTTGTCCTTTTTGGACAGCAGTCTGTCTGCAGTTGAAGCAAGGAGTTTTTACATGCCAAGAGATAGGCTTGCCACTAATTCAACCATCTCACACTGGAGATTCTTCGATGCTTTTCTTCTACTTGGAGTAGAATAGGGGGTGCTGTCAGGAGCTGATATGTCATGATATCAAAAAAAAATCTTAATTTAAGACCACATCTTTGAATGCCATATTCTGCAGATCTCTTGGGGGTTTTGAAGATGCCCTATCTATCTCTTGTATTTAGATAAGCAAATGTTGCTTGTCTCTTAACAACTTGATTACTGAGTAGCTTAGAGAATATCTGTGATAGACTGTCATAGTAGCTAACAAGGTGACATGCATGTATGACTAGGAGTTTGTTTTTCTTAACTATCCTAAACAGTTTAAGACGGTTGGTATCAAGAGGCCAGAGCTTCACATTTCATTTTTAAGTATCTCTAGGTACGATACCATTAGGAAGCGTTACCTTTAATTTTGTATCAATATACAAAGATCTATTCAAATGTGGCTAAATATACTCTTAATTTTGTATCAATATACAAAGATCAATGCCTATGCGACCCAATACAATCTTAATATTGCGTCCATATACAAGGGTCAATACCACTGTGGCCAACTATAATCTTAATTTTGTATCAATATACAAATATCAATACCGACGTAGACCAATACAATCTTATTTTTGCACAATAGACAATGGTCAATACCACTTTAGCCAAATATACTACTAATTTTGTATCAATATACAAAGGTATAAGGGCATATTCAATAATCTGACCCTTCTTCTTGGTCCTTCCTGTGCTATATCTATGTCTCAATTTTTCTCAAGTCCGTGCATTCCTACATAGGAGATAAAGAAGGATACAGAAAAGGGAAAGAAGGAATACCCTGGGTCTAATCTCCAAAACCCATTAAACAGGACCATTTAACAACTTGTAATCTCTTCCCCTAAATAACAGAGTTTTCAGTTGTCCTTCAAATAACCAAAAAGGGGGGGGGGGGCGGAGAAACACCCTCCCCACCCTCTGGGTATGGGACGTCACTCTCTTAAAATGACTTCCTGCTGATTTGGGTCGTAGTAAACCTGTTTGGGGCCCGAACCAAAATGGAAAAATGGTTTAAAATGTTATTAATTAAAAAAAAAGCAGGTAACAACGTTAAAACACTGTAAATAAAATAAAGGATACAGCTGTTCAACCTGGTTTTATAAACCTCCAAGTGTCGAAAAAACGTAGAGCTAAGGTAAAATACAGGAGAAATGTGTTAACCCATGCCTTTAACTTCAGCAGAGACGGGAGGAGCACCATAGAGTTAATGGTCTTATAAATTCTAGAGTTACATGGAACAGGGTGGTGAGGGTACTCACCCTTAATCCCACCATTCAAGAAGAGTACACCCTTAACCCCAACACACTAGAGACAGAAACAGGCAGATCTCAGAGCTCAAGGTCAGCCTGACACAAAACAAACTCTAAATAGAGAAAAACTTCGATCCAGGAGTGGTGGAACACATCTTTAATCCCCTCAGATGGGAACCACAGGTCTCGGATCCCAATAATTAGAATGCAGAGACACACACATAGGATTTGGAAGGACCTAAGTTTAAAAGCTACTTACAAAAGGCCCACTCAATACAAACAAATTGTCCTTCGAGATCTCAAAATATATACACTAAAGCTGGTTTAGCTCCAAAATAACAAAATTTCTTCTTTAAACCAGATTGAAAGATAACACTTTATATATTGTCAAAAAACCAAATTTGCTTCAGGAGAAATATTACCTACCAACCCCTTTCTCAAAAAAAAAAAAAAAAGAGGGCGATTGTCCCTGAGTGAGGATTAGGGCAGGGCTCTGTTCTTATCTTTCCAGGAGAATCAAAGCATCCATTCAAGGAACCCAGGGACAACTGGACAACGGAAACCACAGCAGAAATCAGAATCAGACACCAAAAGAAGACGAGTGACCCAGATGATTCAGCCTGACAGACTCCCTCAATAGCTGTCTCCATCAAAAGCCTACAACCACAACAACTCAATATCGCTAAGACCGTTCAGCTCTACACAATGCCCCAGCCAGAACCTCAGTAAAGCCTGGAAGTTCAGCTTCTGCCTACAAACTCCTTAGGACATCTAAACAGCTGAGAACAGAAGGACTGAACATAAAAGGATTGTATTAACATTTTTAACCATTTTTCCATTTTGGTTTGGGCCCCAAACAGGTTTACTACAATAGCTCACTTTCTATGTACTTTCTGAATTCTGTGTTAACTATAAGTACTCGCTACATTTTAAAAATTTATTTTTATGATTTAATTGTTTTGGTTTGGTTTTTTTTTTTTCCAGTAGGTTTCTCTGTGTAGCCCTGGCAGGCCTGTACTCACTTTGAAGACCAGAATGGACTTGAACTCAGAGATCTGCCTGCCTTTGCCTCCTAAGTGCGGGATTAAAGGATGCACCACCACATCCAGGATTAATTTTTTAAATGTATGTGTAAGTGTATGCATCATGTGTGCAGGTAGCCTTGGAGGCAAGAAGGCAACATGAAATCCTCTGAGGCTGGACTTAGGCAGTTTTAAGCCACCAGATGTGGGTGCTGGGGTAAAAAAAAACAGTTTTCTGGAAGAGCAGCTCTTAACTCTTTAGCCCCGTGTAACTTTCTTTTTTTTAGGCTAGTTTTAGAGGAATCCTCTTTCTATTTTTCTCAATATACTTTTTGGAATTCTTTTAGCAGGGTCTACAGCCTCCAGATTCCAAGCAACTCAGAGATACCTGCCCTCTGATAAACATTTTTCATTTAAGAATTGTTTTATTTTACATTCCAATCCCCATTTCCCTCCTTCCCCTCATCCTACTCCAACCTCCCACCCTCTTCCCCCATACCCTCCCCCGCCACCCAGTACCAACCCACTCTGGCACATCAAACTGCATCAGGACTAAGTGTCTCCTCTTCCATCGAGGAAAGATAAGGCAGCTATACTAGGAAAATGAGCTCCAGAGGAAGCCAACATCTTCTAAGTCTGGGATAGACTCCTTTCCAATTGTTAGAGGATCCACTTGAAGACCAAGCAGCTTCATGTATGACCTAGGACCAGTCCTTGAAAGCTCTTTGCTTAGTGGTTCAGTCTCTTTGAGTCCCCTTCTGTCCAAGTTACTTGGCTCTGTGGGTCTTCCTGTGATGTCCTTGATCCCTCCAGCTCCCTTAAACCCTCAACTTTTCCTCAAGACTCCCTGATTTTTGCCTAATGCTTGGCTGTGGGTCTCTGCATCTGTTTCCTTTATCTGAGGGACAAGGCTTCTTGGACGGCAGTAATGTTGGGTTCTTGTCCAGATCCCTCTCTCCATCCACTTCTGAATCTATTTTATCTCCCCTACTTAGAGGGATTCAAGCATTGTCCCTTGAGCCCTCCTTATACTTAGTTTCTTTGGGTCTGTGAATTGTAGCATGGTTGTTCTGTGTACATTGGCTAATATCCACTTATGAGTGAGTAAATACCCTGTGTGTCTTTTTGGGTCTGCATTAGCTCACTCAATTTGATCTTTTCTGGTTACATCCATTTGCCTATAAATTTCATAATATTCTTGTTTCTGATAGTAGAGTATTATTCCATTGTGGAAATGTATCACAATTTCTCTATCCATTCCTCAGTTGAGGGACATCTGGGTTGTTTCCAGTTTCTGGCTGTTACCAATAAAGCTGCTATGAACATAGTTGAGGAAATGTCCTTGTGATTTGGTGATGCATATTTGGGATATATAGCTGGGTCTTGAGGTAGAACTATTCCCAGTTTTCTTAGAAGGTGCCACACTGATTTCCAGAGTAGTTGTACAAGTTTGCACTTCCACCAGCAATGGAGGAGTGCTCCCCTTTCTCCACATCCTCACCAGCATGTGCTGTCACTTGAGTTTTTGAACTTAGTCAATCTGATGGGTGTAAGATGGAATCTCAGAGTCATTTTGATTTGCATTTCCCTTATCACTAAGGATGTTGAGCATTTCTTTAAATACTTCTCTGCCATTAGAGTTTCCTCTGCAGTGAATTCTCAGTTTAGCTCTGTACTCCAGTTTTTGATTTGATTCTTTGGTTTCTTGGTGCTTAATTTCTTGAGTTCTTTATAAATTTTGGATATTAGCCCTCTGTTGGATGTGGGGTTGGTGAATATCTTTTCCCAATCTGTAGGCTGCAATCTTGTTCTAATGACAGTGTCCTTGGCCTTACAGAGCTTTTCAGTTTCATGAGATCTCATTTATTAATTGTTGATCTTAGTGCTTGAGTTACTGGTGTTCTGTTCAGGAAGTTGTCACCTGTCCTAATGAGTTCAAGGCTTTTCCCACTTTCTCTTCTATTAGATTTAGTGTATCCAGTTTTTGCCGTCCTGGGTTTTTTGGTTTTTTTTTTTTGTTTTGTTTTTTTTTTGGTTTTGTTTTTCATATAAAGTTGAGAATTGTTCTTTCAAGATTTGTAAAGAATTGTGTTGGGATTTTGATGGGAATTGCATTGAATATGTAGATTGCTTTTGGTAAGAGGGTCGGTTTTACTATGTTAATCCTGCCAATCCATGAGCATGGGAAAGCTATTCATCTTCTGATATCTTCTACAATTTCTTTCTTCAGAGACTTGAAGTTCTTGTCAAACAACAGGTCCTTCACTTGCTTGGTTAGTGTTACACCAAGGTATTTTACACTGTTTGTGGCTATTGTGAAAGGAATTGTTTTCCTAATTTCTCAGCCTGATTATCATTTGTATAAAGGAGGGCAACTGATTTTTTTGTTTTTGAGTTAATTTTGTATCCAGTCATGTTCCTGAAGGTGTTGATCAGCTGTAGGAGTTCTCTACTAGAGTTTTGGGGGTCACTTATATATACTATCATATCATCTGCAAACAGGGATAATTTGACTTCTTCCTTCCCAATTTGTATTCTCTTGATCTCCCTTAGTTGTCTAACTGCTCTAGCTAGAATTTCAAGTGCTATATTGAAGAGATATGGGGAGAGTGGACAAACTTGTCCCTGATTTTAGTGGAATTGTTTTAGTTTCTCTCCATTTAATTTGATATTGGCTATCGGCTTGCTGTATATTGCCTTTATTATGTTTAGGTATGGGCCTGTATACCTGATCTCTCCAAGACTTTTATCATGAATGGGTGTTGGATTTTGTCAAAGGCTTTTTCAGTATCTAATGAGATGATCATGTGTTTTTTTTTTCTTTCAGTTTGTTTATATGGTGGATTACATAGGTGGATTTTCATATGTTGACTCATCCCTGCATTCCTGGTATGAAGTCTACTTGATCATGGTGGATGATATTTTTGATGTGTTCTTGGATTCGTTTGGCCAGTACTTTATTTAGTATTTTTGCATCAATATTCATGAAGGAGATTGGTCTGAAATTCTCTTTCTTAATTGAGTCTTTGTGTGGGTTAGGTATCAAGGTGATTATAGTTTCATAGAATGAGCTTGGCAAGGTTTCTTCTGTTTTTATTTTGTGGAATGGTTTGAGGAGTATTGGTATTAGCTCTTCTTTGAAGATTTTTTTTTTTTTTTGGTTTTTCGAGACAGGGTTTCTCTGTGTATACTTGGCTGTCCTGGACTCACTTTGTAGACCAGGCTGGCCTCGAACTCACAAAGATCCGCCTGCCTCTGCCTCCCAAGTGCTGGGATTAAAGGCGTGCGCCACCACCGCCCGGCTTCTTTGAAGATTTTTGATAACTGCTATTTCCTTAGGGGTTATGGGACTGTTTAATTTGTTTACCTGTTCCTGATTTAACTTTGGTAGATGGAGTCTATCAAGAAAATTATCCATCTCATTTAGATTTCCAATTTTGTGGAGTAATGGCTTTTGAAGTAAGACCTTATATGATTCTTTGGATTCCCTCAGTATCTGTTGTTATATCCCCCTTTTCATTTCTGATTTTGGATAATAAACTTTTTAAAGTTTATTTTTATAAGGAGTGAGATAGGTACCAAATGGTAGTTTGGGTTCTCTAGGTGCACTCAGAAAGCACCTAGACTTCTGCTTGCCACTAACCCTTCAAAACAATGCATTTATTTCTGTAGAGGTAAGCAGGAAATTGGAAGCTTTATCTTCCAGAGCTCTCTCATCATTCAAAGCATGCCTGGGATGAGAAACTGCCCAACAGGCCAAAGATTAGTAGACACATGAACCAAATATAGCAACTGCTGAAAGTCTCAGATTGACTATTGTTAGTCTATATTCACCATCATATTTTAGTCACCTAATTAGTAGTTTCTCAGTTGACTTGATTTTTCTTAGGTAAACTGTATGCCTGGCAAAGCACACTGATACTACTATACACTCTTGACTTATCCCTCAAAAAATGTTTTTGCACACACACACACACTTTTAAAAACAAAGATTTGTTTTTAAATTATGTGTATGTGTCTGTCAGTACCCATGGAGGCCAAAAGTGTGAGACTCCTCTGAAGCTGGAGGTACAGGTGTTTGTGAGTCTCTTGGCATTCAGGGAATAAATCTTGAATTGTCTACAAGAGCAATAAATGCTATTAACCATTAAGCAATCTCCTCAACCTTATACTTTTTTTCTTTAGCTTCTAATATCCCTATAGCTAAAGCCTGTATTAGTAACAATGGCATTAAAGATGCACTCACAGCCAGGCATTGGTAGTGCACATTTTAATCCCAGCACTCTGGAGGCAGAGGCAGGTGGATCTCTGTGAGTTTGAGGCCACCCTGGTCTACAGAGTCCAGGACAGCCAGGGCTACACAGAGAAACCCTATCTTGAAAACTCAAAATAAATAAATTAATGAAGATGCACTCAGTAGGGGCTAACACTCATACTCAAACTGGCCTTTCCCATTAATACAGTGTAAATAATACTATAGCTTTCTGAATGTAAAATTATCCTTCAACCCTTGGGCTAGCTTTACTCTACAGATTTACACACCTGTTTTTGACTGATTGATCCCCTCTTTCAGCCACCTTTATCTGATTTTGCTAGTCTAATTATATCAAGTTTCTCTTTTTTTTCCTTAAATTTGTGTAATTTTAAAATGTGAGTTTTTTTGAAGTCTTATTTTTAAAAATCTGCCCATTAAAAAGGTGTACCTGACAATCTTTTGTATCTCTTCCCAGCTACTGGGTTACCTAAAGCTTTTCCATTCTTTCTCACAGCCCAGTCTTCGCCCAAGGTCCAAGACCATCCTGGAATCTTGAGAGGTAAAGCAGTATACAACGGCATCATGTCAATAACACTGAATAGCTCCTGATGTATAATCTCATAAAATATTGATTCAGCACTGATGATATAAGCAGGAAATCTAATTTTAATTCCCTAAAAGTGCTGTTATTTTTAGAAAAAAAAAACTGCATAACTCCTAGGAAATGAAAGCACACTTAAAGATGAATTAAACATACATTTAAAGGTAAAAATGAACTTATCATAGTTACTGACTTTTTCAGACATACTTTTCTTTTCAAAAAATTGTGTCTTGCTATTTCTGCAACAGAACCCATGAATAAAGAATGTACTGATGCCCAGCAGATGTTGGGAGTCTGTTCTTTGTGTTAAAGATTCTAGACTTTCACCATCTGGCTTTTACATCCCTCAGTTTAGGTTCTACCTTCACACATTTCATTCTACTTTAATCCATTATTACCTCACACTCACAAAATGTCAGATTTAAAACAGTTTAACATGTTCTAAAACTTAAAAAGCTACAAAGCTCACAAAAGAACAAGAATGGAGGAGGGCCACTTGTGGTGGCACAGGCAGAAGGAGATGGAGCCAAGAGGATAATGAATTCGAGGCCACACATCCAGGGCTACACATTTCAGTGGTGGCACACACCTTTAATCTCAGCACTCGGGAGGCAGAGGCAGATGGATCTCTGTGAGTCCGAAGCTAGCATGGTGTACAGAGTGAGTTCCAGGACAGTCAAGGGTACATAGAGAAACCCTGTCTGGAAAAACAAAACAAACAGAATGTAGGGAGGACATAACTGCATATAAAGCACAGTCACATCTTCAAACTTTGTATTTAGACACTATTCCTTACTTTGAAGTTTCTTAAATTTTAGGTTCAAGCATCAAGAGAGCTCATTTACTCAAAATCTTAAATTATGAAAGCAACATTAGGTACTAATTTCAACTTAAAGTATTTATATCAATACTTGCAGATGTTGTTTTTGAGTAGTATGAATGAGAAATTTTCGCCTTTCTCGAAGCTTTCCTATATGTTTCCAATTGTTTTGTTAGCATCACTTGTTTTGCAGCTGCAGAGATGCCTCAGTACTTACAAGCACTGGCTGCTCCAGAGAACCCAGATTCCCAGCACCCACATGGAAGCTCACAACCATCTGTTAACTCCTGTCCCACAAGATCCAACACTCTCTTCTGGCCTTCATGGGCACCAAGGCATGAATGTGGGTACACAGACATACATGCAGGCAAAACACTCATACACATTAAAAAAAAAAATCAACTTTTCAAAGACCTGTTTTGAGACATTTTTTTCCTAAGAGCACATATTGCTCTCTTAGAGGACCAGTATTCAGTTTCCAACACCCAGGTCAGGTGGCTCACAAATAGCTATTAATTCCAGCTCTGGGGGATCCAACACTCTCTTCAGGCACCTGCACAAATGTGCATATATCTATCTGTACTCAGGCTCAGACAGACATACACACATAGTTAAAAATAAAATAGGGGGCACTAGAGAGAGGGCTCAATAGTTAAGCATGCTCCCCTTGCAGAGGACCCCAGTGTGGTTCCAAGCACCTACACAGTAGCTCAAAACCATCCATGACTCCAGTTCCAGGGTATCTGATATCCTTTGTTGGCCATGTAGCCTCCAGGCTCACACACAGTGCACATACATACATGCAGCCAAATCACTCATACACATAAAATAAAAATACTTTAAAAAATAATACATCATAAAAAAGTATGAATTTTAGAGTGGTCATGGCAGCTGATATCTGTAAATCCAGCACTTGGAAGGCAGAGGTAGAACTTTATCAGTTCAAGACCAGCTTCTGATATGTGACACTTTTTCTTTTTCTTTTTTTTTTTTTTTTTTTTTTTGAGACAGGGTTCCTCTGTGTAGCCCTGGCTGTCCTGAACTCACTCTGTAGACCAGGTTGGCCTTGAACTCGAAGAGATCCGCCTGCTTCTGCCTCCCAAGTGCTAGGTTTTTTAAAGGCGTGTGCCACTATGCCGGGCCATTACAGACAGCTGTGAACTGCCATGTGGGTGCTGGGATTTGAACCCGGGTCCTTTGGAAAAACAGCCAGTGCTCTTAACCGCTGAGCCATCTCTCCAGCCCCAGTGACACTTCTTCAAAAAAAAAAAAATGTGCAAGGACCCTAAGTGAGTTAGGAAGGTCCAAATCTCAGCCCTACCAGGTTATAGCTGTGTAGCTCCTGAAGATTAGCCTCTGTATCTTCAGTTTCCTCACGAGTGAAAAGGGAACTGGTAACAGCAAGTACATCACAGACACTTTTGAGCTTTAAAGAGATTCATATATAGGATTCAAAATTATCTGACTCACAGTTACAACATGCTAAGCATCATTTAATACATCTCAATTTTGTATTTCACTATTCTACATTTTCTAAGCTCAAGTCCACAAGCATTTACATAATGGTTAAAAAGTAATTAAATCTTCATAAACCTCAAAAATGTCTTGTACCAAGTAAAGATAAAGGGCTGGGGTATTGGTGGCTCAATCTTAAGCACCGCCAAAAAAAAAATTAAATAAAATATTAAATTAGTACTTGTTTAATGTTCCCAAGAATTGATACATAATTCCATTTTGACTTAATATTCTATATAAAAGAATTAACATGTATACCTTATAAAACTGAAACAATGAAAATTCATTTCATGCTAAGGTTATACAATGAAGCAGAACACACTTAGAAACATCACTGAAAAGACCAAAAGATTGTGAATGACAGCATCATAGCTTCATACAGAGACAAGAGAATGGAATTTGGTATATGAGGGCCTTTAGTAGGACCCTCAGATAACAGCTATGTGATTTAACAAAGTCCAATATTAACTCAAAAACAAGTGTTTCTCTTGCCCCAGTCCTCACCCAACTGTTCCTAGCAAATCTCTCTTTGTATCTCCTTGGGATACAATGGAAGAGTTCTGGTTTTCCAGTAGCTTTTGGTTATGAAAATCTAATCCAGTCCAACTAAGTGCAGTTTTCTATGTTTGTTTTTGCATTGCTGGAAAACAAGTCCAGAGCCCTATGCGTGTGAAATAAACACTCTATTACCAGCTGGACTTCTGCCCCTTATGTACTCTACTTTAAATCTGTATTCTTCCAAATTACAATTATCTCTGAGTTCAGGTTTGGCCGTGGTCTGCGGGCACTCACCTGGAAGAAGAGGGTAATCTAGCCTCACAAGGGGGGTGAGGAGCTAGGATCAGCTGTGCCGCCGACACTTTAGCAGTCATTTGTGCTTGCTGCCACCCCCTGACTGGCCCTCACAGCACTGTATCACAAGCAGCCAAATGACAGTTTTTCTTCTGGGGATCAAAAAGAAATCTTTGATGACTGAGAAAATGGGGAGTTCCTACTCACTGCCTGTTTCCCCACATAAAGTACTTCTATGAACTGGGAATGTAGGTCAATGATAGAATGCTTGCCTAATATGTGTGGGGCTCTAAATTCAATTCCCTGTACTTTTCAATAAATAGTAAATAAATATAACTACTTCTACTCAACCTCTTCTTACTACTTTTGTTCCCCTCTCCAGCAGAGCCTTAGTTCTGCTTTGTTCATGAGAAGGCTGGATTCATTCTGCAGTATTCACCTGAACCTCTAAAGACTCAAAACAAGTACAAACTCCCCGGTCCATGCTAACCCTCCCCTCTCAGGCAGAGATATCTAGCAGTCAGCTGTACAGTGAGTATCACATAGGTAATGAGATGTCTGTTCCATTTTCCACTAGTTTTCTTAATATCCCCCAACAAGTACTTTTGGATCTCCCCACACTCAGTTTAAGGAAAGAATATTCAAAGGCAGGAGAAGTGAGCACAAACTACAGTGCTCCCCTCTTCAGTAACTAGTGTGCACAATTCCCACCATTCTCAGCCTCCAACCCGATCCCACCACTTCTTAAGGCACAGAAAGCGTGCTGGCTACGAGGTAACTGGGGCTTTCTTCAGAACATACAATCCCTGACTTCACTTTATACTTAACTTTGAGCCTACTCATCCATTCTGGGATAACAGGTAAAGTCTGAGTCTGTTTACATTTTTTTTAATTGTAAAATAAAAAAAAAAGTTTTGGCCGGTAGTGGTGGTGCACCTTTTAATCCCAGCATCAGGAAGCAGAGGGAGGCAGATCTCTATGAGTTCAAGGCCAGCTTGGTCTACAGAGTGAGTCCAGGACAGCCAGGGCTACACCGAAAAACCCTGTCTCCAAAAAAAAAAAATTTTAATTTTATGTATATGAATGTTTTGTCTACATGAATGTCTGTACATCATGTGCATAATTGGTGCTTGAAGTCGGCATGAAGAAGTCAGATCCCCTGGAACTGGAATTATAGTCAATTGTAAGCCCCTATGTGAGTGCTGAGAATCAAACACAGAGTCTCTGGAAGAGCAACCAGTGCTTTTAAAGCCCCTGAGCCATCTCTTCCAGCCCTGTTTACCTTTAATACTTGTTTGCTTGACCTTGGTGAGACGTTTACCCTTCCTTAGCCTCAGAAACTCAATGCACAAACAGAAAAGACATAATCTATGTCATTTGCCAATATTAACAAAATATTAGCAACTGCAAATACAAATGTGACTATCAATTATGTAAGCAAAAGCAGTTTATACTTTTAGAAGAATTAGATTTAATTTTTAAATAGTCTATACATGCAGCAAATCAAATTTGCTTTTTTTTTTTTTAGTAGACAGGGTTTTTATGCAGCTCTGGCTGGCCTTGGACTTGTTATATGGACCAAGCAATTCACCTGCCTCTGCCTCTCAAGTGCTAGGATTAAGAAAGCATACCACAACACCTGACCCAATTTGCTTTTATTGTTGTTACCGTTTTGTTTGGTTTTTCAAGGTGGGGTTTCTCTGTGTAGCCCTGGCTGTCCTGGACTCACTCTGTACACCAGGCTGGCCTCGAATTCACAGAGATTCGCCTGCCTTTGCCTCAAATTCACTTTTTTTTTTTTTTCGAGACAGGGTTTCTCTGTGTAGCCCTGGCTGTCCTGGACTCACTTTGTAGACCAGGCTGGCCTCGAACTCGCAAAGATCCGCCTGCCTCTGCCTCCCAAGTGCTGGGATTGAAGGCGTGTGCCACCACTGCCCGGCTTCAAATTCACTTTTTAAATTAAAAGTTTTTCATAGAAACGTACTACTGTAGAAGCTTGCATACATACATACATACACCTATTACATACAGATATACAAATGGTATTTAAATGGAGTTACTTATCATATAATGAGGAAAATAATGTCCCAATTAGGCATCATATGCTATCAAATAAAAGTGCCAGGATCAGGAATGGGTTACATCTTTTTGAGTTGTTGGCTACAGGCCTTCCTTAGATCACCACACACAGGCTATTGCCAATGCTATTAATTGGTCTGCACAACTTGATAAGAAGACCCTACTGCTGAAAGCACCACATATCTATGTCACCAAACATGGAGAAATAGAACTAGCATTCAACTGGAAGCTTCACTCGTACTGACTAGTGTTCATAATGCCCAAAGGTACTACACATGCTACTGAAGGAGAAAAGTAATCATCAGTCTCACCCAGCTACAAACCCTACAAGTACAATATCCACCTGCCTCAAAATATATACACTAGTCAATAGTGACAGAAATGTTTTATAAGTAACCGACTACCTTTTAATTGGAGTTAAGCCTGATCCGTGTGATAGAACCTATACTTGATACTACTGTTAATGAAAGCGAGAAACTGAGACTAATTGGTCGCAGGTCCTAGGGAAAGCCCACTGTAATCATTTTGCTAAAAGGACTCCTACTGATGTGCTATGTCTACAGATCGGTGCACTGGTGAACCCTCATCAGATTAGCTCCTCTTACACTAACACAGAGACTCACAGTCAACCAATGTGAAGAGAGTGAGAGACTTTGAAGCTCTCAGCCCTACATGGCTCTGTATTGCACTCTTCCCCTCAAGGCTCAAGAATCTATGCAGAAGAGGAGGCAGAATGATTAAAGACCCAGAAGAAGTGGATTACTCCAAGGAAAGCATTTTCTAGAAAGAACAGGACTGATGCACATATGAACTCAGAGACTTCGACAGCAAGCACGAAACCTACAAGTTCAAACCAGATAAAAATCCCAGCATGGAGAAGAGGAAGTGGACACAGAATCTTATTCCTAACTAAGAAGCTGTTTGCAAATGACAGTGACCAGGAGAAGGAAAAATTAGTTTTTCAATGGTGTGACATTGGGTCTATTAACTATACTATACGCCAAGGCAGACCTCATGATTAACAATAGATGGTCAACACAAAACAACTCCATTTTTGTTGTTTGTTTGCTTGTCCTTGGGGTTTTTGTGTGATTTTTTGTTTTGTTTTGTTTTTTAAGAGAAAGAATATGGAATGAAGTAGGTAGGAACAGGGATCTGGGATTTAGAGTAAGGAATATAAAAATATATTGTACAAAAATTTTTATTTATTATTTTTTTGAGACAGAGTTTCTGTGTAGCTCTGGCTGTCTTGGGCTCACTCTGTAGACCAGGCTGGCCTTCAACCCACAGAGATCCGCCTGCCTCTGCCTCCTGAGTGCTGGGATTAAAGGCGTGCACCACACCCAGCCAAACTTTTTAAAAATCAGTAAAACTTTAGGAGTTGAAGAGATGGCTCAACAGCATTCAAGAGCAAGTACTGCTCTTGCCAAGGACCTGAGTTCAATTCCCAGCACCCACACCGGGCAGCTCTCAATTGCATCCAACTCCAGTTACAGGGGATTTGAGACCTCAGGAACCTGTACTCATGTGGGCACACTCACACAAGAATACACACAATTAAAAACAATAAAAATAAAATTACTTGAAAAATTCAAAAACCTTTATCCAAGTTATTTTCCTGATAAATACTCGTCTTCACTAACATGTATCAAGCTGCTATATAAAGGTTACATAAGTGTTCCATCTTGCCCTCACAGTAACCCTCTGAGGACTGTTACTGTTCTCACGCTAAGACTTAAAGAGTTTTCATTCTTGGTCTGAAGGCAATAAACCTAGTAAGCAGAGTATAAAGTACACAGCACAATAAACATAAATGACTAAACATAGGCAGGGGCTCGGAGGTTAAGAACACTGGCTGCTTTTCCAAGGACCTAGGTTCAATTCCCAGCATCCATATGGCACATCATAACGGTCAGTAACTCCAGTTCCAGGGGATCTGACATTTTCTTCTGGACTCCAGGGTCACCAAGGCACACATGTGGTATACAGACATACATGCAGGCAAAACACCCATATCCATAAAATAAAAATAACTAAACATATAAATGCACCAAGATTCAATTAATTTTTTTATTTTAGTTTCTAGGTATCCAGATTAATGAAAAGTCACTATAATCATCAGAATTGATTGATTTCTATTATTTTATTTTTGTTTTTAATTTGGGGGTGGTTTTGTTTTGTTGAGATAGGGTTTCGCCGTGTAGCCTTACTCTAGATGTCCTGGAACTCAGTCTGTAGACCAGGCTAGCCTTGAACTCAGAGATATACCTGCCTCTGCCTCCCAAGTGCTGGGATTAAGGAAATCAGCCAGAGTGGGACACGGTGGTACAAACCTTTAATTCCAGCACTCAAGAGGCAGAGGTAGGCATATCTCTATGAGTTCTAGAACAACCTGGTTCACAGAGCAAGTTCCAGGCTTTAAAAAGGGTGGGTAGGGGGCTGCTGGAGAGATAGATAGCTCAGGGTTAAGAGCATTCACTGTTAGGGGACTAGGGCTCAATTTCCGACCATACACAGTAGGTCACAAGGGTCAGTAACCCCAGTCCCGGGAGATGACACCCTCTTCTGGACTCTGTGAGCAGTGTAGACATATATTCAAATAAACACACACAAAATAAAAATAAAATCTAAAATGAGTTTAACTTAAATGACTTTGTCATTCTTTCTCAACAATGTGACCAGAAGAACCTGGACAAACCATTTACTCTTTCAGGCAAATTGATGTGAAAATATATTTAAGAAGAACAAAGATTTAACACAATTAGAGTTGAGGTTTTATGCCATTCCATTTTAAAAATAGCACTACAGACACAGAACTTATGCAAAGGTGGGAGAAGTACGTGGAGAAGTACATCTAATAGAACATTCAACCTCACTTAAGAGATCTTTAGTTTTGGAGAACATATTTTGGGAAATTCAGCTTAAAGAAATTTTATTCATGCTTAAAGTATTTTTACACTTTTTAAAATAATATTTTAAAATATTTTTTGAGAAAGTTCACTTTGCATATCTTTATTCAGACACTGGAACTAGGGGTGAATTCAGCCATTACTGAAGATGAAGAGGTTTTCCTTGACTTTCTTTAGATTTAGCAACTATAGTCTTAAACTCACACACACCACTGTCATTGGAATTTGGAGAAATACATCTTACCAAGGAAGCCCAAGTGATAGAGCACAAAAACAAGTAACTATTAGGAAGAATAAGTGGTGATTCGAATATGTAGCAGTGTCTGTTTATGTGTGGTAACAAATTCTCTCTAGAACGACTCAATCTTCCCTGGTTTCCAAATTCCAAAAGAAGGAGCTTTATGACAACAAAACTCCCTGGAGCAGCTTTAAGAGTTCAGGACAAGTGAATTCATTTGGAAAGCTCTGCTTCATGCAGGTTAGGAGTTCATGACAAAATTCCATTTGCAAATGCCTTCAGGTCAAAATAATTTTTATGACACAAAAGCTTATTTTGGAGCCTACTGCCATTAACAGACACAAATATGTGTGCACTTTCTTTGTACAAATTACTTCATTTACACTGTTAGCAATACAAAATATTTTAGGACAAAATTCATCTACCAAGAAGCTTCTGACAAATTCAGAGCATAAGCTAACTCAGAACAGCAAAAGAATTTTGTCACGGGATAACTTTTTCAGATGGCAGATTACAAAAGTAAAAATAGACTGCTATTTGCTATGGGGAAGAACACACACAAACATTTAGCTGGGATGTACATTCTGAAGATCTGACAGGGCAAGTAGGTACTTTCTGTGAAGTTTGCACACCTTCTCTTAGAGTAAATGCATTTGTAAGAATTTACCCTACAAAATAGTCTCATGAGGTAAGACAGCACTTATTCATAACACAAGAGAAAACACTGGAAACAATTGCCTCAAAAAACAGGACAAAAATAACAAAACCCCACTAAATAATAATAATTTCTTTTTTGTTTTATTTTAGTTTATTTATTTTTTTTATTTTTTTGGTTTTTCGAGACAGGGTTTCTCTGTGTAGCCCTGGCTGTCCTGGACTCACTTTGTAGACCAGACTGGCCTCGAACTCACAGAGATCCGCCTGCCTCTGCCTCCCGAGTGCTGGGATTAAAGGCGTGCGCCACCACTGCCCGGCCTTTATTTTTTGTTTTTTGAGACAGGGTTTCTCTGTGTACTCTACTCACTGTCCTGGAACTCACTTTGTAGACCAGGTTGGCCTGGAACTCACAGAGATCTGCCTGCCTCTGCCTTCCAAGTGCTGGGATTAAAGGGGTACACCACCACACCCAGCTTAAATAATAATTTCTTTAGCCCAATGTATCCAAAGTAGTATTTCAATATGTAATCAACATTTGGAAAGCACAAGGTATTTTACATTTTTTGCACCATTACAATAGCTGGTATGTAATTTAATTTATACTTTATGACATATTTCAGACGAGCCAATTTCAAATGTCTAACAGCCATATATAATAAGGCATACTACAAACAGTAAACAATACAGATCCAAAGATTTAGAACTCAAATCTAGAAAGGTGTGTTTAGGTGACTTAGGCTAACAGCATAGCAGCAGAAAGTGAAAACTGAAGGAAATGTACCCTGGGCCAAAGAAAGGCAGTCCCAGACAATATAGATTTTACATTACAAGCTAATAAGAAACCAAGCTAAGAATAATACTTAACAAGCACAAATGATAAGTAAGACTATTTCAGTAATATGTAAGGACTCTTTTTCTTTACCAAGATAACAACACTGGTCATAAGCCATTCCCTTTTTTACTTCCAAACACTGCCAAGCCTAAGAGTGGTTTTTCTGGCAAAAGTCAGAAATCCAACAATGCCATCAGGATCCAAAGCATAATAAGAGCTGCTTACTGCTCTGCACTGAAGTCATGGAATATTTTTCCTTCCTTTAATTTCTTTTTTGCACTACATTTATTTACTGGAAGGGGCAGTGTGCACTTGTGGAGTAAGAGGACAACTTGAGGGATAGGTTCTCTCCCTCCAGCTTGTGGGTTCCTGGCCTAGAGCTCAGGTTCACCATCAAGATGAGGCCTCTTCCTTTCTTCCTCTGTAGTAGGAAAAGGACCTGAAGATGCACATATTTTCTCTCACTTTGGAGACAAGAAACCAACAGATTCCAACAGGTCTGTGTGACACCAAGACTACAGAGCTACTTTGCAGGGGAAACAGGGTTAGACACTTTCCATCGAACTGGAAACTCAACATCATCACTCTTACTGCTTTTTTGGGTGGTTTTTTAATAGTTCCTAAACAAAAATGTTTGCTTTTAAAGCTGCTGAGCACTTCACAAGCATCCTCTCTCTCACTCTACATGCCGCAGTCTGAAGCATGTGTGTCTAGACAAGCCAGGTTTCCTCCTCACACATTACTGTAAGATCCCTGGACATTCCTCTATGTAGATCTATCTTAACCTAACCACAGTTAGACAACTGCTTAATGTCAATCTTCTCTACTCAGGCCTTAAGTTGCTATTGCTTGGGATCTTTGCTAAATATACCAGGAGATCCTGGGAAGAAGTCCATAGTATAACTATGAAATTGCTCCAAAATTAGTGTTTTTCTTCAGATTCTAAAAGAATTACCTTTAGAAGGCTAAGAATCGAAGTGAAATCCAGCCCAAACCTCTGTGAAATTCCAGATCCTTATAGAAATTTGTCAAAAACAAAAACCAGCAACAACAACAATTTTGATGCAAGAGACTGAACCCAGGGCTTCACACCTACACAAGTATGTACTTAACTGTGACTGCAGCCTGGGCAGAGAAACCCCCACCTGGCTATTTAAGGGCTGTTTTAAATTCAAGATGAAAATACACGATGGGCGGTGGTGGCGCACGCCTTTAATCCCAGCACTCGGGAAGCAGAGGCAGGCTGATCTCTGTGAGTTCAAGGCCAGCCTGGTCTACAAAGTGAGTCCAGGACAGCCAGGCTGTTACACAGAGAAACCCTGTCTTTAAAAACCAAAAAAAAAAAAAGATGAAAATACACTATCTGAGGCTAGTGAGGTGGCCCAGAGGGTAAAGGTACTTGCCACCAAGCCTGCCCAATGGAGTTCACACCCAGACCCCACACAGTAGAGAACTGACTCCCACAAGGTGCCCATAATCTCCACCCATGTGTTCACACAGGCACACACTCAGTCAATCAACAAATGCAAAAAAATACACTATTTTTTCCACAGACCAGACCTTCCTCCACATTTTTTTTCATCTCAGTCACCAACTAGAGTCACTCTGCTTCCCCAGCTAGAAACCCGGGCGTCAGTCTTCCCCAAACCCCTTCCTTTCTCATCTGTACCTAGTTACCCAAGTCTTGCCATAACTCTCATCCACTGCCCTCCTCTCTGGCCCAGGTCATGAAAACCTCTTTGCAAGTTCCAGGGTCTTCGGGTCTTTCCTCAAACTGATTCTTCAGTGAGTAATTAGTCTCCCAAAGGGCAAAGCTGATCATCTATCTCCCTGCACCTGGCATACCTCAGCCTTCTCAAATCATATTCCAGTCAGAGGAGGAGCCAAGCACCACTGGTTATACATCAGCAGTGTGAGTCTATGCCATAAGAAAACAAGGTTCATGAGCAGCATAAAAGGAAAGTAATCAAGTCCACAACATCAGAGCAAGTAAGACACTCAGAAACAATTTCAATGTGTATTCAATTTCTATTCATTAGTTCTGTATTTAACTGCCCAGATGAACCTGATTTAGAGATCCACTAAGTCCAAGTTGAGATGAATTCCACTAGCTATCAATTTCCTTAAGCCCCAGCTAGTGTTCTTTAAAAAAAAAAAATCCTTTAGATCTCTTGGCACACTGCTAGGGAGCTGAGAGGTTAAAAGAGAGTCTTGCAATGTAACTCAGGCTCACCTCAAATTCACAATTCTCCTACCTGAGCTTCCAGAGTACTGGAATCTCAAGCATAGGCTCAATCTTATATTTTAAGAACTGGGAGTCCTTGAAATACTGGTTGAAAAGATTGACACACGAGGCTGGAGAGATGGCTCAGTGGTTAAAATCATTAGCTGCTCTTCCATAAGACCGGGTCCAAATCCCAGCACTACATGGCAGTTCACAGCTGTTTGTAATTGCCAGGCGTGGTGGCGCACGCCTTTAATCCCAGCACTCAGGAGTTCCAGGCCAGCCTGGTCTACAAAGTGAGCCCAGGACAGCCAAGGCTGTTACACAGAGAAATCCTGTCTCGAAAAACAAAACAAAGAGAGAAAGAAGAATGATACACATTAAAATCACTTAATTAAATTTTTGTTCAAAGACACTTTTATGTTTATTTGTTTTGCGTGTTTTGGGTTGACTTTGGTTTTTTAACAGAATGTTATGTAGCCTAGGCTGGTATTGAATTCCTGATTCCCCTCTGCCTACATCTCGAAAATGTTGGGCTTCTAAGTGTGCACCACCACACCTGGCTTAAAGTTTACTTTGAAAAACTATGTACAAGCTGGGTATGACAGCACACGGCTGGATTCCCTGCCACACTGGCAGGAAGAATATTTCATCCCATGAGTTTGGGTCCAGCCTAAGCAGCACAAGAATACCCTGTCCCTGACAACAACAGAATAACATACAGCCGACTGTCCTTTACTGTGGGATTCCACCAACTATGGATTAAACAGGAAAAGAGAGAAATACTGTAGAAATTAAAGTGGTAGGGGGGAACTACAAGAAACCAAATAAACTCTAAATAAAATATTTTACTTGATCATGACATGGAATCCATACCTAGCTCTGTTAATAGGGCCAAGAAATTGTGGGCCCAGGCTGGGCATGGTGGCATATGCCTTTAATCCCAGTACTGGGGCGTGGGGGGGGGGGGGGTAGGCGGATCTCTGTGAGTTCAAGGCCAACCTAGTCTACAAATGAGTCCAGAACAGTCAAGGATACACAGAGAAACCCTGTCTCGAAAAACCTTAAAAAAGAAGAAAAAAAAGAAAAAAATTGAGGGCCCTACGGGAGAACTTTACCAATATTTTGCTAAACAGACGGAGTACTAAACTGACTCCTAATGATTTATTGCTGTACCCAGAGATCCGTGCAGCTCTCAATCATCAGAGAAGCTTCTTGCAATAGATGGCAATCAACACAAAGCCAGTCAAGTGGTGAATGGGCACAGAAGAGACTGGAGCACTCCACAGTAAATAGAGCCAACATATCCCACCCCTCTGAAAGGTTCAGGGACCTTGTAGGAGGGATGAACAGGACTCAAAGAGTCAGAGATTGTGGACAACTTAAAGGAAACAGTATGTTCTGGACACAACAGGGCACTGCACACAGAAACTCTCAGCGGCTATGACAGCATGCACAAGACTGAACAAACTCAAACCAGACAAAATCCCACCATGGGGGTGGAAGGGGAGGCATGAAAACTAACCACTAGCTAAGGAGCTACTGGCATTTGATAGTTGCTGGGAGTCTGTTTCCTTTAATGTTGTGATTCCTGGTAGACTGACCATACATCAGGGCAAGCCTGACTTCCAAGGGTAGCAGAGCAACACAAACTGAACAATGAGTTTATTTTTTAAGAAATATTGAGGCTGGCCATGGTGGCATACATCTTTAATCCCAGCACTCAGGAAGCAGAGGCTTCTGAGTCTGAAGCCACCCTGGTCTACAGAGTGAGTTCCACGATAGCCAGGATTACACAGAGAAACCCTGTCTCAAAAAAAACAAAACAAAACAAAACAAAAACAAAAAGAAAATTTGAAAAAGAAAACTTGAAGTTAGGTGGATAAAGAAATGAGGGTGGAGGATGGATCTGGGAGTCTGGGAAGATGAATATAACCAAAATACACATACGAAGTTCTTTAATTAATAGATATTTTTAATTCAAAAATTTATTTCTGGAACACAAAGAAGTAAATTCCTGGAAACACATGAAGCTGAGGACTAAAGTGGCGGCTCGGCAGACAAGAGCTCCTGTGGTCTTGCAGAGGACTATGGCATGCTGCCGGGGGCTGGGGTGGGGGGGCTCAGGAGACAAGAGCTCCTGTGGTCTTGCAGAGGACTATGGCACGCTGCCGGGGGCTGGGGGGGGGGGCTCAGCAGACAAGAGCTCCTGTGGTCTTGCAGAGGACTATGGCACGCTGCTGGGGGGCTTGGGGTGGCTCACTATTGCCGGTACCTCTACATCAGGGAACCCGACACCCTCTTCTGGTCTCCCTGGACACCCACATTCACCACCACATACATACCCACATAGAGACAAGCACGCACACACAACTAATTAAAAATACATATTTAAAAATAGGAAGCTCTAAAATTCACACAATAGAAATTTTGCACAAACCAACAGTTATTAAATAAATTGAAATGTGTTTTCCAGAGAAAAAGATCTATGTCAAAATGGATATATATATATATATATATATATATATATATCCAGCCATTCAAGAACAATAGTCCCAGTCCTAATTGCTCTTGAAAAGAGAACAAGAAGGAAAGCCATCCTATTATTCTATGACTACCATAACCCCAAAACCAACACAAACTAAGATTTGTATCAGAGTTGGCAAAAGAAGAGTCACAGTATCAGGAAAGAAAGCAGTATCTAAAAGATGTTGGCTACATACTACATGGGAACCCCTGGGGAAAGATTTGGGCTCGCTCCATTAGCAAGGACCCGTAGCACCATAAACCAGATGCTAGGGAAGAGCTCATTCGAACTGGATAACCAGGTAAAATAAAGTATTTTACATAAAGCAATCAGAAGGCCTCAAGTTCAGAAGTGAAATTAGGATTTGAGAAACAGTAACACAGACAAAAACCTTCCAGATGGCTCACCAGGTAAAGGTACTGCCACCAACAAAGTCTGAGGACCTGAACTAGACCCCAGGACCCACATGGTAAGCAAAGGCTCACACCTGCAAGCTGCCCTCTGACCTCCACAAGTGTGCCATTTCACAATACACACAGATATGAGTGTAATAATTCAAGGAACTTAGAAACATTTTTAAAAAGGGAAGCCTGGGGAACACTTAGAATAACTGAGAAAAAAAGAAGAACAGAGGTAGAAAGAAGGCAAAAAACTATAAAGTTACCATGTCCCAGAAGCCCAGTTTTCAACTAATTCTTTCTTCTCCTTTCACAACTGTGTCAGACTGCAAAATAACATTTTTACAGAGGTCTTCCTAGATTCTCTCAGCAAACACCAGGACCAGGTTGGGTCTCCACTTTAAGCTTTTATAATACCCTACACTTTAATTACCATCACAACTACACTTAATTATATATAGAACTCATCTTTCCACATGTCTCCCCCACTAGACTTTAAGCTCCTCCTGTACAGGGACAATTTGTGTGGTTGCCCCCCACCCTTAGTGTGTCAGAATACAGTACATATTCCTCCAATGAAACTGTCCCAATAAGTAAACAGTAGGAAACGTTTTAAGGACCTGAATTCCAGCTGAGTTGTACAGGGTGTTCCTAGCAAAAACATCAGGCCTCAGAACAGTGTTTAGATCTGAGTAGGCTACAGTTCCTTTGTAAATGTGAAACCCTGTCAATAAGGAGTTAAGTCAATGGATGGTTACCAGAGTCCAAAGAGGAATACTCCTGGCAGTCTCTACAGGAGGGATTACAAATGACTGTGTTTTAATTTTAATTCAATTTTGCTCTATTTTGCAATTTCTCTTTAATGACTATGTGTTACTTTTATAAGAAAAAAATCAAAATATTATGATTTGAAAAGAAACTATAACGCAGCTTGAGAGGATAGCAAAACTATAGAAAAGTTTTTGAAAGCTGAAGGATCCTGAGTACATACTTCAAAAAGAAAACCCCAAAATACCAGCCTGTTCTCTAAAGCCAGTTCGAGGCTAGTCTAAGCTATGTATTGAAATTCTGTATCAAAACAAAACCCAAAACAAGACCACAGAGAGGATGATAATCCACGCTCCCATAGGTAGGAAATGGAAAAGAATCAAAGCGTTAACTACTAAAGAGGATGGGGTCTTCCAGAAGGAAAGTAGATCGGAGAAAGAATCCAAAGCAAAGAGCGCCCACTGGATGCTTCTTCACTCTTAAAGGGTGGAGAGAGGTGAAGACAGTTTGAAAAGGGCTCCACCGAGAATGGGGGGATGGGATATAAAACAACTGAGTAGAGGTTCAATTAAAAACGCACTCCAAATTAAATTTGCTTTCCATAAATTCTGGGTTCCTACAGAGTATCCATATTTTACTTTTGGCCTTAAAAAGCTAAGATAATTTTGGGTTATCATTCTCTTAGATCAACTGAGAACAAAGATAAGCATTAAATTACCTTTTATTTTATCTCGAAGTTTAATTCTCCTCACGAGCAAACACAAGCCGTTCACAAATCAAGCAACAACTCATGCATGACCAGAAAACGCTCCTAAGTCTCTGCACAATTTGCTTTTGTAAGAGAGCGACACTCGTGAATACGACGTCCCTAGGTCCAACCCCAGCTCACTTATCTAAGTTATTTAACCTCTGCGTCTCGGTTTCCTCCTCTATAACAACAAAGGATACAATAAACAGGGTTATCTTAAGAAGTAAATGACATGACACGGGTGCTAAGTTCGTATCACGTACTCAGAAAACAGTCTGTAAACCGTTTAAAAGAGAAAGCCTGCAGCAGCCCTTTTAACCAAATGAAAAAAGACCGACACCGCGACGGAGTCAAAACGCCAGGCACCAACACACGGCTTATTATTTTTCTTCCCTGCCGCGTTTTTGTTTTCCTTTTTCTTTGCCAAATCTTTCCGCTAGGAGTCTGGGAGTGGGGAGGGTGGGGGATGTCCACGCCACCGTGCACAAAGTTTTCCGAAATCGAAGTGCAGAATCACAACAGACATGGCAGCGGAGGCCGCGCAGGACAACAGGTGAACCAACCAACTCGCAGGGACCGAGGGAGAAAGAAACCCGGCGCCTTCCCGCAGCCAAGTCGGAGGGCGGCCCGAGCGCTTCGCCCGGCCTCCATCCCCCCGCGCCGAACGCGCTCCGTTCTCATTTCCGAGCGCAGAGTCCCCAGACCCGGCCGCGGGACAGAGCGGGCGCGCGGCTCCGGAGCGGGAGTAGAGCGCCGACCGTTCCCATTTAAGGATTCCAGAAGCGACCTCGAGAGCGCTGGGAATGTGAACAAAAAGGCGAGTACGGGCGGCCGCGCCGGGCCGGGCCGCCGGACCCGGGTCCCCGGCAGGCCCCGCTGAGGCGCGTCGCGGCCTCCTCGGGCCGCGGCCACCGTCGCCCCAAACTTCGCCAGCCTCCCGCGGCGCACCCGCGCTCCGAGACCCGCCAACTCACCGGGATCCCGGGAAACTCATCCTACGGCGCTCGGCGCAGGCGGCCAAGGACAGCCGCGGGGCGGCGAGGCCCGGCTCGGCCTCCGCCCTCGGCGTGCAGCGGCCCGGGCCCGGTCGCCCCTCGCGCGGCCGTGCAGTCCTCGTCTCGCGCGGGAGCCCGAACCTCCCTCCCCGCCCTCCCCTCCGCCGCCCTCCCCTCCGCCGCCCTCCTCCTCCTCCTCCTCCTCCTCCTCCTCCGCGCCGCCGGCCAGCAGACACCATTGCCGGCCTCGGCCGCGGGGGGCGCTAGCTGGGGGGGGGGGGGGGGGGGGGGGCGGCGCGGGGGGGGGGGAGGGGCGCCGGCGCGCGCGCACTGGGGAGGGCCCGCCGGCCCTGCGCGCACCCGCCCCGGGGCGCGGGTCCCGCCCCGGACACGAACGGAGCCGAGGGCTCGGCGGAAGGGCCCGAAGGGCCCGTGGAGCCCGGCGCCCCTCTGCCGGGGAGGAGGGCCGGCAGCCGGCCTGGGGGCGCCGGGTTGCTGAGGGAAGGGGGGCCGCCCCTCCGCGCTTGCCGCCGCCGTCGCACGCGTGACAGAGGGGCCGCTCGGACGGGGCTGCGTGAAGTAGACTACGTGGGCCCGCTCCTTCCCGACCCGAAGCCCCACGCTGCACATGAGGGGCGGCCCGGGTGGTGCCACCGAGTCTCCACGGC
Source organism: Lophiomys imhausi (assembly GCA_907164525.1). NCBI lineage: Eukaryota > Metazoa > Chordata > Mammalia > Rodentia > Muridae > Lophiomys > Lophiomys imhausi. Next base: position 4,491,635 of record CAJQZJ010014563.1, on the reverse strand, counting down.
GCGCGACCGGCCTCCCGTTCGTAGTGGTCGTTCGGGCAAAGAAAAATGTAGCCACACTTGTATGCATTCCTCACCCCGGGGCGCCACCGCTCCCCCGGTTCTGGTTCTGGCCCGCGGCGGGGGGAGGAACGCGGAGGTGCACGCGTTCCCGGGGTCACGTAGCGAAAGCCGCGCTTTTGGGCCTCCGAGGCCGGCCGGCTGGGGGTGCTGTGATCTGCCGGCCCCGGGCCCGCGAATTCCTCGGGCGTAAGATAAGAAGCGGCGGGAGCCGGCTGAACTGAAGTCAGTGGACTATAAATACGACTCTTGATCCACCTTGGGCTCCCCCGCCGCCGAGTGACCTCGTTTACCCTCCCGAGTCTCATTCCCTCCTTTTAGGAAAAGCAAATAGCTGCCACTACCTCTTTCTTCTGTTCCTTTTCCTCTCATTCTTCGTGCAAAATGCTGTTGAAAGTATTCAGTGACCTGTGTATGAAAAAAGGAAAGGTAATCCCCTTTTAAACCAGACGTTAAATACCTAACTTCTTCGGTAAGTATTTCAACGAATAAATTGAAATTGTTCGGTTAATTCACTTTTCTGGAAGTGCTTTAAATCTCTTGGAAAATCGTTTCAAATAGACAGAAGAGAGAAGCAAGAGAATGTACCAGGCACTTCTACTTGTGCACTTGCACACATTCTGGCCTGGAGGAAAAAAAAAAAACTAAACAAAACTTAGATTCCAAGATATTCCCTCACATGCAGCTGAAAATATTTAAATTCCCTTATTTTGTAGTTTATGCAAACTGTTCTCCGTGTCCCTTTTCTCCTTTATCCACCTTTGCCTTTAGAACCTTCAGTGCCTCCATTAGCTTCAGTTATGTTCTCTCATCTTTTTTCTGAGCTCTTGTGCTGTCTCAGTCTTGAGTCCTTGCAGTATTCTCGCTTCACCGAAGGCATCTGGTGATATCAGTAGTCTCTTGCATCCACTGAAGATTGTCACTTTTCTTTCCTGATTATTTCAACATACTACCCTCTTAAATTTGAAGGGAAAGAGTGAATCTTTTGTTCCAAGACATTTGGACTCATTGGCCGAAAGTCTTAATGCCTGTCCAAGTGTTGTGACAGAGAAAACCATGGCAGGTGGACGTAGTGTAACCTCTACAACCTAATTTGATTTGGGGGCTAGAAATCAGCCTGTGAGATGGACAAGAATCTCAGGTTGTAGCTTTAGTGTGCCAACTCTGAAATGCACAAATTGGTGTTGCCTGATTTGAGTTAAATGCCACTGAAATGAAAGCAAGATGGAAGCTTCAGATTTTAATTCTTATCTTTGCTTCTCTACAAAAAGATCCTTTTCAAATATTTGGGAGTGTCACTTGGTATTCTCATGCTCTCCTTAAAGCAACTCACTTAGTGCCCAGAATTAACTCCTTAGCACATCACAGCCCACAGCCTGCCTACAGAGAAGTGAACTGAGCCAGAGTATGGTTTGCCTTTTGGCTCCTGGCATGTATAAGCATGCCAGCTTGTTTCTCCGGTTTGCCTGCCCACTAAATGAACAGAGCCAGAAACCCAAAGAGACATCTGGACACGTATGGTCTGGCCCCCAAAGTCAAGGCAACACTTCAATGTCCAATTTAACGTTCTGTAATGTGGTAGAATTCCTTTAAGTAGGTTAATAGAAGGGGCTAGAAATGGGCCTTGTTGGCTGGGCGGTGGTGGCGCACGCCTTTAATCCCAGCACTTGGGAGGCAGAGGTAGGCGGATCTCTGTGAGTTCGAGGCCAGCCTGGTCTACAAAGAGAGTTCAGGACATCCAGAGATACACAGAGAAACCCTGTCTCGAAAAACCAAAAAAAAAAAAAAAGAAAGAAAGAAATGGGCCTTGTTCTCTGGGCAGTTAGTTTTAGCTGTCACAGGTCCTAACTAAGACTGGCAGTTGTTGCCCAAACAAACCAGGAAGCATTCCCTCCCAATAGGTCCTTGCTCCACAGTGCTTTTTGTTTGTTTGTTTTCTTTTCATTTTTTTGAAACAAGGTTTCTTTGTATAACAGGCCTGGCTGTCCAGGAACTTGCTTTGTAGACCAGGCTGGCCTCAAACTCACAGAGATCTGTCTGCCTCTGCCTCCTGAGTGCTGGAACCAAAGGCATTCACCACCGCACCAAGCTTCAGAACACTTTTTCTAATCACCTATCCTATACGAACACCCCAGACTTCACTTTCTTTATGTTGCCTTTTATTATCTGAAATTATTTAGTTTATAAGCCAAGCCCCCTCTGCCCTATAGGATGTAAAGTCCTGGAAAAGAAAGACTGGAGTCTGTTCTCCATTCCACTCAGATCTTAGTGCCTGTTGTGCAGTACTCTGTATTTGTCAGATACTCACTGTGGGGTATTTGTTAAATGAGCGAGACAGATAAGCATGGATTTCCTCTGAGCACTTCTGAACTTCGTCACTAAGACCCTTTCAGTGTTAGATGGTGGCATGACTATGTGAAGAGGGTGAGGATTGGCCAGGGGAACTGTAGATTATGTCACCTTTAGTGAAATAGGGTCCTCTGCCTTCAGGGATCCAAGTTCCATAGATTAATCCAAGTTAATCCGTCCAAAGTCATTTTCCTGTTGTAAAGATTTTACGAGGCAAAAGACAGCAGTAAGTTGTTGTGAGTATAGAGATAAGAGCTCAGTTAAAGACTGGTGGAGGGATGCCCTTGGTAGGTGACACTTAGGTCTTACAAACCCAGTATTAAATGGATAAACATGCTATGGGATATAGAGGGGACATATGCAATTTTCAGCTTGGACACTACCATATCATTTTATTAATGACACTCCATCGTGGTTTACATACAGTATTTTATTTCTCTTATTTATATTTTACTTCTAAAATATTGTCTCCTTCCCTTTCTCTATGTTAATTTTGCTTTGCTTCAAAGACATTTTCTGGGACAAGCCCTGCAAGGTACCACCCACCACTTGGTCCCACTTAGTCCATGATCTCCTCACCTTAGAATTGAGTCCTTTCCTAGGCCACAGGCAGAAAGAATTCATGGAACGTCTATCTCGAGCTCAAGGCCTGACTTTTGTTGAGTATCTCTCTTCTCTGTTTACTTGGGGAGCCCTGACTTTGGCCCTTCTCTAAGAATTGACCCCCAGCCCTTTTATGTATGTTTGTTTGTTGAGGATGGTGCATGTCTGGCTCAGCCTGCAAGAAGAAACTTCCAATATTGGTTCTCTCCTTCTACCTTGCAGATTTCAGGCATTGAACTTAGGTTGTCACACTTGGCAGCAGGTGCCTTCACCCACTGAGCCATTTATTTATTTTTGAGACAAGGTCTCATGTATTCCAAGTTGGCCTAGAACTCACTGACAGAGGATGACCTGGAACTATTGACCTCCTGTTTCCACCTCCTGAGGGCTGGGATTACAGGCTTGTGCCAGGTTTATGCGGTGCTGGGGTGCCTGCACGCCAGTCAGGCACTCTGCCTGTTAAAGTATATCCCTAATCTCAGTCCTTTTATATTTAAATCCTGCACTGTCACCCTGCCTAGACTGCAGGTTTCTCTATCGTCAGGACTCACCCCAGTCCTAAGATACAGATTGGCTGCACTATACGCCTCTGGCTCCTCTACATTCTGTGACCCTGACTATTCTACCCATCTAATCAGGAGTGCTTTTCCCCATTTCCTGGGGCTGGGTATCTTCATGCCAACTGTTCTTGTTTGCTCACGTCTCTGGTTATCAGGTGCTGCCTGTGGGACTGCAGTTCCTCCCATCCCAGCTCCCACTGAGCCCTCCACAATCGTGTCCTTCCCCATCCTGTTATATACTCACTGCCCCACCTTCTCTGCCCTGAGGGCAGGAAGCTAATACCCTATTACACTAGAATTTTCAGCCAGAAAAAACATATATATGTATATGTAGAATAAAATATTATATAGAACAAAAATATATATTTACATGTATATATACTGAATATACTATAAATAATTTTTGCCTGGTAAAAAGTATTCTGGCTTGCAGCTTGGTGGTGATGGCACATGCCTTTAATACCAGGACTCAGGAGGCAGAGTCTGGCAGATCTCAGAGTTCAAGGCCAGCCTGATCTACAAAGTAAGTTCCAGGACAGCAAGGGCTACACAGAGAAATCCTGCTTGAAAAACAAAACAAAAATAATAATAAATATTGGAGTGTACGACAGGTAATACTTCACATGTACAAGGACCTAGGTTCAATCCCCAGCAGAAAAAGAAGAAAGAGGAAAAGAATCCAAGAGTAGCATATATTTGAAAAAGCGCTTGGATCTAGTTTCTTTTTTTTTTTTTTTGGCTTTTCGAGACAGGGTTTCTCTGTGTAACAGCCCTGGCTGTCCTGGACTTGCTTTGTAGACCAGGCTGGCCTCGAACTCACAGAGATCCACCTGCCTCTGCCTCCCAAGTGCTGGGATTAAAGGCATGCGCCACCATGCCCGGCGATGGATCTAGTTTCTTAAAAAGTGTGTATGTGAGGGACTGTAGAGATGGTTCAGCAATTAATACCGTGTGCTGTTCTTGGATCTATGCAGTTCCCAGCACTCGCACTGGGTGACTAAGAAAGCTGTAACTCCACTTCAGGGGAATCTGACACCTCTGGCTTCCACAGGCATATGCCCTCAGACATTTACATACACATGATTAAAATCTTTTCTAAAAATTGTGTGTGTGTTATGATGGTTAATCTTATTTGTCAACTTCGTGGTATTTAGAATCACCATAGAAGCTGGGCATGGATGGCCCACCTTTAGTCCCAGCACTGGTAAAGCAGAGGCAAGCAGATCTCTTGAATTCAAAGTCTGTTCCAGGCTAGCCAGTGCTACATGGCGAGACCCAATCTTTTGAAAGAAAGAAAGAAATACTGTGAAAACAGACCTACAGGTTAATTGAGATAGAAATACCCACACTAAATATGGACCACCCCATCCCATGGGCTAGCACCCTGAACTGAATAAGAAGGAGAAAGTGAACTGTCAATCAGCATTCATTTCTCCCTGCTTTCTGCCTGTGAACACAAGGTAACCAGCTAGCTGCCTCAAGCTCTGCTGCCATTGTGGTCTGTACCCTGGTCCTGTGAGTCAAAATAAACCTACCCTTAAATTGCCTTTGTAAGGCATTTGTCACAGCAACTAGAAAAGTAATGAATGTGTCTGTGTGCATGCACACACACACATATACGTACATATGGGTATGATTACCTGGCAAGTGGCTAGTAGGAGGAAGGGAGGTGCCTCAATAATGATTCAGGCAGGGGTCTGTTAGAGAGAGAGAACCCTTGGCCAGCAGTGAAGAGCCATGAACATCCACACTGACTACTGAATGTGAGCTGTGTAGTTATCAGGCTCTTTTGCTAGGTATGGTCTCCACCAGTGTAACCAGGCATGCTAGTTTATCCACCAGATGTGCTGATCATTTCTATCCCTGTGCTGAACTCCAAGTCACAAAGGAAAAGCAAGTCTTAGTCACAGGGCCTGTGATACTTTTACACTCACTCCACTCTGTTCCTACTAAGTTTTGGTGCTGTTTCCATTTTGTTTTCAGTACTGAAGGTGGAACCCAGAGGGCTTGCTTATGCTAGGCATGTGTTCTGCCACTGAAATATATAGCACCAGGCCCCTGTCCTTGGTCTCTAGAACACTGCTTAACATACCAAGTAGGTAATAAATATTTATTAAACAGTAGCTATGACAACGTGGTTTAGGCATCATATATGCTCCTGTCCTCTAATTACATAGCTTTCATCGACTGAAGTCTTAATAGCTCATTTTGACAGGCTCCATTTGCTTTTGAAAACAACTTTCTCACTCCTTTCACAGCATCAAAATTTAGTATTACCCAGTAACCAATATCTGTGTTTCTCTAAAAAGTAGGTCATTTTTATTCAGCTTGTTGTGCACCTTAACGCCTGTCAGCTCACTGTATGTCTAAGCTATACTAGTTCTCCCTCTAACTGGTTATCTTCTCTGCTAATCATGTCATTTCTTCCAGGCTTCTTCTAGTGAAACACCACATTCCCATTAAGTCTGAAATCACCGCATTGTGACAACAAGCTGTTAGACTTATCTCCAAAAAAAGATTGTGTACCCCTATTCAGTTATGTGTGAGTAGGTGCTTTTCAGTCTCCCAGGCTAGGAAGAGACAGCTAAGGGTATCAAAATACACAAGGTATCAGAGTCTTTGCCTCTGCTAATTTAGGAGGGAAATAGTCACAGACTTCTTGAGTCAGCTGTGTTATTGCTCTCTTTTTCTTCTTGTGTCCCCCCCCCCTTGACACACACATATACACACACACACTTAACCATTGTTGCTATAGTCAATTTGCTGAACACTGGAGTTGCTAGGTTACCAAGGGAAGCACTATTCAAACACTTTCATGACGACAGTTGCCCAGAATTCATTTATTCATTCTTTGTTTGTTTGTTGAAGTAGTGTAGGGGCACAGCTTTTGAGACAGGGTTTCTCTGTGTATCCCTGGCTGTCCTGGATCTCCCTTTGTAGACCAAGATGGCCTTGAACTCAAAGATTTGCCTGCCTCAGCATGCCAAGAGCGGGGCTTAAAGGCGTGCACAGAGTAGTCTTCTTTAATACTTGCACAAAGTACCAAACACCATGAAAATACTATTCTAATTATCATCAGAGAGCCTAATCCGTGTGTGTGTGTGTGAGTGTGTGTGTGTATATGCTTTGCTGGAGATCAAAGTCAAGACTTCCCACACCTATTACATATTTCAAGCAAGAAGAATGTGAAGAGAGAAACTCAAAAGCTCTAAACTAAACAATAAGGAGGTTGGAATGAGGATTGACCACATACATGCTGTAGACTTGAAGTATTATACAACATAAACATGTATAACTATTATATGTTAATCAAAGAAGGTTTTTATGGGAACAGGAACATAGACTTTGTTTCCTATCAATGAGACACTTAGTGGTACTGCCTTGTAGGCCCCCAGTGTATGAGAAAACTCTTGGCCCTCATATGACTGCTGAACTGGGGCGGGGGACTGTTATGTAGGGACACTCCACTCCAGAGGAGTGGGATGAAAGGGTTAAGGGGTAGAGGGTAGGAGGGCAGGACTGGGAGGGGTGGAAAGAGGACACTGTGATGGAGATGTAACCTGAAGTAATAAATATTTTTTAAAAGAAATGGATTTTAATTGTTTAATACTATGTACCTTTTAGGGCAGTTGGAAAGATATACTTAAGCATTTAATTCTCTGTTATAAGTATATATATAAATATAGTAAAAGGACACAGGGACAGAGTATTGGGAGTGTTGTGAGTGGAGGTCTAAGGGACCTCCTGTTTCTTCAGTAAGCTCTTCATCCATATAACGGGCAGTAACATTTTTATAACTAGAAACCTTGGAGCTAGAGCAGTGGGTATCTCAGTGGGTAGCTCAGTGGTAGAGCGATGCCTAGCACATGCAAAGCTCAAGTTCAACTTCCAGAAAAATTAAAACAACTGGTTGTGATCCAGGTATGGTGAATTATACCTGTTACCTCAGCAGATGGGAGATGAAGGTAACCAGAAGATCAAGAGTCATCCTCAGATACATACAGAATTCCAGTCCATCCTGAGCTACATGAGACTATTCAAAAGAACAAAATAGGGGCTAGAGAAATGGCTCAGCAGTGAAGAGCACTTCTTGCTCTCTCAGAGTACCTAGGTTCAGTTCCAGTGCTCACATGATGGTTCACAACCATTCGTAATCTAGTTACAGTGGCTCTGACGCCCTCTTCATGCTTGTGGTTCACACACATATGCCAGCAAAATACACATACATAAGATAAAAAATCTTTTCTAAAAACACTTAAAAAACAAAATAGTATTAGTAATAGTAATAACAACTAGTCAGTTTAAAAAAGATTGAGGAAGAAATGAAGATGACAAGCTTCATATTTATCATTAATAAAACTAGAATTCCATATAAGATGTATTTGATGTGTTTTTCTTCATAGCAAAAGTTACTCTGTTTTGGGCTTTCAGTAGTAACAAAAATGTTATTGGTTATAAAAATATGCTATTATTTTAAATTTTTTAAAACCCTGAGAAATAAAACTTCTCCAATTAAACTACATCAAGAAATGAAAGATATTGTGGTTTTGAAAGTTTTCTAAAACATACATCTACAAATTTATGAAATGTGTTTTAATGCTTCCAGAAGACAAAATAACAGCAGACAGGTAAACAGTTTGAAATGTTTAAGTTTTCTAGGCTTTTAATGTATAATCATATTTGTTTAGCACAATCCCTAAATAGCCACAGTATGAATGTTGAATCAAAAAAAGGCAGTACAGTCGACTGCATATAAACATATAAAACAAACAAAAGTGAATAACTTATGATTCAGTCATATAAAGTTTAGAAGAAATACCACCATGGAGTCACATGTTTGGATTATATTGCAAATAAAAAATTAACTTTTGACAGTTGCTTATACCATCAAATGTGTAATAACAAGAAAAAGTTGAATTTTGGAAGTTAATACATATTTTTATCTTTCGAGACGTCGCAGGAGGCAATCAGAAAATCTCAGTCTTGCAGCAGCAGAATGACTCTGCTTCTATCCAGGAAGCTGAACAATAGCACTTGCTGCTTATGGGGCCATCAGGAAAAGCCAGCTGTGGATTTCTTTCTAGTACAATTAATTGCTTCCGCTGTATATAAAATTGAAAGAATTGGGTGCTTTAGTGCGGAAAAAGGATATCCTGCTACACAGCTCCTACTTCCTCACAAAGGCTATCACTGAGCTCTTTGCCCTTAATTCGAATGCATTGGATTATCCTGCGATGAAAGACCAAAAGGCTTTTCATTTTTACAGTCTCTTATCTCCTACGTATTGGGCACCTCTCTAGAGATGCCTGCTCTTCTCCAAGCCTGGTTAATTGCTAGGATGTCAGAGGGTGGCTAAGGACTGACTTCCTTCTTACCGACTAGTTGTGAGCCCCTTTCCTTTTTTTTTTTGATTGTGGGGTGTCATTTCTTATTGCTGGGTTAAAAAAAGAAAGAAGGAAGGAAGAAAAGAAGGAAGGAAGAAGAGAGAGAGAGAAGGAGAAAATGGTGAGTTGGTGAGTTTTGTCACTGTTCGAAATAACAGATGCTACACATTCTCAATGCCTGCTTTCATTCCCTGCACACTGCATGCTTTAAGATCACTGGGTGTTTTTATAAATTCCACTATGCGCCGGGCGGTGGTGGCGCACGCCTTTAATCCCAGCACTTGGGAGGCAGAGGCAGGCGGATCTTTGCAAGTTCGAGGCCAGCCTGGTCTACAAAGCGAGTCCAGGACAACCAGAGCTGTTAAACAGAGAAACCCTGTCTCGAAAAACCAAAAAAAATAAAAAAATAAAAAATAAAATAAATTCCACTATGTAGAACTGTCCAATCAACATAATAGCCTCTTGACCTGCATGTGTGTGACTACATGAATTATAAACTAGTTATAAATAGTCAGATCTGGTGGCACAGGTGTATGAACCGTAGTATTCAGAATGCCCTGTGGGCATAGTTCAGTGGGGAGAGTCTTAGCCTAGCATACCAAGTAACTTGAAAGCCAAGGCAAAGTTCAAGGCCTGCTTGGGCAGCTGAAGAATTCTGGCCTCAAAGTTGTGGAGGCAGGGTTAATTGCTCAGTGGTGGACTCAGGCCCTGGGCTCAATCCCCAGTGCCACCAAAAATAAACATTTTTAAAGGTAAATAAAATATAAAATTAATTTTATCAATTTAACCTTACCTGCCCATGTTTTCACCTTCTCTGTCGCCCCAATCAATGCTGGACTTTGTAAGCTCAGTGACTGCCAAGAGGAGAAAACATACAGTGAACATTTTCATTTTTGCTAACATTTCTACTGGACAGTCTCACTGGGAAACTTGTGTTTATCAGGTAAGCAAGGGCTCTATCTCTAGCTATGACTCCAGCCTCAGGGATCTTTCCAGTATTTTTTACTAGGAAAGTGACTCAATGAGTACTAGCAATGGAGGTTACTACTCAGTAGACATAAAGTTTTAATTTACATGATATCTGGAGGCTGCCAAGATGGCTCAGTGGTTTAGAGCACATACTGCTCTTTCAGAGGACCTGAGTTCAGTTCCTATCACTCATGTTAGGCAGCTCACAACTTCCTGTAACTCCCGCTTTATGGGATCCAGAGTCTCTTCTAACCTCTGTGGGCATCCTCATGCATATGCCCAGAAACACAAATAAATGAAAAAGTAAATCTTGGGCTGGAGAGATGAGTCAACAATTAAGAGACCAGACTGTTCTTCCAGAGGACGTGGGTTCGATTCCCATCAATCACATGGCAGCTAACAACTGTCTGTAACTGCAAGATCTGACACCCAACACAGACATACTTTCAGGCAAAACACCAGTGCATATAACATAAAAATAAAGAAAAATAAAAGTTTTTTTAAGTAAATCTTTTTTTAAAATCTGATTTCAATTTATATGAAATGTTTTTACCACAATAAACTGTGAGCATGTTAATCACATTCCTTTGATAATAGAAATTTAGCCAAATTGCTAAATAGTGGTTGTTTCTGAGCAGGAGACCATGATTGCTTTTTCTTCTTTCTGCTTACACGTGTTCTTAAGACTTTATTGAATAAACACATACTCTTGTTAATTAGCAAAAATTAAAGATCGAGAACCCCATTCATTTTCTTTTATTGCCAATCTCAGATTAAGGTGGTTTCATAGAGCACCTGTCTCTAAGAAGAATAAGTCATTCTGAACCACTGCTTCCTCAGTAACCACTGTCAGGCTCTACTTTCTTCACCCATCCTGGCACAGATGACATCAGGTGTCCTGGAAGCCTGCTCAGCAGAATATGTGAGAGGTGGAACATAATCACCAGGCAGCCCCCTCATCTGGCATTTCTGGGCGTTTTCCAGGACCTGGATATTTGTAGGCTTCAGTCCAGTGTTCCATAATTGGGGCCCAACTAGTGAAGGAGAACTGTGGATTCAGGAAGGCTCTGGTTTTACCACCGAGGAACAAACCATAAAAGAAACCTTGTTTCCTAAAAGTTCAGGCATGATCATACAGGTTTAATTGGGAACAGAAGCTGTTTACAGCAAATTATAAACTGTATAAGGCAGACTTCAGTGGACACTCCCAGGGGATGTCCCATGCACCCTTCCCTTTCGTTATCAGATTCAATAGACACAGCTTGATGAGGTGGGGCTGCAAAGGTGCCAGCCCACAAGGGCATCCTTGGAACTTTCTGTGATCAAATTGCTCATGGAAAACCTGGCTTCTCTTCCTTGAAACTGGAAGCCAAACCCACTGTTTCTTTCACTGCTCCATTACCAGTGAGTCTAGGAATAGGCTTTAGCATGGTATAGTAGGAAGAATGTTAAATTTATAGGGTTTAAACTCTTGGCTGTATGTCCTATTTTTAGACCTAACTAACACAAAGTGTATCAACCTCTTAGAATCCCAGTTCCTAATATCTACAAAAAAGAGATAATATGCTTCTTTTTTAAATTTTTATGTATGTTGGTGTTCTGTATGTCTGTGTGAGGGTGTCAGATCCCCTGGAACTGGGGTTACAGACAGTTGCGAGCTGCAATGTGGGTGCTGGGAATAGAACTCGGGTCCTTTGGAAGAGCAACCAGTGCTCCTAACCACTGAACCATTTCTTCAGCCCAATAATGTGCTTTTTTTTTTTTTGCTTTTTCTTTTTTTTTTTGGTTTTTCGAGACAGGGTTTCTCTGTGTAGCCCTGGCTGTCCTGGACTCACTTTGTAGACCAGGCTGGCCTCGAACTCACAAAGATCCGCCTGCCTCTGCCTCCCAAGTGCTGGGATTAAAGGCGTGCGCCACCACCGCCCGGCTAATAATGTGCTTTTTAAAGAAGAGTAAACATACATTTAGAGATAAAAGAGAGAATGAAATCCTGGGAGTAGAATAGGCTCCAAAAGAGGAATCCAGAGATAAATATTATTCACCCAATTGAACAGATGAGGAAATTAACTAGTACATGCCAGTGGTTGGCATGAAATCACTGCTCAGTTTTAGTTACCTTTCCTTTGCCTTCTAGAAAGTGACTTGTCCATTAGTGATTATGTTGAAGGGGAAAGAAAACAACTTAAATGCTTAATAAGCCGTACTTCAAATACAGCCCAGTGTAGCCCAGTGCAGTGATTAGCGTATGACTTCTGCTACAGCTTGGTCTGGGATCCAGTTCCTTGCCTCTGCCTTGCTCTGGAATTTCCTCCTAGGAAACTTTGGTTGTTCACTCCTGGACCTTAATGGGCCTCCCCAGAAATGCTTGAGTTGTGGGGGTTGGGGGGCTATTAGTATCTTCTGCTTCTCAAGCCAGAGTACCTAACACTGAGAATGAAGTAACAATGTTCCAGAGAATCTTCGTCATGATTTTTTCCCCCAGTAATAATTTACAGGGATGGGAATGTCACTCAGTTGGAAGAGTGCTTGCTTGTGTGGCTCAAGGCCACCCTGGGCTACATGAGACCATGTCTAAAAAATGAAAATGACTTTAAATATATATATATGCATATATGTATATATGTATACACACACACACACATTTGTGGAGGGAGCCAGGTATGGTGACATACTCCCTTAATCCCAACACTCTGGAGGCAGAGCCAGGTGGATTTCTGAGTTTGAAGGCCAGCCTAGTCTACAGAGCAAGTTCCAGGGAAGCCATGGCTACACAGAGAAACCCTACCTCGAACAGAAACAAAAATATGGGCTGGTCTGATGGCTCAGCAGGTAAAAGCATTTGCCATTCAAGCCTGATGGCCTGAGTTCAGTCCTGGGTCCCACATGGTAGCAGAAAAAAGCAGACTCCCAAAAGTTGTATTCTGACCTTCACACATTCACGATGGTACACTTGAAACCATACTGACACATACCATAGACACATAATAAATATAATAAATTTGGGCTGGGGGCATAGTTCAGAGGTGAAGAGCACTTCCTGCTCTTGTAGAGGACCCAAGTCTGGTTGAGAGCCCATCTCAAGTGGCTCGCAACTGTCCGTAACTCCAGCTCCAGGAGACACCAACTCCTCAGGCCTCAGCAGGCATCTGCACACACACACACACACACACACACACACACACACACACACACACACACTTACATATAATAAAAATAATAATGAATTTAAAAACAAAAATTTTAAAGTAAAAACAATTTTTAAATATATAAATAAATATAAAATAACTAATTTGAAAAACAGCTTGAAGAACATGAGTTTTTAAAATAAAATAATGAATTGAAAAGAAATTTCACAATTGCAGAGAGTCCCTAGGAGCATTTTCCTTTGCTTTTATTGCTTCCTTATGGGAAAGCTGAAGAAATATTTACTAGTATATGATAGTGAAATTATGCCATGACATGCCTATTTCCTCCAGCAGACTACAGTCCAGTGTGAGGCCACACTGAAGTCTTATTCACCTCAAACTAATGTTCACTCACTTCTTTTCTTTCTTTCTTTTTTTTTGTTTACTTTTGCAGGGCTAGAAATGAAACCCAGCATCCAACACATGGTAAGTTAGTGCTCTACCTGCTAATCCTTATATCTGGTTCATAATAAGAGCTCAATGAATGGGAACCAAATTCAACTGGCTTCCTCCCTGTGTTTCTGGTGAACATAACATTTCCACTAAAGACAGATGCATGATTTGAAACTGAGTTCCTAGTGGAGAGAGATGTTTTAGGGAGAGCCATTGAACCTAAAGGCATCTGAACTTGTCTTCCCTGCCTTGTAGGGTTGTAAAGATTCAGTGAGAAAAACAAAGTGCCAAGCCCTAAACATAAACATGGAAAATGCACTCTAAAATAAAAATAAAACATATCCTGTATTCCCAGCTACTTGAGAGGCTAAGACAAGAGGATCATATGAACCCATGAGTTCAAGGCCCACCTGAGCAACAGCAGTAACAACAACAACAACAACAAAAAAAAAACAGTTTTATTTCCTTTAAAGTCACATCATGGCTATGAATCTACAAGCTATATATACATCTAGTTACTTTAATCATTTGCAGCAACTCAAAAGTACCTAACATCTACGGTTCAGATCTGAGCCACTGCCTGAGGCCTCTGTAATTCCCTTTCTTCCTCCTAAACTCCAACCTAATGTTGCATACCATTCAACAGCTTGCTTTTGTTAGCACTGCTCTCACATTAAACCTGGACTTCCAAGATTGGAACAAATCAAGTAGAAGATGGAGAAAGACAGCCACTAGTTTGGAGGTGGGAGTTGTGGAACTGTTTCAACCTTGTCTCATCAGGTAATCTGATTTAGCCTCCCAACTCCAAGGCATGTCTTGGTACTGGCTCTGAGAACAGCCCTGAACAAATGTTGCCAGTTTCTAACATACAACATGAACCTTGGAAATGGGACCCCCAAGTGGATGGGTTCTTCGTTCTAGTGGCCTGGATCCAAAGTAGCTTTACAAGGGTCCCTTGTTTTGAAAGATCCCTGTAAGGCTGGGAGTTGCTGGAATGGTCTAGATTGAGAGAGGAAGCTAGATTGTAATCAGGGGAACATTCCTAAGTAAGCATACCTTGTCGTTTGCCTAAAGGGATTTCAGAGGAGAAAGACTTGGAAAGCTGTAACTCCAGTCTTTTGTTGCCATTTCTCCCTTCTTATTCCTCCTTCTGGGGACAGAGTTTTATGAGGGGATCACATCCTAGCCCAGGCTGACCTGCCACTTACACTGAAGTCCAGGCTGAGCCTGAACTCAGAGGGATCTTCCTACCTCAGCCTCCGAAGTACTGGGGTTATTGCCAGGAACCATCATACATGGTACTACATTCTTAAAGACAACCCTCCTGAACCTGGATCCCAGGCTGTCTAGGTTCTTCTCCAATCTGAGCCTACTACTTTTCACCAGTTCATCTCTCTTGAGGCCCACCAGAGAGACACAGTACAGCAGGAGAGGTCTCAGCAGGGGCTATTTAGAGGTGGCCACATGCAAGTTAGAATGATCAGCACTGCCTTCCTTCCTTCTGACCCAAGCTCACAACACTGGTTACTCTGTACCCACTTTTCTCCAAAAGCAGCATCTGTAATTGCTTCACTGTGGGAAACTAGGAAAATAACAGCCTTTTTCCCAGAATCTAAAGTCTGCTCAGAAATGGTCTACATATCCTTTTATGATCATAGCTTTGAACTAGAGATAGATAAAAGGATAGTCAATTTGCACATGGCAGACTATTCTAAAAATTTATGTAATAAAATGCTTTAGTTTTTGAATAGAATTTGTTTGTGAAAAAAGGAACTAGGTTCTCAGCTAAGTGACAACAATGATGACATTCTTTTGCGTTTTGTTTCCAACCCTCCCCAGTCTAAGGCCTACCTATATATCTGGAAAAAAACCGAAAGGTGTAATCCAGTGGAAAAAAAAATGAAAATTTAAAATTTAAATCTAAAAAGCACAATCCAATCTGCTTACTAAATGTGCTCCAAATAGTCATCCCTCACAAACTCCTGTGGAAGTAGGTGAGAGAATACATGGGCAGACAATTGCTAGCTAGTATAACAGTGAGGAGGTATTGGGGAACACAAAGAATCACACAACACAACACAGCACAACACTGATATGAAGGTAGGCACACCAGGGATGAGGAAGCCCGACCAGAGAGGTTGATGTGGGACTTAAAGGCTCTACCAAACATAATTGAAACGTTATCTGATTGCCATGCAGGTCCACTGAATGGGTGGTCAGATATTTTTTTAGAGAGATCCCAAATGGGAGATGGTTGGAGGGAGCAAACTGGACACAGATAAGTTAGGTTAGCAAAGGAGACCATCAGAAGGCAGGATCCTAAGGATAACGAGAAGACCCTCAGGGCCAGGAAGTATGTTTGGCAACCTAGAGTAATTACTGTTTATCAGTAAGAGCCACTGTGGAGAAGATAAAAGCTAGGATGACTCCATATTTCTAGTTTCAATGACAAGGTAGTACCTGCAGTCTACAGAAAGAAGGGATACTCAAGACAAACAGGTTGGATGGTAGTGGAAGTTCAGCCAGTGGCTGGTACAGAAGGGAGGTAGGACAGCAGCGCTATGGGATTTGTCTGAGGAAATGCGGGCACACTTCTTTGCTACATTGTTAAATAGAAACTACATGGGTAAGCTGATTGGCAGATTAGGAGAGCTTCAAGTGCCCCTGCCTTCACTGTTTAGTGAGCAATTGTATTTCTCTCTCTCTCTCCCTTCTCCCACCCTGTGTGTGTATTCTTACAGTGGTAGAGATCAAACCTAGAGCCTTTTATGTATGCTGTACCACTGAACCACATTCTGAGCCAAGCCAATCCCAATTTAAAGATGCTCAAGGAGGGCCGGTGGGATGCCTCAACAAGTAAAATGTTTGTCATCAAGTCTGAAAGCCCTGGAAGCCGCATACTGGAAGGAGAGAACTATTTCTACAGGTTGCCCTCTGACCCCACGTGTGGTGCCTTCTCACAAGAATTAATAATTAAATAGATGTAATTTAAAATGGTTTGCTTTATTTTGAGTCAGGGACTCACTGTATAACTCTGCTTGGCTGGAACTTACTACATAAACCAGACTGGTCTTAAGATCAGAGATCCGCCTGCCTTTGGCTCTGAGTGCTGGAATTAAAGGCATGCATCACCTCACTTGGTTAAATAAAGGTAATAAAAATATTTTTAAAGGAGTTCACGGGTAAGGGGAAATTTATGAAGCCACAGAAAAGATAGGCATAGAGCCTTGGGAATGAGTTTCCAGAAGCTGAGGAGCCCACCTGTTTGGAGACTGTCTTGTCCAGTTTTTACTTCTCAATGCCAGTTGGTTTTGTCCTCTCCTATTGAAGACTTTCTTGGACTTCTAAGACAATCACTAATGAGAAAAGAGGCTATCTCTGGATGAGCTCCAGTTTTAATGTACTCTTGGGGGAAAAAATTCTGATTTTCCTGCCTCAGTTCACAAATCCACTTGTTGTTTTGTTTTTGTTTTTCAATTTAGGATTTCTTTGTGTAGCCCTGGCTGTCCTGGAACTAACTCTGTAGGCAAGTTTGTCTTCAAACTCATAACAAACCCATTTCTTTTTCTTTTTTTACTCTAATAATTACTTTATTGTTATTGGTTTTTTCTTATTCTTTTTTTTCAACATTTATTTATTTCTTCAAATTATATCTCAATCACAGTCCCCTCTCTCCTCCCCCTCCTGGTCCCATCCTCCTACCCTCTTCCTCTTCTCCCTCCTATCCACTTTTTTTCTTTCTTTAATTTAAGGTGTATCTTTCTTTTTTTAAGATTTATTTATTTATTTTACATAGATGAGAGCTCTATCTGCATGTACTCCTTCATCCCGGAAGAGGGCATTAGATTCCAGTATAGATGGTTGTGAGCCACCATGTGGTTGCTGGGAATTGAACTCTGGACCTCTGGAAGAGCAAACAGTGCTCTTAACCAGTGAGCCATCTCTCCAGCCCCTTAAGGTGTATCTTTTTCCCCCTCAATATCTTCCCCTTTTAGTCCAATGAAAGGCTCTTTCTCTTGTAACAATAAATAAAATATAAAACAATAAGAGCAATTAGGCAACAATTATGAAAATTATAAGGTATAAGATACATTCCCAATGTCCAGTCCATACATATTTGGCAACTGATAATAATAGTCTATTATCTATCTCAATGAGTTTAAAGTTCTATACCTAACTCAGTTTCCATCCTACCTTGCATTACCAACTTAAAAATATCTTCTTAGACCTAAAACATCCTTTTAATTCCTAAACAACTTAAAACTTAACTGTGAGACTATAACTATCTAGTCTTCAGCCACATCAGAGACCTGAGAAGAACAAATATATCTGAATAAACAGGAAGCGCAGAGCCAGCAGCTTCCAAAACTAAGAAATGACAGACAACTGGCTGCCTAGACAGTCCCCAGTTTCTCTCTATAACATTGGAGCATCTATCTTCAGCCTTTTCGCCCAGTATCTCTGACAGACATTAATTGTAAAGCAGGAGTTATGAAGGACTTGCTTATCTTGTCTTGGCAGAGGTAGGCTGTTGACTTACCTGCTTCCAAGTTTTGTCCTTTTCAGACAGCATTCTGTCTACAGTTGAAGCAAGGGCTTTCTCTTGCCCAGTGACAAGCTTGCTACTAATGAAGCCATCTCCAAATGGAGATTCTTCAATGCTCATCATCTACTTGGAGTAGAATGGGGAGTGGGTGCTGTCAGGAGCTGTCATGTCTCAATATCAAGAAAATCTTAAGTTAAGGAAACATCTTTAAATGCCAAATTCTACAGATCTCTTTAGGTTTTGAAGACCACCTATCTATCTCCATATATTTGAATAAGTAAATGTTGCTTGTCTCTTAGCAACTTGATTTCTGATTAACTTAGAAAACATCTGTGATATACTACACTAGTACCTAAAAAGAAATGACAAGTATGAATGAATATTAGTTTGAACAAACAAACCCCTTTCTTGAACTGGCTTGTGTATTAGAGAAAAGACTAAGAAAGCACATATAATCATTCCTCTGCCCTGTGGAACAAGTGCACATGGGTAGACCTCATTGGGACATCCAGATATGGCAGGACAACAAAGCTCAGGCATGTGAACCTGAGGCTCCCACAGAGACACAGAACAGAAGCTGTAGATGTTGAATGGCTCAGAAAAGTAGTTTATTCCCTTGACAAAATGAATTGCAGCATGTGTCCCGCAACCCAAGTCAAAAGATAAACTCACAATTCTTATTCTCAGATAACCCTTCAGTTGTGTTTTATAGAGGTGTGACTAGGATCACACAATGGAGTTCACAGTTTCAGAATCAATGCTTCTTAAATGAAGGCAAATATCAGGACAGGGCATGCTGTGTGACTGCAATAAAGTAGAAGCAAAGGTGGTCAGTGTGTGTGGGTGTGCGGACAAGTGGAGATCTGTGCTTCCCAGACGCCCTACCCACGCAGCACTGCTGCCTCCTGAGACTTTAGCCCACCGCATTCCAACTGGAAGAGTTTCTTCACACTCATCCAGCACTGCTTGAACTTTGAACACCTTTTCCAAGTGAAATGTTTTATAAGAAATGTAAAAATCTTGCTTTTATCAGAATTCAGGTTCTCTTTACTTGTCCATCATTCATTTCCTCCCTTTGCAATTAGCAGACAGTTTTCTTCAGTGTAGCCAAGGCCCACTGTGCCTTCTCTCCTCCGGTCCCTTTACCTATGCTCTCAAGCCTTGTGTCCTCAGGATTCCAATTGCTCCCCTTACATCCTTTACCCTTCTTTTTCCCTCTGGCTGGATCCTAGCCCCAAACTTCAGTATGGTTAATTTCTTCTCATCATTCGTCTTTCACCTCCTCAGAATGGCTTTTCCTGACCACTTAATCAAGCAGCTTGTGGGCTGGCAAGATAGCTTAGCAGGTTAAGATGTTAATTGTGCAAAAGCCTAATATAATTAACGGTGATCTGAGTTCATTCCCTGGAGCCTGAGTAAAAAGTTGAATGGGATGGGGTGCCGATGTAATTTTGGTGCTCCTAGTTCAAAATGGAAGTCAGAGACAGGACAGCTCATCAGAAGCTCCCAAGCCAGCCAGCCTGGAGCAGCCAAGGATGGCAGGGTAACCTTGAACTTCTGATCCCCCTGCTTCCACCCCGTGAGTACTGAGATTACAGGTGTGTGTCACCACACTCTTTTCCACATTGTTACAGATAGAAGCCAAGGCTTCATGTATGATAGACAAGCACTCTTCCAACAGTGCTACATTCCCAGTCCCTACAATACAGTTTTTATTTATGATATTTTCAATTTATGGTGTGTTTACTGGGACATTAAACAATCATGAATCAAGGAGCTATCTGGTGCCCAGGTTGTATGAATGGTTTACCTGTGAGTGGAACACTGAGAAGGAACATTGAATTCTGGACCTGTCCTAGGAAGGCCAACGCTGGAAAGAATGAAAGCAGTATTGTACATAGATTTCTCAAGACAGAGTTGGATATTCCTTGAAAAGCACGGAGCCTGCTGCTAACCTTATTTCATCTAGAGCTCTTTCTACATGCCTTGTTCTGATCATGAATGTACGTAGGTACAGATTCTTGCCATTATTAACCTGTATAACATCTTTAAATACTAATTTAAATATTTTAAATTCTAATAATTAAAATAATAATTTTTATAAAACAATTTAAAATATATTTAATGTTAGTATTTAAATATAAACTTAAATCTTGTCCAAAAAGTTCTTCCCCTTCCAGTTAACGTGACTCACATTACTTCTCTGGTTTGGCTGAGTCCTACTTACTGGTGTTTAAGTTTCTCGAAAGCAGACTGTCTGTTGAATTCACAGTCATGTTCTCGCTGTCCAGAGCAGTCCCCTTGACACCTGCTAAGTGCTCAGTGCATCACTGTTTCATCCAAAATGTGTCTATTCGGACGCTTTCCATTCAGAGTGTGTGTAGTGAGCTTCCTCTCGAAGGCCCATCCTTCTGTTAGCTCTGCTTTCCCTCCTGTAGGCTGCCAGGGGGACAGTAGAACAGACAAAATGCAGGACATCTGTTTGTGTGTGGGGAGGACACGAACACATATGCGCCATGGTAGTGAAAGGAGAACACTCTGGGTGGAAGGGTTGAAGTGGGGACGGGAAGCACAGCCATGGGGAGAGGAGAGGGAAGGAAGGTCAACTCAAACTAAATATGTATAAAATGCCGTAAGGAAACCTACTGTGTAAATTAACTAAAACCACAAACATACCCCAAACCTACCATGTCTGCATTGCTCAAGACCACTGAGGATTGGTTGAGTGGTTGGTTGGTTTGTTTTGTTTTTGAGACAGGGCCTTACTAGCTTTGGCTGATCTGGAACTCATAATATAGACCATGCTGCCTTCTAATCCACTGAAATTTCCTTGCCTCTGCCTTATAATGCTGGGACTAAAGGTGTACATTACCACCTTAGGCCATGGTAGTTTCATAAATCTGCAGAGGGGTGAGGATTCCTTGGGGGAGGTCTTTATTCATAGGGAGGCTGTCACCACCAGAAAAGAGCAAATGTTTGTTTAATGAACGAGTGAGCAAAGAACAAGGTTGTTTATTTGCTCTTGAGACAGAGTCTTGCTATAGAGCCCTGGCTTGTGTGAAATTTACAATGTAGACCAGGCTGGCCTTGAACTTCAGTCTTACTCCTGCTTCTGCTTTCTAGGTGTTGGAATTGCAAGTAACAGCTCTACACCTAGCCCAAGACGAATACATTTTATTTTGCTTACTATGCCCGGCTAAAGATATACATTTTGGTGCAGGTTCATGATACCAAATTCTGATTTATGTAGTTCATATCTTTGACCTATTTAATATGTCATTTATTCTCACTGCTAGTTCTCCCAGAAGATTGTGTTGGGAGATCATGGAAAACAGGAGTGAAAAAAACTCAGCAGGGTTGATGGCTTTGGTACTGGTAATAATGACTAACTTCACATTTTGGTGATAATTGAAATTGTAATTTCTTCCAGCAGTTATACATTTGGTTTCCAAAATATCTCTGTGATGAAAGTATTGTTGCCTTTTTCAGATAGATATAAACAGTTTGAAAAGAGTCTCTTCCAATATAATTTCAAAGTGTATAAAATAGCTTTGATCTAAATCCCCGGTCTCATCATGTCAAAGCCTGAGATTAGTCCATGGCTTCTGGATGACTCCATACATAACTGGTCACTGCCCTTTCCAGACCTTAGCCTCACACTTAGAAGGTCTCTGGATGACCTCTTAAGACACCTCAAAACTTAATTCTATGACCTTATTAGATTTTCTTCATTGTCTATTTTAAAAATTCCTATCACTTCAACCAGTCCTAAAGTGATGAGACTGTTGTTGGTTTGACAGGGTTTCACTATGTCGTCCTAGATGACTTTGAACTTCTATCTCTACCTCCTGGGTCCTGGGATGGTGTGTGTAGTGCTAGGAATGGAACCTTGGGCTTTGCCCTTGCTAGTTTTTTTTTTTTCCTTAATGCCACTAGGAGATTTTCCTCTGAACTTTATTTGAAAAAAAACAAATGAAAGTAATACAGCGACTTTTCTATATTTGAAGCTACATGGAACAAAATAAAATTAAAACCAACTCTGTGAGTTGGAGAGATAGCTTGGTGGTTAAGGGTATGTATGTTGCAAAGGACCTGAGTTTGTTCCCAGCACCAAAGTCAGGCAGTTCACAACTTCTTAGAACTCCAGCTCTAGAGAAATCCAATTACCTTCTTCTAGACTCTACTGGCATCTGTGCTGACATGCCTATAATACAAAGACACATACATATGCACATAGTTTAAAAATGACAAAAATAAATCTTAAAGTTGGAGCCGGGCGGTGGTGGCGCACGCCTTTAATCCCAGCACTTGGGAGGCAGAGGCAGGCGTATCTTTGTGAGTTCGAGGCCAGCCTGGTCTACAAAGCGAGTCCAGGACAGCCAGAGATATTCAAAGAAACCCTGTCTCGAAAAACCAAAAAAACAAAAAAAATCTTAAAGTTGGGGCTGGAGAGATGACTCAATGGTTAAGACCACTTGAGAACCAGGGTGGTTTAATTCCTGCTTCTACATGGTGTCTCCCAACCATCAGTAACTCCAGTTCCAGGGGATCCAATATTCTCTTCTGGCCTCCAAAGGTACCAGGCAGACAAATGGTGAATATACATACATGCAAACAAAACACTCATACACATAAAATAAAAATAAATACATTAATTTTGAAAATAGATAAATTTAAAAATAAGGAGATAAAGAAATCTGGGCTATCAAGATGGCTCAGTGGGCAATAGCACTTGCTTCTAAACAGGATGATCTAACTTTGTACTTGGAACCCACATGGTGGAAGGAGACTCCTGACAGTTGCCCTCTCACCCCTACAAGCACACTGTGGCACATGTGCTCTTGTACCCACCCCCCAACACACACACACTAAAAATACATAAAATAACAATTAAAAAACAATCTGAATATAGTGTCTGCAGTGCCGGGACTGAGGACGCGGTGGCTGTATTGTGAGACCCGAATATGAAATATCGGGCCACCGAGAACTGAAAACACCTTTCCAAAACCACAAAGCAAGGCCTGTCCTTCAGCTTATTAATTCTTTTTGTTCGCACAACTTTATTTAAATAAGATGATTAAGCTGCTGATGTACAGCAGACCAAGTAGGCTGTGCTCCTTACTCACAGGCCAGTTTTGTCTCATACTTTTATTTGTGGCCGTCCAGATGTCAGCTACTTTAATGACACATGAAAGAACTTTACACAATGAAAATCAGCATTTTTACATCTTTTTTCTGAATTTTATTTTTGCTGAAAAGGATCCACACGGACTAAAAATAAAAACAAAAAGAAAGAAAAAGAAAAACATGCAAGATAGTTTTGTGCACACCTCTAACACATTATATTCCACTTCAGAAAACTTACCAAAAAGAAAGGAAAAAGACCCCAAAGCAAGAAGACTTGGGTTGGAAAGTTCACATTACAAAGGCTAGATTGCTAACAGAAACACTGCCAATATAGGTCATTCTACTGCAACAGGTGAGTGTTTGTCAGTATATTAAATGAATGCTAACAATAAGAAGACAAGACAAACTGTGCTCCTCCTGGGCACTAGTGTAAACTGTTTGCTGTCACAGGAGAGCGGTGAAGTTAACCAAATGCCACACAGCCTTAATTAATCTTAACACTATGCAGGCTCGCCCTGTGTAGCATTCTTGAAACTAGCTCTTTTTTTTTTTTTTTTGGTTTTTCGAGACAGGGTTTCTCTGTGTAGCCCTGGCTGTCCTGGACTCGCTTTGTAGACCAGGCTGGCCTCAAACTCACAAAGATCCGCCTGCCTCTGCCTCCCAAGTGCTGGGATTAAAGGCGTGCGCCACCACCGCCCGGCTGAAACTAGCTCTTTTTCTGCTACCTTTATATTGTGTTTTGGCAGTGCTGGGGACTGAAGCTAGAATACCCTGAATTCTAGAAAAATTCTATACTGCTGGATTACCCCCAGCCCCTAAAATGCTGCTTTGTTTTTGAAAAATAAAAGTCTTTCAAGAATATACATGAACTATTAAATGTTAAAAAGAAAAAAAAACTAATATAGAATAACAGTGATGCTTTCCTTTGGGATATTTTGATTTTCTTGTTAAAGATCCTATAGAAAATGATAGTGACTGCACAGGATCAGTGTCTGTGCACATGTACAAAACTTTTAAAAAGAAATTTTGGAAATATAACTGTAGGGATTTTTATTTCCCTTCCTCAAGATCAGTTCCTAATCATTTAATAGAGAGTTTTTGAAAAATCAACTACTTAGAACCCTTTTGTTTAGTCAGCATGTTTCTTGTCCCTGAATATTTGGACTTTCCAAAAATAACAGACTGCACAGGGTGCTGTTCTGCATGTCTGGACAAATCTCCAGGCTGTCCCAGCAGAATTTACCCAGCCTTCAGCTTTGCGTGAAAAGTAAAGAAGGGCTGTTTGGTAGGAGCACAGTTCTGAGCTTCTCCAGAGCTGCCTAGAGGGGACTGGTAACTCCAAACTTAGAAAAACCATGAGCTTCCTACTAGGCTACATCTAACTAATTCTGAGCCTTCCAGGGAGGAATGACCCTTAAGTAGAAGGGCAACCCTTCGAAGAGGACTTAGTTCTCAAAAGAAAAAGAATGTGAATGCATAAAGCATTTCAAACGTGCAAAGAGAAAGTTCCCAAAACAGGATCAAGGAGAGAGGGGCAGTGAGTTGGTAGGGTACCTACACACTGTGCTCCAGTGAGAAACATGCACACGCACACACAGCCTGCTTCAATGCCATTTTCAATGAACATCCATTCTAACCGCTTCCTAGGAAGGAAAGTGACCATAGCCAGTACCATCTCCAAAGCCAAAAAGGAAGCTGCTTTCTTTACTTCTAAATAGCTTCACCAAGCTTACATAACTCCACATATCTGTAAAGAAGTCGCCTGTATTGCAAAGGAGTCTAAAGGCCAGGTCTATTTCTATAAATATTCTAAATCCATCCAACTATTTTAAAAATATCGGCCCAAATGGCAAATGCACCTTCCCCTCAACCTTGCAGCAGTCAGCATGGTTATAAAATTGGTGTGCTGCATTTAAAAAAACAGGTTAAGAGGACCTTGCAGCCCTGAAGGTGGGAAGTCCTGCAACCCAAGCATTCTTCCTGAGGTCCGCAGAAAGTCCTCTCCCTATGCACAGTTGGATGTGAGAGCCTGTTCTACCCTTCTGTGTTTGACATTGTCTCCTTTTCTTTCACTGAGCCTGTGTGAGTGTGGGGATGATGAAGATGTTGCACGTGAGCAGTATGCAGGCAGGGGTAAAACATGCACAGGACACTCATGCTCAGGAGCCTCTTCAAGCAAAACAAAGGCTAAACCTGACCCATGGTATCTGCTGATACACCGTAAAGCAAAACTGGAGAAACCTAATTTCACTTTCCCGTGACAATTCAAAAAGGAACAAAGCCTTCCAGGGACAATTAGATGTTTCAGATGGAGAGAGGGAGAGATGCAGAGAGAGCTCATCTCTTCTCAGCTGTCCGTGGCCTTAACCAGAGACCTTTCTGGAGCCTTTTCATTTGCCCAGTGGTAGCCCCACATTGCTTCAGACCTCTGGGCTCTCCTTGCATGTTTCAAGTTTGTTCAACATCTGAAGTCTGGTGCAAAGAGGTAGCCCTGAGATGCTAATGGAACAGCTCTTCCTTTTTTGGTGAGGAAAGCCCAATGGCTCTTAGCCAAGGGGTTCTCAGAGCTGGCTCTAAAAATAACCACACAGCAGATACTGTTTGCCCAAGGATCTCTCCAGAATTGTGCTGCATGCTTTGGAGTCCCCATAACTGCCCTGAGCTCTGTCCCTGTGATTTTAGAACATTGCTTTTTGGTTGTTACTTTTGATTTCTTGCAATCCTTTCCCAAAAGTCCAAAGTGTAACTCCAGCCAAGGATTAATTACTAGCTGGGTTTAGAATCTTCTTTTGGCTTCTAGTCTGAACTACGCAAATACACAATCTGTGCGTACAAGAGAGACTAAAATTAGACTTCAAAGGGGCTCAATCATTTTCTCTCGTCCCCCTTCTCCCCCCAGGAGAAACATCGGCTTCTTTGACTCCTTCATTGTCAGTTGCAGGGGCAGCCTGGGCCTGGCCTGCACCAGCCACTTTGAGCCCCTACACATTGATGGCATGCGCATGCTTCTTGCACAGCGGTTTGTCTTTCTTGGAGTAGAATGGCTGCCCCTCCAGATTCACGTGGCAGACCTGGGAGGGAAAACAGAGTCACCCTTTTAGAAAAATGTGTTGTTGCACCTACCTAGGAGAAGAAGCAGCATGTTCCTCCCCGCCCCCAACACACACACTGCTACAAAGTCTTAATGACTGAACAGAATATATAGGTTTAACCATATAACATGAACACTTCCAGGGGGTTGAGGATGCAGCCAGTTGCATGACTATCATACAGAAAGCCCCGACTTTGATTTCCAGAGCCACACAAAGCAGGCTGGATGGGCATGCTTGTAATCTTAATGCTGGGGAGGTGGTAGTAGAAGGGTCAAAAGTTCAAGATCATTTTAGTTACTTTGGATTCTGTCAATAAACATATCAATAAATACCAAAGTAAGACAAAAGACTCCCCAAAAGCACAGACTGAAACTCAAATTAATGAGATCTAGTGGGATAGAGAATATAGGTGACAACAACAAAGTGTAATTCACACTATGCTTCAGGGAACAGATGAAGTTATGAGTGAATGTGTATTGTTGACATGAGCACAGGCAAGTAAAGGACCCCAAAGCCTAAGACCCATAGGAATAGCAAAGACTTCCCCTCTTCAGGCTCAGGTAGATCACAAAGCACCCCCTGGTCTGTGTGCACATGTTGACTATGGTGGTTTCAGTGAAATGGCCCTGGTAGGCATGGAGAAAGTGGCACTATTAGGATGTGTGGCCTTGTTGGAGTATGTGTGGCATTGTTGAAAGAAGTGTGTCACTGAGGGTGGGCTTTGAGGTTTCAGATGCTCAAGCCAGGCCCAGTGTCTCTCACTCTTCCTGCTGACTGTTGATCCGGATGTAGAACTCTGAGCTACCTCTCCAGCACCATGTCTGCCTGCCTGCTACCATGCTTCCCACTGTGACAATAATGGACTAAAATCTCTGAACCTGTAAGCCAGCGCCAATGAAATGTTTTCCTTTATAAGATATGCCGTGGTCATGGTGTCTCTTATAGCAACAGAAACCTTCACTGAGACAGAGGCCGTGTATAGGAAATGTGGACTACACTTTCTTCTCCTGGGTAATTACAGCCTGAGACCGCTCCCCTATAGACATTCGCTAAACCTGCCTCCTTGCTCAGCTGTGTATAATAACCTGACCTCCCCAGTTCAGATCTATAAGATAAGCTCAGTTTCCAGCCTACTGCTGGTGCCCCTCTATCAGAGTGCATGACTCGCCCAGTCCCAGCTTTTCTTCATGTGCGTGTCTGTCATTTTTCATTCCTTATTCCCCAGTTAGGTCAGGCCCTAACCCATGCAAGGTTGCAGCACAATCCAAAGTATATATGGAATCGGTGCAAGTTACCAAGTCGATTCCCACAGAAGTGATTAACATTTAAGTAAATATCATTAGCAAATTAAGAAAAACAAATCAAAGACTATCTTCACTAAATAGTTAAGAGAAGGGAAAAGATCTCTCAGAGATACCATACCTATTATCATAGCAAAAGGCATAAGAAAAAAACCCCTCAGTGTCTTGTCACACTTAACACTTCATGAGGGTGTCAAAAAAATTAAAGGAAAGAAAAAGAAGTACCCAATTAAAAAAAGAATCAGCAGTACCCAAAGGGAATGTGGCCTATTTATGTACTACTAGGGACATATTAATGAAATTTCTTTCAGAAGGAAGATAATCATATACATTTTTTGTGATACAGATTCCAATGGGATGCAACAGTGGGGGAAAAAAGACCAATTAAACATGGAAAAGTGCATTCAGGGAAATACTATATATACATAAATAAAAGTTATATGTCCCCATGATAAAGATATATGAGTGTAGTTTGACGCTGAATACATTCTGTAAGGAAAGGACCTAATTAAAATTTGCTGAGGTCACTGTGGTTCCTGCAGGATGGTCTCATTTAATTCTCATAAAAACTTCATGGGGTAGATCTGCCTTTTCTCCATTTCACAATTAAAAAGCTGGGACTCAGAGAGCCCAAATGTTTTGCTTGAGTCACAGACCTAGTAAATTGTAGAGCTGGGACTCATGTCCAGGGCTCTAAGAACCCAGTTCCATGCTACTTGTTCTTAATTCCACAACAAAGTAGGCTGTATTTACTTGAAGTGGTTCTGAGCTTTTGGCCTTGCACAGAGGTAACCCTCTGAAATATCTGAGGTTACCAATATATGGACTAGACCCCATGTGGGCAAACTGCTAACATGTAAGAGTTGACTTGGAAGTCAGTCTGGCTGAAATGGGCCCCCATTACAGAGGGCATTGAGCATCCCTACTGGGTAGCAGAATTGGAGGGTACATCTAGATACTGACCTCAAAATAAGCCCGTTGTCAGTGTGACAGAGTCTAGAATCACCTATGAGGAGTTGTCTTGATGCCATTAATCGACGTGGGAAGAACCATCCTAACTGTAGGTGAAACCATTCCCTAGGCAAGGCATCTTAGAGGCGATGCATCCACCGCTCTCTTCTGACTGTTGTCAGCTGCCTCCACCACAAGCTGCCCTGACTTCTCCACCCTGATGGAGTGTATCATGAGCTAAAGTAAAAACTTTTTCTCTATTAAGATGCTTTATTGGAGTATTTTATCACAGCAAAAGAAAAGAAACTAAGATGAGTCCTCATGTACACAGGTAGCCATAGAGGTAGATGCAATTTCCCCTGAGTTGAGCCTGAGCCCCATTCAGCAAAGGATGGAAAGGGCCATCATGATGGCTCAGTAGGGGAAGTTATACTTGGATTGTATGTGGTGTCTAGTGGTTGGTCCATGGATGCCAACAGACTGAAAAATTACCTGGAAACACTCCTAGGTAGATACAGTGATGCTGAATGCAAGCAAGTGCTGTGATTTGGAGGCAGTTTGTCTCCTAAGGGCTCCAGTGTTGGAAGCTCACCCTGACCTTAACCTTGTAGCCTTTCCTTTCTATGCTTTGGATTTGAGAGATTTATTGGCTTGTTGAAT
Organism: Lophiomys imhausi; assembly: GCA_907164525.1. Lineage (NCBI taxonomy): Eukaryota > Metazoa > Chordata > Mammalia > Rodentia > Muridae > Lophiomys > Lophiomys imhausi. Next base: position 4,462,458 of record CAJQZJ010014563.1, on the reverse strand, counting down.
TCCCAAATTGCTCATAACTGTTAGCTCATTTTCCTGTCAAGATTCTAGAGTCCATGACGGTGGATGGAGACTTGCTTTGGGATACTCTTACTCCCCAAATTCCAGGAATATTTGGCAAACTGAATTCCTCTAAAGAATGTTTATGAGGGCCAGTGAGATGCTCAGCAGGTAAAAGTACTTGCTGTGCAAGCCTGACTATCTGAGTCCAATCCCTGTAACCCGTGGGAAGGTAGGAGAGAACTGACTCCATAAAATTTTCCTCTGACTTTCACACTCGTGTCGTACACTAGAGGTCCTACACCCACTCACACACATCATTCATACACATATACTTAAACAATACTAATAAAGTTTTAAATATATATATACATATACCTTCACAATAATAAAGTTTAAAAAAGAAAGAGATGTGTGAGATAGAGAGGAAGGCTCGTCAGTTAAGAGCATTCCCTGGCCTTGCAGAGAATCAGGTTCGGTTCCTAGCACCCAGTTCAGGTAGCTCATAACCACATATAATTTCAGCTCAATGATCTCTGAGATCTTCTTTTGCCTCTGCAGACACTTGCATTCACATGCACATACATACACAATACACCTACCCCACCCTACCACCACAGTAATTTAAAATGGCAAGAATCACACACACACACACACACACACACACACACACACACACACACACAC
>CAJQZJ010014563.1:4400820-4454005 GCA_907164525.1 Lophiomys imhausi | reverse complement strand
CAGAGTTAGGCTGCTAAGTTTCATGGCAAGGCTTTCACCCAGAGTTAGGCTGCTAAGTTTCATGGCAAGGCTTTCACCCACTGAGCCATTTTGCTCGTCCTTGCTTAAGATTTTGATTGCAGAGACCTCACAGAAAGTAACATAGACTATACATTCAACATATACTTTGTGGATAAAAGATAAGCAGAAAACAAAGAAATGGCTCACCCAGTCTTATTAAATAGTAATTCCTTCCCTTGTTTTTTCACAACTTTGTTCTTAAAACAGCTTGAATCTCCTTCTGGAAGTCTTGCTATGAATTGATTTTCCTTTTTTCAAATCCATCCACCTGTCTCTGCCACCTGAGTGCTGGAATTAAAGGCATGCGCCACCATGCCCAGCTGATTTTTCTATTTTAAACTTGATTTTGTGTGATCTGGAGGCTTCGCTTTAAAAATTAATAGCACAAGCCAGGGGCAGTGGTTCACACCTTTAATCCCAGCAAAGGCAGGCAGATATCTGAGTTCAAGGTCAGCCTGGTCTACAAATCAAGTTCCAGGACAGCCTGGACTACACAAAGAAACCTTGTCTCAAAAAAACAAATAAACGGGTTGGAGAGATGGCTCAGAGGTTAAGAGCACTGGCTGTTCTTCCAGAGGTCCTGAGTTCAATTCCCAGCAACCACATGATGGCTCACAACCATCTACATTGAGATCTGGTGCCTTCTTCTGGCCTGCAGGCACATATGCAGACCAAATACTGTATACATAATAAATAAATAAAAATAAATATTAAAAAAAAACACAAAAATTTATAGCAAAGATAAGACTAATACTGTTTTTTAAACATCGGTATTTTCCCCATTTATTCTACAAAACAAGACTATCACTAATAATTGTACTTACATGTTCTGAACTATATACTTAAAATAGACAAGGTGGTAATTTTTATGTTATATGTCTTTACTACAGCATAAAAAATGTTGACTAGGTTAGAACCAAGTACAATGTCAATGGTGTGATACTGACTGTTGGTCATAGAAGGGGAATGGAGGGCTGTTATCATTTCTGTTTTACAGCAGTGGGGGCCAAGCCACAGGGTGATCAGCTTGTTAAAGCAATTGAGTTTACTTTGGAGCTGGAAAAGGAGCTCACCAATGTAAAAGGCCAAAGAAGTTTCTTTTAAAATTCACAGTTAGGAAGAAAAGGTTTTGGCTTGCTTTTTCCATGGAGGAACTGGAATGCTTTTTTCCTGTCTGATTTCAATGTGAATCGTGTTTCTCTTTTTGTTCACAAATCCACGACTCAGTTCACTGCAGCTCCGTTATTCTCCGTCATCAGCCTCCTTGTTTTTACATCTGATTTTCTGTGCCTTCCAGTCTGTTTTCCCCCTTAATGTGCCCTGCCTCAAAATCCTTTCTGAAAGAAGGAGGGCAAGACTAAAAGGCCAGCTAGCCTGGCCGCCTGTGTCTCCTGGACTTTCCACGATTCCCCACATTTTACACACTTTACACTTTGAAGTGCAGAGAGGCTGGAGGGCTGTGAAGGAAGCCTGAGGAGCAGCACAGGCAGCAAGGTGAAGGTCCTCAACGTTGCATGCCTCGGCCCCTCCCGGCTTCTGTCCTCCTAGCAACAAAGTAAGGCAGTAAGGCAGGGGCTTACAGTCTTGGGAAGTGTAGCAGTTTTACTCAGGGTTACAGAGGCCATCTCAGGTGGAACTGGGAATAGAATATAGGATGAAGTCTAGAGCCGCCCCCTTTTCAGACTAGACCTAGGTTTTTTGAGTCAACATAACTTGAAAGATTTCTCAAGCAGTTAAGGAACCAGTGCGTGACTCAAATATTAGAAACATGGAAGGAAGCAGAGACTGGTGTATAAAATACATTGTAATTCTAACTCCTTTTCCCCAAAGGCTGAAACCAAATGAGCAAGGGAAATAGTGCAGCTAATGTGTAATAGCATGATTCAGCCATTAAAAACAAACCTAGGAGCTTGTGTGAGGTCCTGGGTCTGACTTCCAGTACCACACACAAAACAAAACAAACAAGACCCTCCTTTCCCGTGATGAGTGGAGATAGGCAGGAGTTCATTTCCTATGCCTGCCTGTCAACCAAGATGGGACATGGGTACAGGGTCTTCCAGTATGGCGTCACATTGCATCCTATATGTATCATATCCCACAGGCCTACCTTTCTCACAGTATGGCTCTCCATCCTCCATGTGGAAGAGGCTGTTCCCAAAAGGCTTCTTGCAGGCTGCACAGACGAAGCAGGTAGTGTGCCATGTCTGTCGCAGAGCGTGCATCACTTCCTGGAGGAAAGATTCTGAGTTCAGGACAGAAATTTTCCCAGGGAAAGGGAGCTAAGTGAGGCTTCCTCATCAGGCCTGGCTGCTGCCCAAGTAGCCTAAGGAACAGGGCAGGAGGGCTCCCAAAGCAGGTGCTGAGGAAGACAAGGAAGGTGGAGGACGGAAGCTCTGCTTATTATGGTCGCTTTCCTAAAGGGCATGGAGAGTCAGGGCCACAGGCAGAAGAGAGGTGGGGTCGGGCTATGAAGAAAGAACTTGTCCTGCAGAGCCCCAGCCCTATTTGAAGCTGGTGGCATGTGTGAATATCACTTTCTGCCCAAGTTAATTAGTCCTCTGGCTCAGTAGTTAGTGTCAAACTGATTCTATTCTAGGATGGAAATGGAGTTGCTTTCTCTGTTATCGGCAACGTGTTGAGTTTCTAATGGGACCTAAAATCTTAGAGGAAAAGAGGAAGTCAGTCCAGTTGAGGAAAAGACAAAGCACCCCTTAAAGGAGAGGGGTGCTGCCCACTTACCCCCATGATTTTGGTGTTGCACTTGGCACAGATCGGGGCAAAAAACTGCTCGTAACACCGTTCGCAGTAAACATTGTTCTGCTCCTCCACAAAGCAGACATCTGCTAGTGAGTTCTTGCAGTAGGCGCAGTTGAACTCCTCTGGGTGCCAAGAGCGCCCCATGGCAACCAGAAAAGGGCCCCTGGCATGGCAGAGAAAATTAAAATGAGCCCCAGAAATTAGAACCAGATATTTTAAAAGCTTCAACAATAGCCGGGCGGTGGTGGCGCACGCCTTTAATCCCAGCACTCGGGAGGCAGAGGCAGGCGGATCTTTGCGAGTTCGAGGCCAGCCTGGTCTACAAAGCGAGTCCAGGACAGCCAGAGATGTTAAACAGAGAAACCCTGTCTCGAAAAACCAAAAAAAAAAAAAGCTTCAACAATGTTTATGTTTACTTAGTAATGCCTACTTTGAAGACTGTTTTAATAAAATAACATGTAATTCTGAAAAAGCCCCATGCAGAAAGGTGTTTATTGTCATGTCACTTTCAATAAGCAGAACTGGAATATGGGGCATGGTGGCATACACCAGCACTTGGCAGGGAGATCTCTAAGAGTTCAGGGCCATCCTGGTCTACATAGTAAATTTCAGGCAGGCCAGCCAGGACTACACAGTGAGACCCTGTCATAAGGCACAATGTGACACCGTGATACCCAACACACAGAACCTGGAAGCAATTCCAGTCTCTACCACAGAGGACTGAGTAAACACATCCCAGCGTTCAGTTTATCACCGGTCATTCCGAGAGCAACGATTACGGTGCCTAGCTGCTGTTAAACAACCTCGTGCTTTCACATGTGTTAATACATTTAATCCTCATAATGATGCTATGAAGGAAGAACTATTATGATGCCTGACAGTCAGTAAAGAAACCAAGACGCAGGATGACTGAGGGACTCATTCAAGGTCAGAAGACCCAGGAGGTGGTAGATACAGAGTACAAACATGGTGGTCCAGCTCCAGGGTAGTATTCAGAACACTGGAATTATCAGAAAACTCCATGTTCTTTTTTTTTTTTCTTTTTCCAGTTCTGCATTTTCTACTTCTTCTCTGCAACTTTTGCTTTTGTTTTTGAGACCTGATTTCTAGCCCTGGCTGGTCTGGAACAAGCTTTTAGGACAGTCTACCTTTGAATTTACAGAGATCTGCCTGCTTCTGCCTCCCTAGTGCTGGGATCAAAGGTGTGTGCCACCCTGCCTAGCCTCCTTTTAAAAGAGCATTTTTTTTTTTGCATACGGAAGCATGTACCACACACATACACAGACACACTGAATTTAACAAGCACTGTCTGAGACCCCCTGACTTCTAAGTGAACTGACTTGCTTTAATTTCAGTGAAAAGAGTATCAGAGCCCTAAGAGGCATGGGACTGTGTGGAAAGATCCAGAAGCAACTCTAAAGGAAAGCTGGGTCAAACCACTGTCATCCAGCTTGGAATGTGCTCAGTAAACCTACTGACAACAAGGCTGAAGATTCCCAGGACCCAGCCTTAGCCCAAGGGGGAGCTCCTGGCACCAGGCACCAAGCTGGGAGCTTCACCTACTTACCTCATGGAATCCTCCCAACTCCCCAAGGATGTGGGTGTCACACAGGTATGGAAGGGAAAGCTCACAGAGAGACCTGAGGCTGCCCTGCGTGGCTGGCCTTTTGCTTATATCTGCCTTCCCATCTGCCACCCCTCCTATGCCAAAGCCGCACCTGATGACATTGTTGCAGTGGCCACAGAGGGGAGTCCGGCTGCTAGCTGGGAAGCGCTCAGCTCTCTGGAAGGTGCCCCTGGCAAGAGGAGTCACTGATGGGCCTGTTGGGTTGTAGGCTGGAGACCCCCGGGGCAGGGTCTGTTTGCTAACAGAGGTGGTGCTCTTCCCAGGAGCAAACTTCTGAGAGAAGCTGTCATCGGTCACCCAGGGTGGGCGGCTGGCAGACTCTGCAGGGCCCCCGCTGTAGGCTGCTGATGGTGTAGGATTGTAGTTTGGAGCAGGTGAAGGGGTATAAGATGGTGCAGGGGAAGGGGAGTAGGTAGGAGCAGGTGAGGGGGTATAAGCAGGAGCAGGTGAGGGGGCATAGGGGGTTGGACTGTAGTTTGCTCCTTGAGATGGGCTGTAGGTAGATGCAGGCACTGTAAGCCAAAAAACACCCAAAGAATATGTGTTAGGAATTCATTTTCCCTCATCCCTCACCCCACCCAGAGAACCATAAAAGATGAACTTAATCTTGGAACAGTATAACTCCAATTGTTAAAACAGAGGTGTGAGTGTGTGTGTGTGTGTGTGTGTGTGTGTGTGTGTGTGTGTGTGCTTCCATGTGTGTGTGTGTGTGTGCGCGCGCACATGTGTTGTTGATGGAGGCCAGGGGCTCAAGCATGCTAAAAAAAAAGTGCACTAGCATTAAGCTACAGACCCACATGCCTGAACGTCATGGTGAACCAGATTTTAATTCTCAGCAAGAGCACAGATAAACAAGGGTGGCAGCAGAGCCCTGGGGAGCTTGCACAGGCCCCAGAAAGGATGTAGCTATAAATATTGAAGCTGTTCTGGGTGAGGTTCTGCCAGGCCTTAGGTGCCCTAGTGCTAAAGACAATGGGAAGCAAGGATAGGGAGTGTCTGGGACAAGAAGTGGGTAAGAGCAGGTCAACTCAGCACTGACAGGAGGGTGCTCTCAGTGGGCCCTGGCTGATGATTTGACTCCCAGACACCCCAATCAGAGAGTGTTTGCTGTACGTGTGACTAGTCTAGTCTTCCAGATAGAGAAGATGTCCAGGAAGCTGGGTTATCAGGGTCATGTTTCAAGTTTAGCTACAATCACTATCTTGAAAAACAGTTTGATTTGATTTGTGCTGGGAGGAAATTCTGCCTGATTTGATAGGTTCTCCCCCACACACACACACACACATCTTAGTTGCTCAGCGAACTGTAGGCACAGGTGCTAGCACCACCACGAAGCCCAGGGGTAGCTGCTCATTTGGTCCCTGACTGCCCCTGCTGGATCCTGCTGCTCTCCTTCATCACCTTGATGCAAACTAAGTGTACCCCAAAGGTTACCATTCGGGAAAAGAATGCACTGCCCTTCCACTGAAACCTCTTCCTCACCTTCACTGAGATCGGAGAAACTGAGCTCACCACACAGAAGGGGCATTTCAGTGTGGACATTCTCTGCCAGGACTTCAGAACCCAAGATTGGGGGCTCCCTCCACTGTACAGACAGCTGAATAGGTCTAGCTGGGTGCCCTGAGCACATGGTCCTAGCGCCCCTCCCTCAGAAGAGCCCTGGTTTCACACTCTAGTCCCTACAACTTCCTGGCTGTGTATCCTTTGGTAAGTAAATCCATTCACCTCTCTCTGAGCCTGTTTCTTCCTCTAAAAATGGTATTGGGATGATAAGAATTCAGGAATTCTTTAAGATTAAGAGAGGTAAGTGTTTAATTTAGAACTCCAGCTAGTTTTGTTATTATACCAAAGATGGTTCTAGAAGGGTCACCTGTGTTCCCAGTATTCTTGTGGGAAGAGCACCATCTTACCCACTAGGGAGTCTATCGTGATAGCCACCCTGCCCACATCCAAGACAGGCCTGGGTGGGATGGACTGTGTTGAAGCAGCTCTCTCTGGACCGCAGCTGGTCTCTTTTTCCCATCTGATGCCCTGCGCCATCTTGGGTGGCTCTGGCCAAATGCCTTTTAATCCCAGATGACTGGTACTTCAGAATTGGGAAGTGCAGGGCACCCATGCATCTCCTTGCTATAGGATGGCTGTGCCTATGATGGTATAAAAGTGTAAAGCCTTCCACTGCCCTGCCCCAGAGCCATCTTGGGAGTGAGACTGGCTCCCAAAGGCAGAGTCTCCAGCTGGAATCTCCCTCCCACTTACAATGTGGGTGAGGCACATAGCAAGTCATCTGAGTCAGTTTCTGCCACTATTCCCTTTTAGACTTGAGGGCACGAGAGCTCAGAGGAAGCAGCAGAGCAAGTCTACACCTTCCAGACTCTAAGCTGCCTCTATGAGAACACAAATCCAATTCCCACTGGTGTTCACATTATCAAGAAGTCACTTTTAACATGTAGAGGAGACCCCAAGCTCTGGAAAGAAGCACAGCCATCAAAAGCCCTAATTGGAGGCTTGGGACTCAGGGCTTAGAGCACTTGCCTAGCATTTTTGAGACTCTGGGTTCCATCCTTAGCACCCCTCGCTCAGAAGAGCCCCGGCTTCATGCTCTAGTTCCACAATTTCCTAGCCCTGTATCCTTGGGTAAGTAAATGTATTCACCTCTCTCTGAGCCTATTCCTCTAAAAATGGTATTGGGATGATAAGACTTAGGGAATTATTAGGATTAAGAAATGTAAGTGCAGCCGGGCGGTGGTGGCGCACGCCTTTAATCCCAGCACTTGGGAGGCAGAGGTAGGAGGATCTTTGCGAGTTCGAGGCCAGCCTGGTCTACAAAGCGAGTCCAGGACAGCCAGAGCTGTTAAACAGAGAAACCCTGTCTCGAAAAACCAAAAAAAAAAAAAAAAAAAAAAGAAATGTAAGTGCTTAATTTACTGCCTGATACAATGGGGGGGGGGGGGGGGAGACAGGGACAGAGAGAGAATGGCAAGGATAGTAGCATCTGCTTTCAAGGTTGGAGTGCACCATCAAGCTCACCTTGAGGTCTTCTAGTCCTGTGGGAAGCCCCAAGCAGGTACTCTGAGAGTAATAGTGGGGAGGAAGGTGTGATTCTCTGAATTCACATTACCAGGAATTGAACCTATTTTCTGGTAATGGCTCTGATGAAACTATTTTCTGTCTACCTCACAGGGTGTGGTGGGAACTCACAGGAGTGTCATAGCACATGCATTTTGTAAAGTTGTAAGTCCCAAACTCAAGGTACCCTCACCCACCTCAACAGTTTTACATTGCTTCCTTCTGTCCAGAGGGTCTCAAAATGCTGGGGACAAGGGTGACTTTAGGGGTGGGTACTGTTAGAGAAGGAGAGTCAGGGGAGGAGATCGCACAGAACTTCAAAGCAGCCTCAGTCCTCTGTTGTACAATTTGGGGTCCTGTGTAAGCTATGTCTTCCTTTCTTTTTGTTTTTCATTTAATTTCTTCTATCTTTGTTTTCTTTCTTCCTTGTTTTATAAACCACAGTCCTATGCTAAAAGTGATTATGAGCTGAGTTTTTTGTTTGCTATGTTTTTGGTTTTTCGAGACAGAGTTTCTCTGTGTATCCATGGCTGTCCTGGACTCACTTTGTAGACCAGGTGAGCCTAGCCTTGAACTCTCAGAGATCCACCTGCATCTGCCTCCTGAGTGCCAGGATTAAAGGTGAGGACCACCACACTTGGCTGCTCTGAACCATTTTTAATGTACTTGGCTGTTTCTGGAAAGTGTCCTAGTGGTTAAGAGCATGTACTGCTATGTAGAAGATGGGAGTTGGGTTCCTAACATTCATGTCTCACAGCTCAAAACTGCCTTATACTCAAGCTTCAGGGGATTGTATGCCTTCTTCTGGCCTGCATAGACACCTGCACTCAAGTGCACATACCTACTCACATACATACATACACACACACACATACATACACACATACATGCCTGCATGCATGCATACATACATACATACATACATACATACATACATACATACATACATACAATGCATACATACAATTAAAGGGAGGGTGAAAAGTTGGAAGGATGGCTCTGGAGAGATGGCTCAGCTCTTAACAACACTAGCTGCTCTTCTGGAAGATCCAGGTTCAAATCCTGACACCTACATGACAGCTCATAACCGTCTGTAACTCCACTTCCAGGGGATCTGACACCCTTACGTGCAGGCCAAACAAAACAAAAAAAGCCCAGTGTTGGGGGACCATACTTTTAATCCCAGCACTAGAGAGGCAAAAGCAGGTGGATCTCTGAGTTCGAGATCAACCTGGTCCACAAAACAAGTTGAGAAACTCTGTCCCGAAAATAAACAAAACCAAACAAAATTCTCTGAAAATGTCATGTGCTGAGCTAAATAAAAGTGTATTTAGGGCTGGAGAGATGGCTCAGCGGTTAAGAGCACTGGCTGCTCTTCCAGAGGTCATGAGTTCAATTCCCAGCAACCACATGGTGGCTCACAACCATCTATAATGAAATCTGGTGCCCTCTTCTGGCCTGCAGATATACCTGCAGACAGAACACTGTATACATAATAAATAAATCTTTTTAAAAAAAAAGTGTATTTAAATCAATTTCACCCGCTTTCTTTTACTTTTTTTAAAATGTATAAATGTCTGCCTCTTGGATGGCTGCCCGATTTGAAACAGTGGCTGCCAAGTGCGGCTGGCTTGCACACTGTTGCACAGGAGTTTGTGTAATCTTCTCCAAGAAGGGAGAGTGCTTGCGTGTCAGCTTTACAGGCAACTTGGCGAGCTTAAGCGCCCAGTCAAGGTCAGCCAGCCAGCTTGCGAGCTTCCTACCTGAAACGCACCCCATTCAGTTCCAGATCCCTCTAAACCACTCCGAGTGCAAAAACAGGCTCCAGCACGCCCCTTCCAAGTAAACCCGGCCCTCGCCCACCACGGCCTCTTTCTCCAACCACGCCCCCTGCGGGGCGGACATTCTTTCCCTCCCATCCGAGGCCTTCTTGGACTGCCTTCGTTTTCCAAACCCCAGCACAGGGCCTCAGAAAGGCTGGAATCCCGCATCGGTTTCCTACCTCCTTCCCGCTGGGGCTACACCGGCGGGAGGAGGACTTTCCCCTTGGTGCAGTTTGCCCGAGCAGATCCCTGGGGAGGGGGAGAGGGATGCAGGGACCACGATCCCCCCTCTTCCCAGTTCCTGCCAGTCTCGCCCCTCCACCCTCCGCATGCTAGAAGAGACCTGATACCCCATGTCGCAGCCCCGGGCTGTTGCTATTTCTACGTGACGGAATTAAGCCGGTTCAAATTAGAAGGTGATATTTCATCTCTAATTGGCACGTTCAAAAGGCTCCTATCGCACTCGGCGGCCCCGGGACTATGTAATTAAACAAGGTGATCTGAGTCACTCCGGCCGGACTAAGCCCTCAGCAAGCGCCCGGGTCGCCGCCCGGCCCGCGGGCCGACGTGGCCGTCCCCGGGCCCACGGTGTCCTCCGCCCACTGGCCGAGCAGGACCGGGCCCCAGGTGCTCCGGGGAGCTCACGCCCAGCCCAGGCGCCAGAGATAAGATCCCGGCGCGAACACCGCCCAGCCTCCTTCCGTCGGAAGCTGCGACTGGGGACAGGCCGCGAGCGGGCTACTCGTGCTCGGCGGTGCCCAGGACCCCGCAGCCCAGCCGTGGAGCGAGACGCGGGCCCGCACTCCCGGTGCCAGCCTGCCAGCCTCCCCCAGAGCCCGCTGGCAGCCCGGCCTCCCCGGAGAAGGAAGGGTGGAGGCCGGCCTCTCCTCTGCTCCAGGCAGGAATGAGTTAACGTCTGCACAGCCTGGGAACTGCGCGCGGTGAGGCCTGGACTCCTGCACGTCTGGGCCGCAGCTGGAGGGCCGGGCCGCCCCCTGGCGGGCCTGCGGAGTCAGGCCGGGAGGCGAGGCTCTGAAAGGTCTTCCTAGGGTGGGGCACAAGGCCTCGTCTGCACCTGACACTATTCTAACCCGCTTTGGCAAACATCTTGTGTTTGAGTCTGCACCAGGACGGTCATTCTATTTCCTACGCAGCAGATTTGTACTGAGCCCCTTCCAAAATGCCACTTCAGCCTATGGAGTTTTGACCTTAGAACTTCCTTTCCGTGGCTCAGAGATGGCCTCAAGGTAGAGATGGCATCGTTTTATCTGCAGAACACTTAAGTGTTCATAGACTCCTATCTTACCCAAATGAGAAATTCAAGTCTGAGAGATGAGGTAGCTTGCCTATTCCTTATGGCAGGCTGGGTAAACCACCCAAGCTAAACTGTTACCTGTCCACACTCAGTTCTGCTGTCCGTGAGCTTTATAAAGCAGGGGACTGATTCTGTTGCTCCTGCCCCACTCAAGTGCGTGCTTTCCCAAGCAAGGACCCCAGAGAAAAGCTTGCCAGGGGTCTCACTCAGGCTGTAACTCAGGATATGCTTTGGAGACTCGACTTTGTGTGTGCTGTTCTTAACCCCAAGGCCACTTGGCCAGTTCACACTTGTAGGACACACATCTCTTTCCTTCTCCCTTAAAATAAATCCCCTCTTCCGCCCCCCCACTCCCCTCCTCCACGACCCAAAAAGGTCTGTGACTTACTACCTTCATCACTTTACCATGAATGGTGTGTGCATAGGGTGAGGTCACAGGATATTTGGGAAATAACACCTTTCATTCAATTTTGCTGTAAATTGAAAACTACTCTTTAAAAAAGCCTATTAAGGGTGTGGTGGTACACGTGTATAATCCCAGTACTTGGGAGGTCCAGGCAGGAAGATCAACAGCCAGCCTAGGCTACATGAGCTACCCTGCCAACAAACAAACACACAAAATGTCTATTGAAATTTTTTTGTGTAAAGCCGAGCATAGTGGCACATGCCTTTAATCTCAGCACTGGGGAGGCAGAGGTAGGAGGATCTCTGTGAGTTTGAGGAGGCCAGCCTAATCTACATATCAAGTTCTAGGACAGCCAGGACTACATAGAGAGATCCTGTCTCAAAAGCAAAACAAATTATATGTGTGTGCAGTACTATATAATGTGTAGTAATTTTGAGGGGAGAAAAATATTTATTATAACAGTAAATGCAAAAATCATCATTACTTTTTATCAATTCAAGATGACAGTAACTATCTGCTGAAGGTATAATGTTTAAGTGGAAAGTTTATGCCCACCGAAAGCTCTCTATTTTATCAACCCATGGAATGAACACTAAGGAATCATAAGAATACTTAAGACTTGTTCCCTGTGCGAACAGCTGCCGGAATACAGAATGCAAGCTCATGGGCTCTCCCTGTTACTCTATGATGTGTGTGTGTGTGTGTGTGTGTGTGTGTGTGTGTGTGTGAGATGCTAGGATTGAACCCAGGGGCCAGGTGCTAGGCACACTCTCTACCACCAAGTTAACACCTCTAGCCCATTTTTTAAATTTTCTACACCTTTGTTGAACATCTCATAGCAAGCTCAAGGCAGGCACATACAATGAGAAAATCTGCCACAGCCCTGCCCTCCTAAAGTTCAGGATCAGAACGCAACAGGAAGAAAGATGGTGACTAATGTCCGGGCCTTGGATGTCAAGAGCCTTCCTATAGGCATAGCCAGAATACATGGGACCTTCCTCTAACCTGGAAAAATACCTGCTAGAGAGCCTTGGGTTCTTGAAGCAATGGCTGATGGAAAAGTGGGCTGTGCACCAGCCTGAGAGCTACCTTGGGCTCTGAGGAAGAAGTCCAACTTTGCCTAGAAAATTAGGAAACGTAAGGCTACCTCTCATCCCTGTAAGAAAACCATAGACACTGATTGACAGAACTACAAACAATGAGTTCTGCCTTGGGTCCCCTCAGAGTGGACTCTCTACTGCTATGTCACATGTGCCCCAGCTATCCTCTATCACCTGAAGAAACCACATGCTAGACTGGTTGTGCAGCTCAAAAGGACAAAGTGACACACAGTAAGCTAGCCTCAAGCCTGGGGCATTTTTTGTTATAGTTTCTTGTCCTCCAGGTCAAGCCCTCGCCCATCCCCCCTTCCCTCTGGCTCTCACCTGTCTGGTAGACAGAAGGCCGGATGCTGGCAGTGGTTACAACCCGAGGCTTGGGTGGAGGAGCAGCTGGACCCTCACTGTAGCTGGTATGGGCAGAGGGAGCTGGAGAAGCGGCTGGTGCAGGGCTGTAAGCAGAGGCCTGTGGCCTAGAACCAAGGCAGAAGAGTTATAACAAGAACAGTCCAGTGGGCTCTGGTATCTAAAGCCATTGCAGGTTTGCTATCTGATCTCTACGCAGGTCTGTGACAGAAACGCCCATTGGATTGCTTCCAGAGTCTATGAAGAAGCCAAAGGGTCTTGGAAAGGAAGAAGCTACCCCCTGTGGTAGTGCTGCCACCTTGGGGAAAGAGGGAGGGAAGGAACCAGCCAGACAAAAGAACACATGAAGAGCCATCATCCACAGAAGGAATTATAGCAGTAGAACTCTAGACCAAGGCAGAGCGAGGAGAGAAAAAAGGAGATGCAGATGGTCACAGCTACTCCCTTTTCTGGGATCCCTCTGGTCACCTGGTCTTCTTATCTTATTCCATTATGTTGCTGCTGGAGGAAGCAATTAATCTCATGTTTTTTGAGCAAACAAATGTTCTGACAATGTTCATGGGAAGAAGCCAGGAGGCCTCAGCAGCTCCCAGCAAACCCACTCTACTTGTTAGACAATTCCCATTGCTTCTTCCTAGTGGCTTAGTTGTCAAGATCCTAGAGCAAGCAGCCTTTTCCCATGTGTGCCTCAGGGACAATGGTAGCAAAGAGATGTCCAAAAGTGTCCCATTTCTCTGCCCTTAGGAAATGCTAAACTTGTCCTCTCTTTTGGGGGAGCTGAAGGTTCCAGGAACATCCAGAGTCTAGAAGCTTATGTAATCTTGCCTGATGCAGTGTTTCCCAATCCCACTTATTTGTTAAACCTGTTCCTTCATATAAAACTAATGAACACCTTTCTCTTCCTGCATGTTGTATATCCTAAAGGGGATCCTTGGCCATACTCAGCAAATGGGTCATTGATGGGGTGTTGCAGGAATGAACCTCTAGAAATACACCCCCAACCTTTGGTGTCCTGTGTTTTTGTTTTGTTTTGTTTTTTCTTCCTCTTCCCCATGGGACCACTCGACAAGCTGGGCCAACTTGTAGGATGAAGGATTGCCTTCTTGTCCAAATCTCTGGAAGAGATGACTCTGGGTCCCAACCTGTCACCAGTAACCTGAGTAGACCCAGGGGAGCCTGGATACTATCCTAGTCAAGGTTAACTAGTCTTCAGAGCTAGCATTCCAGACCTGAGGGCTGTGCATCCTTCCCTTCCCTTTATAACACATTTATAGTTAGGGCTTCCCCTGCCCTTCTGTGGCTAGATCCCTGTGCTAAGTACATTGATGGAGAGGGAGACACGGTATACAAAGGGTGCCCAGCTTTCACTGTGGCTGGATGAGACTACACCTCAGTAGGCCAAGGCCAGACTTTCCCACCACTGGGGGGACACTCTGCCATCATTCTGGATTGGCATGGAGAAAGGAAACAGAAGCTGAAGATATCTAGTGGAGGGCCAAGGACACATCTAATGAGCAGCTCCAGCTCCTTTCGAGGCTGTGTGCAAGGAGGAGAGGTATCTGTGCTCAGAGTGGACCTTCTAACCCTTTCTACCATAGCCCAGTGCCCTGCAGGATAGTCCTCGGCTCTCTTGGCAAGGTAATGAAAGGGAAGACTTCACCCTCAAAGGGCTGTCCCGAGGCCATCAACAGTAAGTAGGCAGACCTGCAGCTGCCGCTGGAGTTTGCTCTTCATAGAGAAGCAGGGTTCGGGCTGGAGCGCCCACAGGCTTCAGCACCCAACAGTTCCCTTTCCCTCTGCAAACTGGAAAGCTTCCCCTTTCTCCACTACAGGGAGATTTCTCACCTTTCACCAGAGTTCCTGTGCTATGAAAGAAACAAGATTCTAATGAGAAGAGAGTCTGACAGAGGAATCAGGAGGAAGTTTGCTTAAGCCTGTCCTAGGAAATAGGCCAGAACCTCTCTGGAAGCCAGGACCAGGCTTGCCCCCCTGATTGAGTTGGGCTGGAGGAAGTCTAGACTTGACACCATATGGGATGCTGGGATGCTGGGAAGCTGCCTCAGGCTTCCCCATAACCCTATACACCCTGACCCAAGCAGGCATGTTTTCCCTGGAAGCTGGGACATGTGGGTCCTGTCTGGAAACATCAACTGGACAGTTCCTGGAAGCCTGGAGACACAGCAGGGCCAACCTTGCTGTTGTAGCAGCTGGCTACTCTGGAGTGACCCACCCAGCCTCTCACTTCATTCTCCCTGCATGCTCCCTTCCTTTGGCCTTGGTTTTGGTGGGTACCCAGGAAGGCAGGTTGAGACACAGGAATCCAAAGTACTTATTTTAACTATTCTGTGTGTGTTAGCTGCTTTATGTACAAAATTTTCCAATAATGACCTCAATACATGTGTTCTTCTTTAGATCTTAACCGATGAGGAGACCGAGGTTCAGAGGTGAAATCACTTCCTCAAGGTTTCAAATAGTAAAGCTCTTCACTGAGGGAGAGAGTTAAATCCCACTACACTAGGGACCTCTGAAGTTAGAATGTTTCCACATCAAGAGAAGAAAGGGCCGGGCGGTGGTGGCCCACACCTTTAGTCCCAGCACTTGGGAGGCAGAGGCAGGAGGATCTCTGTGAGTTCAGATCTCTGGCCTCTGTGAGGCCAGCCTGGTTTACAGAGTGAGTTCCAGGAGATCCAGGATTACACAGAGAAACCCTGTCCCCTGTCAAGCTGGGGGAGGAAGGATGAGGAGGTGGGCTAGTTAATAGCTAAGCCACCTGACCTCACTAGTAGTGTTCCCATCTCCAATGAGGCATCCTTGATTTCCTCAAGCCCATGGCAATAACTATTATCTTCCTTATCTGGGTTCTAAGAATAAAGACCATGCACAGTGTTCCTTTGTGATGTGTGATGTGTTATTTGTGTTCACACCCATATCCGTGTGTGTGTGTGTGTGTGTGTGTGTGTGTGTGTGTGTGTGTGTGTGACTTTTATCTGTCTCTAGAGATGCTACCCTGTGGGGCAGAGCAACAAGAAGACTCTCTCATTAATCATGGTTGGTGAATCCCACAAAATGCATCCCAACTTCCCCTTTACACTTTGCTCCAAGCAGTACCAACCTTGGTTTCCTTGGGAAACATCAGGGACCTATTTGGATCTAGCTGCCCACAAATAGACCCAGGGTGGGTCCTTTTTCGCTTCCTTTTCCCACTGTCAGGTCTGGCATCTGTGGGCCAGTTACCTCGGATTCTCCACAGGGCTTGAGGCAGGGCCTGCAGCAGAGGCAGTTGTGGCCAGGGTTGGCGAGGCCGCGGTGGGAGAGGCGGCAGCAGGCAGCCGGGCAGAAGCAGGCAGCAGCGGGGAAGTGGCCTGGCTGGTGCACACTGGAGCATGCTCAATAGGGGTGCTGATGAGGTAGGATCAAAAAGACAACAGGTCATGTGGGCTCCAGGTCTGGCGAGGCCCTCTACATGGTGTGGGTTGGGAGGGGGTGGGTGGAATTCCACATCTGTTCATTCTGCACACGGAGCAGGATCCAGGTGTGTGTGGGAGAGCACATTCTCCAGGTACTGGGAAGGGGCTCCTCTCAAATCCGAGGAGTGCATGATTAGACCTAAGGGAGGGGAGGCAACATAGTCTTGGAGGGGTGTTTGCCCCTAAGTTTTTCTGTACTTCTTGGAAAGTTTTTCTTTCTCAGCAAACTACAGTGCAGTGAAAAAGCACTTTTAGTTACAAACCAGTACCTCTCCTATCTTGTTTGCCTTTGTCACTTCACTTACTGCTGTACATAAAGTCAGGGGCATATACCTCTGGGAAGGGAAGCAAAAAAAACAAAAAAAGATATTTGAGTGTGAAAGTCCTAGGCTACCGAGGCAACAGAAGCCATGGGTTTTAGCCCAGGGCACTGGCAGTACATCTGACTGAACATGGACTGAAGCTATCATAGAAAGCAGACCAAGGCTACCTGGACCAGAAAGGGATAATGTGGTTGAGGATAATATAGTTCAGAGATACAGAAATATGTGCCCCTTTTCATGGCATACTGTGGGAAGTGGCAGCACCTATGGGGAGGGGACACATAGACCCTACTGAGCTCAAAGTTTCTCATGTCATCAGGTAGCCCAGGTGTGCTACACATTCAAGAGTGACATGAACATACACCTGTAGATCTGAAGGGTCTTCTAATGGAAGCAGAGCAGCAGCTGCTCTGCCAGTGTGGAGCAGTGTAACCAAGTAGGGTGGGCATACCCACACCAGCACATGCCTGCACAGGTAGACCAGATGCCCACATGCCTCCCCTTGAATGCCTGCATATTCTGTAAGCCCAGACTATCCCAGAACTTCTCAAAGAAGACAGGGCAGTCAAAATTTGGATTGACGGGATTAGTTCTGCTCCCTATAACTGGAACAGAGAATAAAAGTTCGGTCACAGGGCTGGGAAGATGTCTCAGTGAGCACAGTGCTTGCTGCTTAAGCTTGAGGTCTTGAATTCGGATCCCTAGCATCCACAAAAGAAGCATAAAAAGCCTGTAATTCTAGCACTGGGAAAACAACGAGGGAATCTCTGGGGTTTGCTAGCCAGCCAATCTTCAGGTTCAGTGGAAGAGTGTCTCAAAAACTAAAGTGGACTGAAATTGAGGAAAACGCCTGACATTGACCTCTGGCTTCCAGACACATGGACAGAAATGCACATGTCCACCCCTTCCCTAACAAGCACTCACTACATCCCCACCCTCCCACACAAACCATGAGAAAGCAGAAAAATATGCATCCTTTCCTTTCCCTTCCTCCCTCCCTTCCCTTCTTCTTTCCTTCCTTCCTTCCTTCCTTCCTTCCTTCCTTCCTTCCTTCCTTCCTTCTTTCCTTCCTTCCTTCCTTTCCTAAAATGTTGTTCTGTAACACCTGTATTCAAGAAATTCTCCAGCTTCTGCTTCTCTGTTAATTGGGACCACAGGAAGGTGGTCCGACAAACCCAGATCATTCTTAGATCTTTGATTGACATTTCTATTTACAACAATAATGATAGAACACATGAAACTCCTGCACGTTGTAATAGCTCCCTCAGCCCCAAGTCATTTATTTACTGACTTCATACTGTTTCCACCATTATGCCTTTAATGTCTCACAACAGTCCTCTGATGGGACATAATCAACCCTATTTAATAACTGAGGAAATGAAAACAAAATTCATCTGCTCAAGGTTCTGGAAGTTACCTATCAGAACAAAATGACTGAGGGTCATTTTGATTTGAAGCCCTACCCACTATCTCACAGAGAAAGAAACTTCTTATGGTAAGCCAAGTGGAATCTCTCTCTGGTCAAAGGCAAGATTCTTGCTGGACATAAGCAACATCTTAGAACTTCCCTCTTCCAAGAACTCCACAGCGCCAATGTTAGCCCACTTTTTCCTTTCATCCTTTCTTTTTTTTTTTTTTTTTTGTTTTTCGAGACAGGGTTTCTCTGTTTAACAGCTCTGGCTGTCCTGAACTCGCTTTGTAGACCAGGCTGGCCTCGAACTCGCAAAGATCCGCCTGCCTCTGCCTCCCAAGTGCTGGGATTAAAGGCGTGCGCCACCACTGCCCGGCAGCGCCACCACTGCCCGGCTCCTTTCATCCTTTCAACCTCCCTGGGTGGTTAGTCTTCGGGTCTCATCTGGAGATGAGGAACCTGACATTGCCTCTCTGTGGAAACATCACATAGCTAGGTAGTCTGGTGGTACACACCAGTAATCCCAGCATTTGGGAGGCTTTGTGAGTTTGAGGCCAGCCTGTGTTATATATACAGCGAGTTCCAGGACAATCTGGGCTATATCACAAGACGCTGTTTCAAAATAAAACAAAACAAGCAGAAAACATCACACAGCAGCTTCTAGTTAAGTTTGGAGTGAGGTTGAGTCTAATTTCTAGCAAGTTCCCTGGTAATGCTGATGTTCCTGGTCTGTGGACCACACATGGAGTAGCAAGTTGTTAGACACTTCTGTCTGTCCCAGATAGGAATGCAAGGAAGCCACAGGCTGCTTGCCAAGGTATCTCCTAACTGATCTCCATCCAGTAAGAAGGGAAAAGGGTACAAAGGAATAGGAACAAAAGGATTTGAGCTGGAGGCATAGCAGAGTTGTGTGTTGGCTATCCCATAGAGAAGAGCACACTTGGATGGGCAAGGGAGTTGGCCACGTCCTGCCCAGGACTTTCATGGCTTAATTGTCAGAGAAGAGGCCTTGGACGGCCTAGTTTGCAGGCCGACAGCAGTGTTATCCTTGACATGTCTATAAAGCCACTTGCCCATCCTCTTTGAAACACCTTGCTTCTGAAAGCCATGCGGATTATGTGGCTACCCCAGAGAATCTGTAGACCTGGAATCCTGGTAATCTGGCTGTGAGAGGCCTCCTCACAGGGTGACCCAGTATGGAAGGCTCAGAATGACACAGAACGTTGTGCCCCTACCTGTAGTGCCATCCCACAGTTCCAGTGGATCATTAGAAACTGAAGACCCTGCACAGGACAAGAATGATGGAAGTGTCCAGGCTGGGCAAAGACGACATTAATTTTGTCTGTTCCCTTTGCCCTAGTGTACCACTAGACCAGCCTACCTGCAGCCTTCCCTAGCAATACTTCTAAGTGAACCCTGGATTTCAGGCAATGAATTTGGACTGGATGTAGGTCCCTGAAAAAAATTCACCATTGCCACAGGGTTGGGACAAAGGTCACTATCAGGGACTCATGAGCACGTGCACGTGCCTGCTACTCCGAGTTCTTCCTGGGTGCATCCTATCTAGGTTCATGCTTTGCAGACACCAAGGGGCTGCCAGGGTCTAGAGAGAAGAAGGGACATCAAAATATGTCTTGAAGGATCTTGGGTTCTTGTTCCAGATCAATTTCTGCATGAAGATCCATGAGCCTCCAGAAATTCCAAAAAGCAGACACCAGTAAGCAAGCATTGCAGAGAACTTACAGAGCCTTGTCGTAAGTCCTAAAGAGAGTGCCCGTGAGATCACCTCAGCCTGGCTCACAACTCCACAGATGTTTCTTGCCTTAGTCATAGATTCAGATTTCCTTTTTTTTTTTTTTCTTCTTTTTTTGGTGTTGGGGAAAGCACCCAGGGACTTACATACAGGCTAAGCACACGCTCTACCCCCCCCAACCCATAATTCAGTTTCAACACCTAGTTAAAAATGAAACCCAAGCAAACTAGACTCAGACGCTCGTGGCTGCCTAAGGGAGAGTGTGGCCAGACAGCATGGTCTAGCTGTAGTCTCTCTTACAGCTCATGTTTTCCTCTCTCTGGGAGGTATCAAGGCGGACCTGTGACCCCACTCTGTGTGGTGGCCATTAGCAGTGGGAATGGAGTTTTGTTTACGTGGTGGCTGATGACTGTGGTATGTCTGGAACAGAGGGAGGTTAATACCAGTGGAGATGTCAAGTCTTGGGGTTTGTGGTCACTGGACTCAGGTTGTCACTGTTGGTGGTGGTAACCCTATGATTAGTCCTGGTGCTCTGAAAGGGGATTTGCCATGGCTGTGATGTTAATGCTGCTTGGGCTAGCTAAGACAGTGAAGTGTGTCGATTTCTGTTGGCTGGACGGTGAGAAAATACCATTCAGGTGTTGGTCTTAAAATTGTCTATGCTGCCATCCACCTGGTCAACTTTCTGTCTTTCATATTGGTGACTATGGCTCAGGGAGTTCAGCTCGGGGTGTAATGGAGCCATTAGAAGGAAGGGAGGGATGGGAGGCAAAGGAGGAACAGGCTGGGAGAGAGACTGGGGACAGCATCTCAGGGGTGGATTGGAGTGAGTAGCTTCCCTGATTGGCCATTCCAGGTGAGCTCGCTAGAGAGAAAGTATTTTCAGACAGCAGGAGTGGGAACAGGGTTCCAGTCATCCAGCCTCAGAGGAGGCTGGACATCCTGAGAGTTGGTCCTTGTACCTCCTTCATTTTCCAAATACCATTGTTCTTAGGTTCCCAGCCAGTAATTCCATGCAGTGAGGGACCAGGCTTGCTTGCAGGGCAGGTGGGTGGAGTGATGGGTTTGAAACCACAAGCCTGCTGGTGGGGGCTAGAGCTTTTGAGCCAAGGCTGCCTGCTCTGATTAGCTTGGCTAAATGCTCTGCAGTAGCCACAAGGCCACAGGTGGGGCCAAAAGCAAGACCCAGTTGGAGGCTTTTCCCCACACCCCTGTCACCAAGACTACTAGGTCTGCCTTCCATCTCCTTGCCATGAGCCCCTACTTCCATCTCCTGGCTTCCCTATAACCTGTACATTGTCTAGGTGTGCCCATTGAAGTACTTCTCAGACCACCCAGACAATGCCGAACATGAGTGAGGTGACCTGGGTGAAGAAGGGCTTTCTGCATATTTCCTGGTGTGGAAGGGAAATGGTACCACCTTTCTTTCAATCATAGCTGAGTGTGGAAGGAGAAGCCACAGTCCTGGGGTAGCCCCCATCCACATTGCCCCGAGAGAGGCAAAGAGTACCCATAGAACCCCAGTGTAGCTCCCTCGCCCTGGGATCCTTGGCCTGGAGGTGTAGGGAAGCAGCAGTGAGCAGAGCTACACGGAGTTCACATGCTGAGTATCATCCCTGCCTCTCTGTGGGCCGTACCTATCCTCTCTGTCCTAGACACTGTCCCAGAGGGCTCTCCCAAGGTGGCATGCAGGGCACACATACAGGCACAGCATGATTGGGGCTTGGTTTGTTCATTTCAAATCCTCTTTATTTCAAAACAAGCATGCTTATATGTACATGAGAAAGAACTAAGAAGCCAGCATACAGCTATGCATTGCCCACCCAGGACCCTGATCTGCGGGCAATGTGTTCCAGATGAGAATAAGTCCAGATGCCGAAGGGAGAGGTGGACAAAAGAGCGATGGCCACTATATTTTCATTGTTTGGGAGTGTTAGGCCAGCAAATCCTGTCACACACGTCCTCTCTGTACTATAGCTAAGGGTTTGCACAAGGGGTGTACAGAGGCTCTGCTTGTGGGAGCTGGGATGGTCACACTGGGTTAGGGGGTGGAGAGGTAGGAGGTACTGAGTGCATTGCCCTGGGACCCCCGCTGAGAACTCTGGGATGGGCAGATAGCAGATGTGCTACCGTTGGCGGCCAGAGGTGTCCTCAGCACAGGTGTTCATTATCAAGCATCACCATGGGGCTCACATGCCAGATCTGTGTGGGAGAGGGGCGGGGGGGGGTCCACCCTGCCAGGGCCAGAGGAATCCGAGCAGCCTTTTAGCTTTTAACATTAAGGATTTGGGCTGAAAGGCCGTGGTGCCAGTTGCGCAATTTGGCAAAACGTGGGCTGTTACGTTCCGTTTCAAACCTTTCCCTGTGGTACAGAGACAGAGACAGAGACAGAGAGACAGAAACAGAGACAGCGAGAGAGAAAGAGGGAGAGAGAGAGAGAGAGAGGGAGAAAGAGGGGTTAGGGAACATGTCCACTAATTCCCTGCCTGAAATTGGGCAGAGGGACCGGTGGGCAACTGGTTTGGGGAAGCGTTGCCATCTTTAGGGTACTTACTTTCTAGAGGGCAGTCTTGGGTTGGATGGGGCAAGATTAGATAGAGTTCTGGGACAACATGGAGGGACTCAAGTCCCTGCCTTGTGGGGTTAGAGGTACAGAGTAGGGGCCTGGTTAGATGGGCCAATGGGCAGGGTGAGCAAAGGGAGGCCGGCTCCCTGGCCGGTGGGGCTGGGGCTGGGCGGAGCTGCTTTGGCAGTGGGCTCTTGAAACTGAACCAAACAGGCAGGCAGGCCCAGAACAGTCTCTGTCTTCTGTCTGGGCACTAAGAAGAAGAAGCCCTTAACTTCTATGATGAGGGCTGGTGGGTAGATCTGTCATCTCCCTGCGCTGCTTGGCATTCCTCACCTTCACTAAGCTCCAGAGAGAAAGAAACCTTCACATGCTACCCAGGGCTCCTGCAGACCCAGGCCTACCCCAGCTCACAAGCACACACACATACTCAGGGCCATGGAAACAAAGCAGCAGGACCTGCCCCTTCCTGCCAGTGGGGCCTCTGGGAGGCTCGACCTACAGTTGCCCAGGTGAAGGCACAGTGCCGGCACCCGCTGGCCAGAACGTAGAAAGGGAAGAGAAGGAGCAGGGAAAGGTCAGCCAATGATGCTGGGATCCTAACTCTTCTGGCAGAAGGGCCTCTAGCTCCTCCATAAGAGGGACCACATCTAACCTTAAACAGAGTGCACTCAACCTGAACGGAGACACAGTTAAAAAAAAAAAAAAGACAGTAGTGCTGGTGTTGTGGTTCAGAGGTAGCCCTGTAAATAGTTAACTAACTAAATCAAACCGAAAATCAAAATCTAACTGCTACATCCTCATCATGGGATGCTACTTGACAGTAAAAAAAAAAAAAAAGAACGAATGGGCTATAGAATGAGTGTAACCCTGGTCCAAAATTCGTGGGACAGACTGTTTTGGATTTCAGATGGTTTGGAATATTTACACACATTTAATGAAATATCTTGGCATACCGCATAAAATCCATTTATATTGCATACACACTTTATATATACAACTTGAAAGTAAATTTTTATGGGACCTGTGTTTTGTTCTCACCACCACTGCAGTCCTGCAAGCTGAACCCAGGGTCTCATGCATGTAGCCAAGCCCTCTGCCACTGCTACATTTCAGCATAGCACCCCATTGTCTTTTCTTTCTGTTTTTTCTTTTGAGAGGTCTCACTGTGCAGCTGTCCTGGAACTCACTCTGTAGACAGGGATGGCCTCAAACTCACAGAGATCTGCTTGCCTCTGCTTCCAGACTGCTGGAATTAAAAGCACCACCATACCTCGTTCAGTACCTGTGTTTTGACATGAGGTCAAAGGTAAAAATTTCCACCTTTGTTGTTATCATGGTGCTCAGAAAAGTTTTGGGTTTGGGGCACTTTGGATTTTGGAATCAGATATACGTTTCAAATCAAAAACATACAAAATCAAAATGCATGTTTGAATTCGTACTGGTTCATGCAACAACTTGGAAAAACTCCAAGGGAATTTTTGCTAATGGAAAAAGCCAACCCTAAAATGGTCATTATATTATACGACTCTATTGCTGGTCAACAGAAAGGGGTGTGTGTGTGTGTGTGTGTGTGTGTGTCTGTCTGTCTGTCTGTCTGTCTGTGTATCTGTGTGTGTGTGTATGTGTCTCTGTGTGTGTGTCTGTGTGTGTGTATCTGTGTGTGTGTCTGTCTCTGTGTGTATGTGTCCGTGTGTGTGTGTCTGTCTTTGTGTGTGTGTATCTGTGTGTTGTCTGTCGGTCTGTCTGTGTGTCTGTGTGTGTGTCTGTCTGTGTATGTATCTGTGTGTGTGTCTGTGTGTGTATGTGTCTCTGTGTGTGTGTCTGTGTGTGTGTCCGTGTGTGTGTCTGTGTGTGTGTATCTGTGTGTGTGTCTGTCTGTCTCTGAGTGTGTGTATCTGTGTGTGTGTGTCTGTCTCTGTGTGTGTGTGTCTGTGTGTGTGTCTGTCTGTGTGTGTGTGTGTGTGTATCTGTGTGTTGTCTGTGTGTCTGTCTCTGTGTGTGTGTGTCTGAAGGGAGGCATATGGAATAGTCTTAGGTGGGGAACAGTCTGTGTTTGGGTTGAAGCGATGTCATTTCTTTGTCTTGAAAAAAACAAAACAAAGAAATGGCAGAGAGAGCCTTTGTGTCCTTTCCCACTTCCATTCCAAGCTTACAACATCATAGCACAATGTCACACTGATAATGATGACATCGCTTCAATCCAAACATGTGTTCTCAACTGCTGAGCCACGGCTCCAGGTTCCCCGTCTTTAAACTTAACTTTACCTTTTGTGTGTGTGTGTGACAGAGTCCCACTGTGTAGCCCTGGCTGTCCCGTAACTCGCTCTATAGACCAGGCTGGCCTGCATCTCACAGAGATTCACCTGCCTCTGCCTCCCGAGTGCTGGGATTAAAGACTCATACTACCACTGCCCCGTATCTCTCAGTCACTTCTTACAACTGTAAGTAAATAGGCAATTACCTCAACATGAAAAGTCCAATTTAAAAATGAGTTGCCAGCATGCACGAACCAGGAAGACTGACTTTAGGTAAGGCTGGTCTTACAGTCATGCATAGTCACAATCACCAGATCCTGGTCCTTGTGTCCCCACATCCCCGTGTTCTCAGAGGTCTACTTTCCCACCTACATGGCCTGGCACGTTCTCACTCTGCTCCTTGAGTCCCATACATTGGAATTCTATAAGATTGTTGCACAGAGGTGGGGGGAGGGCTGCTAATTGCTGACATAGTTTTAAAACACTGGTCTGATCCAATCTTTTCATCATACTAAGAGGCTCAGAGATGTCCGCCCGAGTGGTCCAAAGCCACACAGAAATTCAGCAGTGAAACCACCATCCGAGTGCAAGCAGAGGCCCTGGGGCAAGGCTCTCACAGCCCTGCAAACACTCACAACCTTCTCATGGAGACAATGGAAGTGCAAAATGAGACATGGCCATTTGCCAGTGAATTTCCACTTTTAGCAAAGCCCACCAAGGCTCAGTGACAGTTTGTCATCAGTGCTCAGTGACAAAGCAAAGGACAATTCTAGAACCTCTGTGAATCTACTGAACCTACTCGGTGTGGTACTGTTGGGAAATTCCTGGCTAACCAAAGAAAAGGCAAGATGTGGAATGGCCAGAGGAGAGAGAAAGAGAAGAGAGCAAAAAAAAAAAAAAAAAGAGAGGCAAGAGGCCTGCTGGGTCTATTTAGACTCTGGT
The DNA here is from genome assembly GCA_907164525.1 of Lophiomys imhausi. Classification (NCBI taxonomy): domain Eukaryota; kingdom Metazoa; phylum Chordata; class Mammalia; order Rodentia; family Muridae; genus Lophiomys; species Lophiomys imhausi. The sequence goes on along the minus strand of CAJQZJ010014563.1, from coordinate 4,428,768 downwards.
CCTTGAAAGTCTCTGCATCTCCAGCTGTGGCTTTCAGACTTGCGAAAGTGCCAGAATACTAGGGGCCAATGTGGGAGGAAGGAATAACAGGGTGGTAGCTGTCCTCAGCCCAGAGGATGGACCAGTTTCCAACTCTGGAGTCAGGGTGTGGCTCTGACCACTGAGGGGCAAGTCCCCTAAGCAGTCTGAAGGCAACACACGAGGGACAAACACGGTTTCTTCTGCTCAATGGCCACTTGAATGAGTGAGCCTAGGCCCTAAGTGGCTGAAGACTTTTCTTGGCACCTTACTCCCAGGTATAATGGAGCTGGGGCATGCACAGTCTTTGCCCCAGAGCCCCTGGCTGCTGGGATTTGGAGACATGAAAGACTCTGTCTATGAGGACAATCCTCAACAAATTAAAGTCAAGAAAAGAGACAGAATCAAGAGGCTTGCACCCTTTGGGGGTCCTGGGAGAACCCCTGTTGGAGTCTCAGAGTCTCAACTGAAGGACCTGAAACCCTGGGAGGGATGACCAGGGACTGAGCAAGGAAGCGGGTTGAAGCCTCTTCTTGGGAACTCTTGCCAGATTTTTTTCTGAGGAAACCTTATGGCAGTGCCCGCTAAGGTTCCAGGGGAAAGAAGAAACAGATTAGCTCTATTTCCAGTGGGGCCCCTTTCCTTCTAGCCATAAACAGCTGATGACGAGGCATAGCATGACTGGCGTGTATACTGGACAGAAGAGCATAAAGAGGCCAGAAGAGGTGACAGAGATCATGAAGGGTGGTGTGTCTTACAGAGGGGAGAAAACGGCCTCTGGTTGACTTCTTAATGGAAGGAACTTGGGGTGTAAGCTGCTTACTGTATTGGGGAAGCAACATAAAGACCCCGATATTGAGTCTCTGGGAAAATCTGGATTGCTCCCTGGGACATCTATGTGGGTGGCTTCAATGAAGAGAGTGGGAGGAAACACAGAAGTAGCGTGTAGGCACAGCAGAGCACAGGAAGCCTAGAGAGCTGAGAGCTCAGCCACACATAGAACAGCTGGTGCATCTGCATCTGCATCAAATGCAGCAGCCTTGTGTTCGGTGTTCTGTTTCAGATATACTTCAGGAGCTCAGAGGTTAAGCACATTTACAGGACTACATGCCACCCTTACCAGGCCTGGGAGGAGCACACTCCCAGCCAAAAAGTAGGAGCAGCTCAGGTTGGCAAAAATACAAGGTCAACAAATCAAATGCACATGGAGTCCCAGCTGGCCCGAGAACCCTGCTCTTCTAGAGTTCTGTGGCCACCATGTGTGGTTAGCAAGTACAGAAAGCTTGGCTCAGGGAGAACATGCCTTTGGGTCCCAGACCCTCCTAGAGAGGCCACCACAGGACTCTGGCCCCAGACAGACTGTCCAAGAAGAACATGCAGATGACATACTCACTACCTGAAGTAGACAGATAATCACACAGGCCCATGGCTCACCATGGAAGGCCTTCACAGGTTCCAGTGGGTTTCAAAACAGCTATGCCCCACTCATGCCCAGGGATACAGCTTCCAAAAGGGCACAGGCAGTAGGCAAGTGGTGGTATGCCAGACTTGCCACTGACCAGGAGACCATGCCCTGAGATGCCTAGCTCCATACAAGCCCCTCCTTGTACCGCCAAGGGCTCATACTTTCTTGCAGCCGCTGTTACACTTTGAGCACTTTATAGAACTGGTATCTCAATGTATGTATGGGCAGGAGAGCCTAGAGGTCAGGATTCATGCCTAGCATAGCCCTCTGTGTGCCTGCTCACAGTGCCAAGCCTTCAGACTCACAAGGGGACAAGCCCAGAGATGAGTGTGCAGGCTAGGCATTGGCTCACTGCCCTCACAGGGAGAGATGCCCTCATTCTCCAAAGCCCAGCGAAGACCAAAGCAGCCCTGCCCCTGCCCAGCAAGGGAGCCAGGAGAGCCCAGATTCCTCACTCCTGTACCTACCTCACTGACTGGGAAAGCCACCCAAGCCCGCATCTGCAGGAGCCCTTTAAGGGCTGAGCTTTCAAATACACGAACATGAAAGGCTCTTTCCATGAATCATGTGGCCTGGAGGGCTACCCGGGAAGGGATAGGGTTAGAAGGCAAGGCAGTGGAACCCAAGTCTAGACACCTACCTTGACCTTCGCAGAGCTTCTTCGTCAGGGTCTTGCACTGTGGGAGAAAGAAGCTGGTCAGGAGGATTCACAGTGAACACAGGAAGAAAAAGCAACTAGAACATTGTGGACAGTATGTTCCTAGGAATCAGCCAGGCTCTGAAAATACTTCCTGGGCCATCTTGTCAGTGGTGGTGATGGTAGTGTGCATGCTGGGCCCCAGCCATGGGCAGTTGAGAGGACACAATGCAGTTGGCGGGGAAATGGCCTGCAGGTCCTCTCCTCCCAGTCCTGAGCCATCAACTTGCTGGAAGCTGTGTGACAAGGCTTCCCTTCTCCTTTGGGGTTAGAAGTTAGAAGACCCACCTAGGGACCCTGAGGCTCTCTACCAGCTGCCAACTCTATCAGTGTTAGTAAAGCTTCAGAGGCAGGTTCTTGACTCCTTAGCTTCCATAGGCTTTAAGACCCTGCAGGAGCCAGGACCTCTCAGCTTCACCCGCCCCCTAGTCACACTCAACTTTCACTCACTGTATTCTGTCCCGGTCATCTGGGCCAGGATACGGAAAGAGCGAGACTGCAGGTTGGAAGACCGGCGGGCCCACTCATCAGCCTCATCTTCTGGCTTGGTTTGGTTTTTGATCACAGCCTGGTACACGGGAGAGGCACTGTCCACAGCCAAGTCTTTCACAGGGAGGCTCCTGTAGGGCAGGAAAGGGTATGGGCAGAGGCCAGGCTGGAACTCAGACCCCCCTCCCCACTACTTTGTTTTCCCAGTGTGTCCTTCCCCCCACATCTGTACCCACTGTTTTCACCCTCTGCTATCAGAAGAGCTGAGAAGCCTGGGGTCTCGGTGCTCAAGGGGCTCAGAGGTCAGGGAAGGCCCAGTGGGACAGGGGCTCTTCTTGCCCATGAGGTTTCTATCTTTCCTGTTGGCCCCACTCAGATGCTAATGCTCAGTCTGAACAAGTTCCCACCCTGCAGGCTGGAGTCCCTTTAGGGAAGGAAGAAGTAAGTCTCCTTGAAGTGATTTTGGCTCCTTGAGCCAGCTCTGCGTGGGGCAGGGTGAGAACAGCCTGCCTCAGGGACCTGGAGGCTTGCTCAGGACCCATCCCCTGGCCTCCTCACACCCACAGATCCAGACAGGGAGCTGGCAGTGCCTTGCTGCTGGAAGACGCCTGGGGCTTCCGGTTCAGCTGCCGGAGACAGCCTGGCTAGGAAGTGTTATGAGAAACAAAGCGGGAAATTTTGCTGAGCCCTGGCATGATCTGCAGGGACAGCGAGGCTTACAGCTGCGGGTGGAGGAGGGGCTTGAGAATGAGGCTGAAGGCATAGACCTGCCCCAAAGCAGCAGAGTCTTTTGAGGGGAACCTGATGATATCCCCTTTATTTCCCAGGCTCTGAGACATAGGCGCTGAAAATTCTCAGCTGAATATTTTTTTCAACTCCACATCAAAGTCAGCAGGGATCCCAGCGTGTCTCAGGTGCTGGAATTTCTACCTAACTCAAGTTTTATAGGTCTGATGGTGGATTGATGTTGCCCAGAAAACCTTCTCAGATGTCAGGGGTGCTCAGGCCAAGCCCATGACAGCAACAAGCTGCCAGCTAGTCTTTTCCTTTCATACATGTTGAAACTGAGGTCCAGAGAGGCCAGCTGATCAGCCCCAGGCTATAGTAGACAGGGACACCATTTAACTTAGGTGGCCCAACTCCCAGTCCAGTGTCCTTTTCCCCCTTTTGCTATTATTGGTTTGTATTTCATCATTATCATTATCATCATCATCATTATTATTATTATTATTATTATTATTATTATTATTATTATTTGGTTTTGAAGGAGAGCCTTGCTACATAGCCTTCCATGCCCCAGACTCCCAAGTACTGAGAGTATGTACCTCCATACCTGCTTTGCACAATGTCCTCTCTGTCAGGTGTTTTATGGTTACGAAGTTCAAAGGCCACGTCTGCCTACCAGGGACTACACAGCTCAGATGTTCTGACCACATGGAGACACAGCCCAGCTGAGGCATGCCCCATCTCGCACCCTCCCGCCTGGTTGCATCTGCCCTGGTAGGGACTGACTAGCCAGGACAGGATCCCTGGTGCACAATTCTTTGGACTTCTCTGCAAGGAGCTGGATAGAACTGGTCTAGTTTCCCAGGATTGGTTCCTTAGGCTTGGCTCGGGGTGAGCTATGAGAACCGAGATAGGAACGGGATGGTGGGTGGGTGGCCCTGCCCCTAATTCCCTGAAGGTTTTACTCTAGCCTAGAAAGCTAGGTATTGTAAGATTGTGATTGAGGTCTGTTGTAGGTCCTGCAGAGTCCTCTGGGGTCCATCCAGACAGAAGGTCACAGCTGTGTGAGAAGCAAAGGGGAGCCTGGGCTCTTGTTCTTCCTGCAGAAAGCTGTTTCCCATGGAGGAAGGCTTCTAAGGATTCCTAAGGTTTTGGGGGCACAACCACCAGATCTCCTTAGTTCTTGAGAGTTCTGGGGACTGTCTTCCTAGAGGTTACTTTGTTATCTTCCGGCACTGAATGTATAATAACCCAGTGCGCATTGCCACCCAAGTGTGCCATGTCCCAGTGAAGCTAGGAAAGGCTGGGGAAACCTCACCAAAGCATGGTAAGGAAAGGGCAGCAATGATGCCTCAGGCTGAGGTGGGCACACTGTGAGTGCCATGACTAGATTTCGGTAGCCACATTGACCCAAGAGACAAGCATCTGTCCATGTAGGCTGCATAGGATGTCATGTGGCTGAGAGGTGGGTGTGAGGAGAAAGGTGGACAGAGCGCATAGGCTGACCACTTGTCCTCAGACACATCCCACCAAACCCACACACCATCCTGCAACTGGACAGATGACAAGACAGACACTGCAGGTCTACTTACGCCAGCGGAGACGCCCTGCCAAGCAGAGGGAAACCCAGCCGTGAGTGCGCGTCCATCATGGGATAGCAGAGGGGCAGCGCACACAAGAGAGCAGGGTTAGGACCAGAAAAGAGTTAAGGGGACGGGATGGGTGAAGGAGGAAGAGAGAGAGAAAAAGAAAACTGTCAGTGAGAAAAGAACTGTGGAAATGAACAGCAGAAACGGAACACGTCATGGCCAGGAGGGTTCCTCACTGCCCCATAACAGCATCAGCTCAGCGCGCTTGAGTTAAAAGGAAGGGGAAAGGTTGGTCCTTTCCCAGCACGCCAGCAATGAGAGGCAGAGAAGGGAAGGGGGCAGGTGGGAGACAGCTAGATTAATCAATAGAGCACCATATTCTCCAAATCACAAGTACCCTGATAATAGAAGTTTTCCCAGTGTACAGAAAACACAGTGTGATGAGCACTTCATTATTTCTCAATTGACTTTCTTTTGGTGATGACTACTACTTTTTGTTGTTGTTTTTGTTGTTGTGTTTTTTTTAAAGATTTATTTATTATGTATGCAGTGTCCTGTCTGCGGGTATGCCTGCAGCCAGAAGAGATGACTACTACTTTTAAGGGCACACCAAGGACTATGTGACAAACAACATTAACAGGAAATCCCTGTTGGCTTTTGGGCTTAGTCAGGCAGACTTGGTTTTCTGGGTATACGTGAGCTAATGATTGTTTTAAAAAAAACTGCATGGTCATCTTTTCCTTTTTTTTTCTTTCTTTCTTTTTCTTTTGCTTCGAATGAGCAATTTAAATCAGCACAGGCCAGATGCAAAGGGCTTGAAGTCACAGACTCAGCAGGTTTCAGACTAGTGCCTGCAAAATGGGCAACCTCTGCCCCCTGGTGGTTGATGGGAGTAGTGCTTCTCCGAGCTGGGGTCAGGCTCTCCCAAAATGGAGCTCAGGACAGGTAGGAGATGTAGGTCCTCTGGCCTCTGAAGGCACACCATGGCCACAAGGGCTTGTCCTTGTCCTGTAGGAACTGCCTGGGACCCTTCTGTGTCCCTCTTACAGTATCTGCTTTTCTAGTTTCAGAAAAAAAGTGTAATGTCTCCATCTTTTTCTCCTGAGTTGCTGGGAGTCTCTGATTCAGGGATAATACGTTGCCTAGAGAGGTAAACTCCACACTCTGACATTCCCAAGCAGAAAAAGTTATGACCTGCCCCCCGCCCCCCACCCAACTCTGTGTGCTCAGTAAGAAAACAGACGAGAGAGCCAGATTAAAACAGGGAACAATGATAGAGAGGAAGACTGAGGGATGAGACAGAGAGAGGGAGAGGAGGAGAGAGACAGATACATGCAGAGTGAGAGAAAGAGACAAAGACAGACAGAACTGTGGGGTAAGGAGAAGACAGGAGAAGAGAGAATGGCTGTGTTAATGCTTGAATGGCACCAGTTTTATCTGAGTTTCCGCTGCTCTGTCCCTAGTCCACCCTCAAGTGCCCCAACCAAGCTACTAGACCAATCCCAGGAACCAAGGGTATTTTAAATCCAACTGCCCAGAACTCAGGCCTCCTGGGGCAAAGAGGAGGAGAAAAGTGCCCATCATGAGGCTGACTCCCATTAACACCTTAGATGGTTGGCCCAAGGCTCCTTTCAATAAAAATCCATCAAGTATTTGATTGATGCTCATCACTGGAAGAATAAAGCAATTCCCTCTGCTCTCCAAGTATGGCTTTAGTTATGAGAGGCCCGGGGAATCTCCCATGCTCCTTTAAAAGCAGCACAGAAGTCTCTAACCAGCCCCTCTCGTGAAGCATGAAAATGGAGTCTCACAATCCCTTTGAGGGAACACAACCTTATATGCCTTGCCATTTCTCATAAAGCTGAACTCGGTAGAGAGTTCGAATAGACTCTGATGAGAGAGAAGGCAACACATTCTGGAAGTTCTTGGTGAAGGCTGGAAGACCCCCCTCCAGCGGCTTGAACCCGGGAGGCGCAAGGTGAAGGAAGAAAGCCAGTCCTGTGAGTGGTGTGGTAGCCTCCGTAGGCGTGTGGAGTGGGAGAGGCGCTTACCCACTGAAGTCACTGCCCTGAGCCTGCGCCTGCCCAGCGATGGCGTCCATGATGGCGTCCTGCGAGTACATGCTGATTGGGGTGTTGTACTGAGCGTGGATGATGGTAGCCTTGCCTCCCAAGCCCTTCACCTCAATGGGCTTGTGGGTGGACAGAGCTGAATCCTTTAGGACGCTGGGGTTGAAGCGTTCCTGGTAGTCAGCGCTGAGGAGGGTGGGCAGGAAAGTGGGGGTGGGTGGAGGAGGGAAGAGGAGGAGAGAGGGCGACAGGTGACAGTTACCCAGGAAGTCAAGGCCAGGGTGCCAGTGGGAATGCCAGAGAGATCCCCCAAAGCTGAGGTCTTGGCCCAAGTAGGTTACCCAAGTTTCCCCCACTGCCAGGAAAATTCTGGCACTTCCCAAGACCCCGCGCAGAAGATCTTTCTTAACCTTTTATGACATTTCAGGTCATGTCTCCCAGCTCCCCTTCAGGCTCCACTTCACCCCGAACTCCCTTCTAGGCTCAGCAGGGGCACCGTCACACAGCACGATGGAGAAGCAGACACAAGAGGGTTCAGGGGAGTGGGACTTGGGAAGGGGGCAGAAGCTGGGCCATGTGACAGAAGAGGCAGCACAGCACAAGCAGAGTCCAGAACATCCCAAAGGCGGAAAGCGGTCACACTGGGCACACTTGGAGACTCTGAGCCGAGTTCCTCCATGGAGGGGCTTATCCTGATATTCACTCCTCTGTGGCCAGGGACTCTGTTCTTCCAGATCCATCTATGCATGTTCTTCTTCCGTGGAGGATGGCTCAGTCTGCCCAGACCCCTCTAGTCTGGCATGCTGTAGCCTGCTAACCTCTAACCTTCCAGGGCTCTTCCTTCCAACAGACAGGTACATGCCCAAGCAGAGATAAAATCAAGCGCAGTCCTTCTTGGGGGGGTCCCACTGGGACAGAGAGGTCTTCAGGCCCACGCAGGCCAGTGACAGTGCAGTACCCCACACACCTGAATCCACCTGCAAGCAAGCCTCAAGCTGCTGGAGCAGGCAGTTGGTAGCAAAATTGAGACCATCACATCTATACCCATCCCTTGCAAAGGCTTCTCTCGGTACTCCAGCAAACACCCGTGCAGGCTCATCCAGGCCACAATGCACCCGACTCACACATGCACATATGTACACATGCCAACAGGCACACACCATTCACACACAACAGATGGCAGGTGCATGCTAGAATGGCACACAGGGACACACACACATGCTGCCCTTGGATACTAACTTGGCTGGAGAATTGGCTACCACCTGGAAGGAAAGAGAAAGCAAAGAAGATAAAGTAGTCAGAGTGAGGCTTCTACTGGGCAACCTTAAATGTTGGGTCCATCTTCAGACTGATTGTGAAGAAGGCAGGACTGGAAAAACCTCAGCCTGCAAAGAGTGAGAAGTAAGGAAGGAGAGAGCACAGAACAGGGATTCAGAGTCTCTCCATTTGGGTGGGAGATGCCAGGGCTCCCTCTCTGGTGGGTCCCAGAACTCCCAGCTTTGCCAGGAGAAGGGATTTCTTTTTTTCTTTTTTCTTTTTTTTTTTTTTTTTTTGGTTTTTCGAGACAGGGTTTCTCTGTGTATCTCTGGCTGTCTTGGACTCGCTTTGTAGACCAGGTTGGCCTCGAACTCACAGAGATCCGCCTGCCTCTGCCTCCCAAGTGCTGGGATTAAAGGCGTGCGCCACCACCGCCCGGCCGAGAAGGGATTTCTTGACTGGTTCAACAGCTCCAGTACAGGTACACAGATCACAGATGTATAACCTGGCTGTAGAGACCCTTGAGGGAAAGCTGGGATAGAGACATGACTACTGTGGCTGAGGCTCCAAGTTCCTTGTGGCTAATGTCCCAAAGATGAAAAGCCACAATGTAGCCTTGGGGGTGGGGTGGGGTAGGGCAGATGAGCTTGTGCTCTGAGGAGGCATTGCAGTGCTGTTGTGTGTGCAGCAGGGTTACTCAACGTCCCTAGGCCCTATTCTCTCTCCCAAAGGACAGGCTGACAGCTCTGGTCACTCCTCCTGGAGCAGGGAGTAGTGGGTCAATGCAGTCCCTGCTCCAAAGGCTTTGTGGGCCAGCAATGAAGATGGAAGTCCCAGCAGGAGTGCATGCTCAAGGGTTTGACAGGAAAGTGCCCCCCAGGGGCCACCTGGTACAGGCAGTACACAGGGACACTGTCCTCTCTCTGATAGGACAATGAGCCTCTTGGAATATGAGCTTCTTGGGGAAGCATTATCTGTATGAGGCTTTTTTAAATAAGACCCTGCGGCCCTGCCTGACACTCAAGACTAGAGAGCATGGAGGAAAGCGAACTTTGTCTCCATGTACTTCCGCTTTCCTAGATCTGTCCGCTATCAACTCTGGAAATGGGGAACCTTAGCCCCAATTAGCTATCCCTGGTCACCTCACAACCAGGACCCTGGGAAGTGAAGGACTTCTCAGAGAGTCTGTGGTGTTTCTGCTCAGGCCCAGGTCCCCTACTGTCTCAGAGCTGATAAAATTCCTTCTGTCTTCCTGGGCTCAAAATAGCCACAAGTGGATCTATATTAGGAAAAGGTCAGCTTGGCTTTGCCATTTCTTCTCCATGTTTGGCCAGTGCTGACAGCTACAGGGTCAGCTCTTGAGCTGACCAGTCCAGTGTCCCCTGCAGACGGCAGTGTTGGCCTGATCTGGTGGGGGTTGCCTCTGCCCTAAGCAGCAGCCAACTCCTTCTTTGGCACTAATGGCCCCCTGCTAGGTTCTTGCTCTACCCCAAGGCTTGGATAATTGCAGCACATATAGCTCCAAGAAGAGCGGGTACTTAGATCTCAGGAAGAGATGTACTGCCTGCCTAGGGGCCCTTCCTCCATGGGGCTGTGGAAGGCTGCCTTTCAGATAAGGAGTGAAGCCTCAGCTTGCTCAGGTCTTCTTGTCCCTGCTTCTCCCCTCCACTTCTCCCCAAGGATCCAGTTGCCAAGTACCACACTGTGAGCTTCTCGGAGAAAAGTAAGGGAGGGGCTTCCTTTTGGAGCATGACAGAGGACAGTTGTCAATTATTAGCCATGCCTCTTCTCAATGCTGTGATTCTGGGAAAGTTCCTCCATCTCAACCCTATTCATAAGAAGAAAATGGGGGGCACTAGAGACAATAGCTCTGTGGTTAAGAGCACTAGCTGCTCTTCCAGAGGACCCGAGTTTGATTCCCAGCACCCACAAAGCAGCTCACAACCATCTGTAACTCTAGTTCTAGGGGATCTGAAGCCCTCTTCTGGTGGTGCACAGACGTACATACACACAAAACACCTACACACATAAAAATAAAATAAAAGCCGGGCGGTGGTGGCGCACGCCTTTAATCCCAGCACTTGGGAGGCAGAGGCAGGCGGAACTTTGCGAGTTCGAGGCCAGCCTGGTCTACAAAGCGATTCCAGGACAGCCAGAGCTGTTAAACAGAGAAACCCTGTCTCGAAAAACCAAAAAAAAAAATAAAATAAAATAAAAGTTTTTAAAAATTTAAAAAGAGAAGGAAGTGAGGGTGTCCAGCATGCAGACAGGTGCTAAACATCCTTTAGCACAGGATGGATGCAATAGATGGACATGAAGACTCATCAGTTCTGTTGCTTTCAAGCAGTTAGACACTTAGCCAAGTGGCGCTTCAGCCCTGTAGACTCTTTCTGCCTACGATCTTCAAAACTGACAGCATCAGCTCTTACTTTGAATGAGGTCCCAACCTCACTTCCTTCTCTGGCCCACCTTCCCACTGAGGACATTGTTGGATCCTGCTTCTCTGATTACCAGGTGATAATTTCTATATTTGCCAGGTGGATTCTGTATACCATCAAAGGATTGGTACCTGGGAGTCCAGGGAGGAAGGGATAGGGCTCCTGACCTCTTAACTTTCCTGTTCCATCTCAAATCAAGATAGAATCAGGCAGATCAGAGTGAGTTCTGTCTACCTCTTACTAGCTAGTGATCGTGATTTAACTGTGTGCTGATCTACAAAGGCTGCCTTTGCTCAGATTCCAGAAGGAGCTGTGGAAACTGAGAAACCAGGGAGCTCTGGTCTTGTGGACACAAGAGCAAAGGAGGGTGTGACTGGGGCCAAGCTGATGGGGCTCCTATGATGAGTTGCTAAGATGAAGGAAATCAGTGCCCGCCTCTGAAGTTACTGACAAAGCCAGTTCCTACAGTCTGGAGAGATGGCTCAGAACTAGTTGCTCTTCCAGAGGATCTGGGATTGATTCCCTGCACCCACATGGAAGCTCACTACTGTCCGTAACTCCAGTTCTTGAGGATCTTAGATATGTGAATAGGCAACACACACATATGTGCATAATTAAAGTAAATAAATAAAAAAAAGAGCCAGTTCCTAAGTCCGAGTCAGATGTCACCAGGGAGGCATTGCCATCACTGCAAGTGTGCTTCCCAGGAGTCCCAGTCACCCAGAAGGCAACTTTCTTGCCCAGAGTGCAGAAGGGACCAGGAAGACCTTCCTATCAGAGGCAGGAAAAGGAGTTCATCTTTATTCTGCTATTCCTAGAATTTTCTGCCTTCTTGCTGGGGAAACCTTGGCTTGAGGAAAAAATGATGTTCCAGAGGCTGACTTTGCTCAGATTTCAGAAGGAGCTGGAGAAACTGAGAAACCAGGGAGGTCTGGTCTAGTGGATACAGAAGAGCATAGGAAGGTGTGGCTGGGGCCAAGCTCCTATGCTGACTCTTGGCTATCAACTGGGACACTCTGGGCAATGAATAGATGTCCTGAGTGTGTGATCAGTGCTGCTTTCTTTATCCTCCCAGTAACCCGGAGATACCTCTCTCTGAGACACTAGGCTACAGTGCCTCAACTTAGCCTGCGTTCCTTTAGCACCTGGAGAGAAGCACACCCATTGCACAGGGCGGCAGCAGCATTTCTGAGAGATGTGAGGGAAAAGAGGTCTGGCAGCTGATACATGCTCATATGGGGACTACTCCTTCCGACCCTTCCACAGTGCCTGGCTCCATGTGCTTAAACTCTACTCGCTAAACTGTGGAGAACAGAGATGGGTCATTGTTCTCTGCAACCCCTTTCTCCTCAGAGTTCTGCTTCCTTGCAGTCCACCCTAGCCTGGGTCGGTCCTGCAGACTTCCTCCCCTCACACCGTTGTCCAGTCTCTCCATGAGTACTTCTGGCACTGCCTCCTCCAGGTAGTCCCCCCTAGACTACTCTCATCCTTACAGAACTTAACTTTCTTACCTCTAACTCTTCCGTTTTTTTGCTTTAGGGATCCAAGGGACACGGGGGCTAGTCTGTCTCTTAGCACCTTAGTTCCCAAAGGCAGGGGGCAGTGTCATCTTTGGGACAGGATGTGGCCTGAGAGGTGTAATTTTGGGAAGTCTGAGTCCCCTGCGTGCAGGCTTAGCTCAGCCACTTAGTAGCTGGACATCTGGACCTTAGCTTAACCTTTTCTGGACCTCAGTTTCCCCTTCTGCAAAGAGCTTACTTGTCTCTCCAGAGTGGTTGTACAAGGCAGCGCTATTTACCTGGCTGACAGCAAATGTCAGCAGGATCCCTGCTGCTGTTGCTTTCAGCTGGCACTGCCTCATGGGTACAGGGCTGGCTGTGCTGAGGCCTGTTCTTGCACCTGACCACCTGACCAGGCTGTTATGGTGAGCACCGATAACCCAGGTGGCTCCATAAGATGCCCTTTACCTACCCTCCTAGGAGTCCAGCACCAGAGGCCTTTCCTCGGAGGCTCATCTGATACATCTGAGCCATCTCCCTCAGGGTCTCTGCTGAGTACAGGCCAATGGGGTTGTTATATTGCCTCGGTTGGCTAGGGCCTGGCAGAACTTTGGGGCTGACTGAGCCCTGTGCACCCCCTGGGCTGGCCTTGGCCACTGGACTGCCCTGAAGAAGGACAGGCTCCCGGGCCTCCATGTGTTGGGTGCAGACAGAGGTCTGGGAGAAGGAAGAGCTAAAGGTGTCCCCGAACTCCAGGGTGCCTGGGGTGCCTGGGCTGGCCCTCGGCTCAGGGCTGGGGCTGGGAGTCGCCAGGCTGCCGTTCGTGTCCAGAGCAGGGTCCTGGCATAGGGCAGCACCATGCAGGGGAGAGAGAAGACAGTGGTTAGAGGCCACACTTGGCTGTGCTTCTGTGTGGACTTGAGACAGACGTGTTAGTGTGAGCGCCTGCAGCCCACCACCCGCAGCCTGCAGCCTGCTGGACGAGGCGCCCAGATGGCACACTGGAAAGGAAGGCCTTTTTTGAGCAGGGTGGAGGAAGGAAGCTGTGGCTCCTGGTCTAGTGGCTGGCATCCATCTAGACAGACTGCAAAGCCCCTCACAGAAATTCAAGCCTGCCCCTGAGGGACAAGAAGGAGGATGCTGGGGTCAGGGGAGTTTAAGGGTACCACTACCCTGTCTGTTCATCCCCACACCTTCCCTATTGAATGGACACCCTATTAATGCAGACAAACCTCCCGATTTACTCACTCCACCTGGAAAGACCCTTCATAGCCAGGACTGAGTGACATGTGGGGCGAAGGTACCAAGGGGAACCTAAGGAAGCAGCTGGGCTATTTTGCCATCTCTGTCTGCCTTCGCAATTTATCCCAGCAGCCCTCTGTCCAGTCCCCCAATTTATGGCTCCCTGTGGGCCTCTTCTTCCCATCTCTCCTGCTGTCCAATCTCTCCACTGGAGAGACCAGAGCTAGTCTACAGTTGTAGTGAGGGAGGGAGTTGGGGGAGCAGCTATAGTTAGGCTTTTCTGAGTTTAGGCCCTTGGGCCCATAGCACTCAGCTTCTTAGAGAGTTTGAGAAGGTCTCTGGGTCTAGCGGTGAGATCTGGGGCCAGGGTTTTGCTGCCCTTCCACTCCTGTACTAGCCTCTAAGACTGTAACTGGTCCTTCTAATGGACATAGGGAGCCTGTAGCTGGGAGGGATGGGTAGATACTTAGAAACTAGAAGAGTCTGTATAAAGAAGAGACTCTGAGGGCCAGTAAGGTCCTTTCACCCCTGGGAGTGCCTCCTGGAATAGCTGACTCAAGCTGGGGCCTCTTGCCGAAATTCTAGTCTCAGTGTCCCCAGACAGTGAGGGTCAGAGTCCTCTAGACAGACAATTGTTTCTTGTGTGGCTAGAATGTTGGCCTTCTTCTCAGCACATTTTTTTTTTTTTTGTCCTAGCTGGGTTCTTTTCAGACCAGCTGCTGGACCTGGAATGGTATCCTAGGCCCAGGTAGGAGTCCCCACAACTCCATGTGCCATAGGTAGGGGGGCTCAGACACTTTTCATGAGGGTCAGCAGTGGCAAGGGCAGGCAGGCAGGCAAGGTTACACTCTAGGAACCGTGGCTGAGTGGACCCCACTAACCAGTGGCCAGCACCTACCTTCTGGTGGGGGATCACCGGCAGTGGGGACTGGACAGGGGGTGCTGTCGTGGAGATGGCAATAGGACGCTTGGATCTAGGTAAATCAGAAACAGGACCCAGTGAGGACATTTGCACCTGGCTAAAAGCTCTTGGGGGAGACTGAGAGCTGGACAGTGAAGTCAGAGGGCCCAAGGTGTTCCATCTACCCCCCATGCGCTTGGTCTCCTGAGGCAGGCCCTGGCTTGACCAAAATAAGGAGTCACAACCCTGGGATTTTTTTGTTCATTTGTTTTTCATCAGCACTCACAGGTCTGTTCTACATGGGGCGGGGAGGGGGGGGAGGGCTGCCTGGAGAAAGAGGAAGCAGAGCTTCCAGGTCCAGCTCTCTACATACCGGTGGTACTGTGGCCACGTTTTGCCCAAGCCACTTCTGTAAAACGAGGCAGCAGTAACTTGACAATGACTTCAGCCCATCCCTTCCTATATAACTCTGTAGCACAGGCCGAGGACAATCTCATTTGTCCCCATAACATGCCTACACCAAACCTGTGTCCCCCTTCCCTGGAGAGTTTCCACCTACTTTTGCAGAGTGAGGCTCAGGTTGTAGCTGGCAGATTTGATCTTGTTCTGGGCCTCCAGATGAGTCATGGTGTCAGTGTTGACGCCATCAATGGCCACCACAAGGTCTCCTTGGCTGAGCTGGGACTGGGCTGCCTTGCTGCCTGGAGTGATCTGGTTAAACAAGTAGAAGAAGGGGCGAACTGGGGGAAGGAACATCCAGCAGACACCCAGCATGGCTTTTATTCATGATGGCCAACACTGGCTGCTCATCAAGCCTGTTTCTTCTTCCTCACATGTCTATCATTTCCTAGGACTTTTTTGACAGCAGTCAAGGGACCAGCTTTGGCCAGTGGAATGCTGATGGAAGTGACACACACCATTGCCAGGTCCTTCTGCAGCAGCACCATCAGAATCCTGCACTCTGCTCGTTGATTGACTAAATGTACAGGTTTAAGAGGACAGTCAAATTTCTAATTGGAAGGGCCTTGGGTCCCAGGAGAAGAGAGGGTATGCCAAGCTTCCTAAATGATGAATCAATTTCCACTATGCTAGGCCATTGGTATTTTAGGGTTATATATTACCGATCAACCTATTACCCCGGCACCCCGCAAACCCATAGAGTACTTCCCAGTCCCAGAAACAAGGATAAGACTTAGCACCTCCCTGCCCTGAGTCATTGCCAGACCAAAGGACAAATATACCCTCACAAAAGCATCCAAGCATAAGGCACCCTGTGCTATCAGGGAAGGTACATGGAAAACTAAAGAAGCCATCAGCCCTGCTTGGGTGAGAACAAGGCAGGCTGCGACGTGAGGCTCAGGGCCCTCTGGCTACCTGCATCCCTCCAGAAGAGAAAGTGTAATTATAAAGTTAGTTCCTAATTCTTGTGCCTTACTGTCATCCAAAAATATTTGTCTGGAGGCTCCATCTTTGACTGTGCAGAATGCCATTGACACTGCACAATGAAAATACTTTGTGGATTGTTGGGAAAGCTACCCCCACCATTACTTGGGAATCGATGGCTCACACTGAAGTTCCAATGACATCATACACAATATCAAATTTTGCATGGCAGCCCCTTGTAACAGTGCTTTGAGTGCACATGTGGCCCTACCCACAATGATATTGGCTGAGATGTGAGCTTCCATAAGGCCTACTGACATTAGCAGCCCTGCTCTGAAAGATAGTTCATGAGATGTTTCTAGAGGAGAGTAGCATTAACTTCTGTGACTTCTGGAGAAATGTCTCAATCCCTGATTGAGAAATGTTCATTACTTTTTCCAGTGCAAATGTTTACTGGTGGAGGAGACAAGCAGGGTGGGGGCAATCTGTTAGTATGTGGTACTTATACATAAGAGCATTTTAGGAGCTGACTCTATGACACCATGTTGGAAGTACCTCTATGATACCACATGGAATGTCACACAGGCCTTGTCACCAATGACATCACAGGAAAGAGGAGGCTCTGAGTCCCACTACTATGGTTAGAGGATATCCCTTATCTTTGCCTGCTTGTGTGCCCACCAGCTAGTTCTCTTGACATCTCTGGCTACATACTACTCATCTTTCTGGATGTAACACAGGGATAAGACTAGCCATTAATTCTGGAAGAAGCCAGATTTTGACTAAGGTCTGGGGACCATCCTGGAAGGAGACCTGTGTCAGGCCTGTCAAGCTCTGGGCTTGTAGACAAGGAAGTTTCATTCCAGAGGGAACTATATACACATCAAGGTGTCTTGCAGTCATTGTGCCCCCCCTCCAAAAAAATGGATGCTTTTTTGTAATTGTATCATCACTGATCCAAAAAGCGTTGTCCTGTACCACGAGGATGATAACGAGACCAAAAGAGCCCTCCCTCACCAACTGTTATCAACCAGCCTTTGCAGTCTCAGGTGTCTCCTTAGACACTGCCTGCCTTGTGCTCAGAACATGCCTCTTCTGTACCCCAAATTGCCAGGTAAGGACCATAGAGAAACAAAAGCCTTGATGGTCAAGAAGACAATCTGATTTGCACAGCCCACACTCCAGATGCCATAGGGGCATCACAGAACTATCATTACCCCACCCCCTCCACTGTCAATCTCCACAGGGAGTCCATGGTAACAGAAGTGTGTTGTTGTCTGGAATCCAGAGGTGAACAATAGTGGCAGAGACTGGGGAGATGGCTGTTAGTTAAGTGTTTACTGCTCAGGCATGAGGCTCTGAGTTTGAGCCCTAAACCCTGGTGTAGGTATACACCTGTAATTCCAATTCTGGGAAGGCAGAGACTTATAGATTCCTAGGGCTTGCTGGCCAGCCAGCCTAGCTGAATAGGTGAGCCCCAGGTCAATGAGAGACCCCTGTCTCAAAAACCAAGGTGAATGACTCCTGAGGTCCAATACCCAAAGTTGTCTTCTGTTCTACACATGTGCATACACACACACATGCACACACATGCACACACACACACAACAGTGACTGGGAAAGGAAAACAAAGTGCTATCCTAGAACAAAAGAGGCCTCTTGTTGCTATGTAGAAAATCCACCTGTTCTCCAGCTTTTCTGTGCCGGGCTGCACTATCTCTAGCAACTCAGTATAGTAACTTTTTTTTTTTTTTAAGATTTTATTTATTTATGATGTACACAGTGTTCTGCCTGCATGTAGACCTGCAGGCCAGAAGAGGGCACCAGATCTCAATGTAGATGGTTGTGAGCCACCATGTGGTTGCTGGGAATTGAACTCAGGATCTCTGGAAGAGCAGCCAGTGCTCTTAACCTCTGAGCCATCTCTCCAGCCCAGTATAGTAACTTTTTTTTTTTTTTTTTTTTTTGTTTTTGAGACAGGGTTTCTCTGTGTATCCTTGGCTGTCCTGGACTCGCTTTGTAGACCAGGCTGGCCTTGAACTCACAGAGATCCGCCTGCCTCTGCCTCCCAAGTGCTGGGATTAAAGGCGTGCGCCACCACCGCCCGGCTGTATAGTAACTTTTAAGCTGAAAAAATATGAGCAACCAATTCTTATCATCACTGTCCAACCATAACATCACACTCATTCACTCCATCTCACATCACTCTCACTGTTCTCCATCCATCAAACCATCTTACTTTAGATGCACTTCAAAGAGAGATGAAAACACTAGCATCCACACAGGGTAAAGTTTCCAGTGCCACGTTGTCCTGGGGGACTGCCCGTGCGTTCCCACAGTGCCACGCAGTCCTAGTGGACTGTCCATGTACTCCCACAGCTGGTTGCCCCTGTGGCAGGACATCCCCAGGGAAAGACAGCTCATACTAAAGCTCCCCTGTGGTATGTCACCCCCAAAGTCACAAGTCATCCCTACAGAAGGATCTATGGAGAAGGAGCTGTTCCTTGCAGCGAATAGCTTGGGGGAGGGTAGAGGGCAGTAGCTATCAATCTCACGCAGAAGGGTGGGGCTACAAACCCATAAAGGGCACTGCTAGGCAGGATGGGAGTGTTCAGATAACGGTGACAGTATAAGCAAGGACACCAGAATGACATCCAAAGGAGGCTGGGCCCCATCAGCTAGTGCCAGCTTCAGGCCACCAGGAATGCCATGTCTTTAGAACTGACTGGTGACATATTTCTCCTTAGGACATGGCCAACTTGTACTTATCCTGCCCTGTGCCTGGTGCTGTTTGATATCCTCAGGCGTGGACTGGCGTAATCCTTGCTCCAGGGGCCTGGTCAGTAGCCAAACATTCCAGAGGGGAGCCACCAAGCTAGATTCCCCTGTCCCCGGCGCCTCTCTCCTGCATCTGCGCCTGCCCATTAGGG
Source organism: Lophiomys imhausi (assembly GCA_907164525.1). Taxonomy (NCBI): domain Eukaryota; kingdom Metazoa; phylum Chordata; class Mammalia; order Rodentia; family Muridae; genus Lophiomys; species Lophiomys imhausi. The sequence continues at coordinate 4,410,065 of CAJQZJ010014563.1, read as the reverse complement.
TTCAGCTGGTCTGGCCTTTGGATGCCCTCAGCAGGGCCCAATGTCCCTTCAGTGGAGGTGGGGTAGTGGCATATAGGGAGGTCTTCTTTTCTGCTCAAGTGTCCTTAGAGAAGGAGCCCAGATGGAAGCAGGGATACTAAAGACACCAAGGACCATAAGATTCCTTCCCTCCACCACAGGAGCAGCCTCAGCTGCTGGGGGAGGGGACTGGCCCTATTGGACCATCACCTGGAGTCCAGGGCTCATGAAAAGTGTACTTCATCTGTCTCTTCTCTAACTTTACATCCTCCTTATTCTGTTGACTTTGTCTCAGAAAAGACTCAAAGTACACATGTTCCTGGAGATATTTTCTTTAAAAAAGAAATCTTTCTCCTTTTGAGCATCTGAAAATCTCTTTGGGGGAGTGTTTCAGTTCTATCTAATTTTTCAGTTTTCTCCACCCAACAGTCGCTTTTCAGTACGGACCTGAACACAAAGTAGAACCTAGAGGACCCTCAAGGTGGGCCACCAAGAACAAACTAGACCAAGATCAGTTACTCAGTCCATGCCTCGCTGGGGCATGGCCCTAAGGAATCCCATATCACTGGTCCAAGAAGCATTGCAGTACCATTTGAGTGATGATGACAAGAGCCAACAAAACCAAAAGGGCCCTCCCTCACCAACTACTGTTAGCCAGCCTTTGAGGTCCCAGGTGTGTCTTCTTAAACACCGCCCACCTTGTGCTCAGAACAATCCCTCTGCTAGACCCCAAATGTGTAAGTCAGGCAAGGGCATGATGCTCAAGAGGACACCTCTGATTTGCGAGGCCCAAGCCTCTCTTCAGAAGCAGCACTAAAGTTGCTGACACCATGACCACTGTCATGCCTAGGAGGGAGGCAACGGAGGAAAGCATGTGGGCAGCGGGATGGGCCAGCTTAAGCCTGATTTGTTGTAACTTCACACATTCCAGTGAGTGTCCAGAGGGCAGGGTGAGGCCTTTCTCTCCAGCATGACATTCCAGAGCTGAGAACTTTTTTTTTTTTTTTTTGGGGGGGGGGTGTTTCCCATCTAACAGAGCACACGTGCTGACCCCTACCTCCTTCTTCCTAGAAGGTCCAGAAAAGTCAAGGGGAGTAGCAGGGTACAGCAGGTGTGTGGTCAGTATGGCTGTAACCCAGGGTTCCATGAGAAACATCCAGAGACAATAGAAGGTGGAAGGCAAGGGGTCAGTCTCCACTGACTCGTCCTGAGCCAGTCTACTGTTCCTAAAAGGGTGTGGCAGAATAGCAGGGATTCTGTCCAGGGTTCCAGGGAAACAAGGTACCATGCAGTGGGTAAGGGGGGTGGGGGGGGGCTCCTGGGATCTACAGAACTTTTTAGCATCCCTCCTCATATTCAGAAACACTGGCCCTGCCTTCCTTCACTGTGTGACTTGCCCGGTATGGTGGGGCCAGGTAAAGGTAGGTGACAGGCCTAGGAGTGGAACCTTCCCAGGTCCTTCTTAGAAGCCCACCAGGGATTCCCCGTGGAACCCTAAGTGCATTTTAACTCTTTGGGATTAAATTACCACATGCCAGGCTGTCTTGTTTCCCATTTGGCCTCTCCTGGGGCCCTACCCCATTCTTTGCCTGTTTTCTGGAAACTTCTCTCTCCTAGTGGCCTCAACCTCTATTCCAACCCTGGTGTATAAATAATCCAGGCTCTCCTATGCCATCTTGCTTGTCCAAATAAACAAGACTGTTTATCTATTATTTCACCTCTTTCCCTTCTATGCTCCCAGAGTTTTCCCAAGAAGTGGGCCCCACAGGCCGAGTTCCTCTATACCCCATCCCTTACACACTCAGACACCTGGCCTTGGCACCTAATTGTCTACACATACCAATGCTTGATTTACGTGTGTGTGTGTGTGTGTGTGTGTGTGTGTGTGTGTGTGAGAGAGAGAGAGAGAGAGAGAGAGGATCCTCTTCTGTTTCTCCAGGTCCCAACACTGTTCCTTTCCACTTCTCCCAACAAACTGTCAGTGTTTTTGTGTGCATTTGTCCCTGAAAAATCTGCTTCTTCAAGGATAGTTCCTATGAGAGCAAAAACCTAGCTCCAGCAGATTAGGGGGTCCCTGTTTGGGAATGGGAAGGCTGGAGATAAGGGCTGGAGGGTCTTCACATTTGGGCAGTTTCCTCCTGTTCCTGGTGCCTATATACTCCCCACACCTGCTGTCCTGTCTCCCCATAACATCTGTCCCCATTCCTGTATGCCCATAGAGTTGCTCTTGGCTTGTGTTCTGGCTCAGCGACCTACAAGGACCTCCCTCCCAGGACCCAGTGAGCCCCTGATCTGTTTCCTTTGGGGCCTTCAAGGGGTCAGAGGTAAGTGCGAGACACAGGAGGGCCTGGCGGAGATGCACGTCTAAGAACGCAGTCTTTAACTATGACTGCTCCTTATCTTCCCCTGCTAGATAGCTAGATGGACGGCTGCCTGACCTTCAGCAGGGCTATAAACAGCATGGCCTGTCAGCCCTGATAGGCGCTACCGAGAACAGCTCAAGATGCTGTGCTCCAGGGGCCTGGAAATTCCAGGGACTGCCAGCCCAGCCACCCCCAGAATAGTCTCAGACTGTCGTCCTGTTCTCTTCCCAGTGTCTTAGCCACCTTAGCTGGGCAAGTTCAATAATACTGAAACTGAAATTGGAGGAGAGGCAGAAGGCCCCTGGACTGTGGCTCAGGCAAGCCTGCCTGGTGGGATGGAGGTCGAGGCCTTCCAATGAGGAGGCAGGTCTCACCCAGCCCCTTTGCACACTAGCTCCATAGTCAACCTCATTTCCACACTTCCCATCTCACCAGTGTGGACAGCACTGTCCAACAACTGAGTCTGTGCTACTGGTGACACAGAGGAGAGATGTGGAACGGAACAAAAACCTTTGCCTCTTTCCTTGGGTGGAGAGCACCACAGCCATGAAGCGGCAAGGCCCCACACCTAGCCCCATTGTCTCTCCAGAGGCAGGGCCCCTAGTGAAGGCTGGGCCTGTTAATCTGCTCCCTCAACTCGGCTTCCTGGAGAATTGGCTAAGGTGGGGGAGGGGAGTTTGAGAGGACAGCTCAGGTTGCAGGCCTCTGCACCTGTCCAGGATAAATAAAGGCATTTGCCCTCCACCCTGGAGTGTCCCTCCTGAACCCCATCTCTGCAGATTCTTAGGATTAGAGTCACTGAATGGGGTTCTTAGGGGTGTTCTATTCAGGTTGACGCCTTAGTACCTGTGTAGAGGCTACAGGTAGGGTGGATACCTAAGCCGTCACCCAGCATGCAGGTGGCAGCTGTTTTTCCTGGGAGAAATATATACCTGCTTTTGAGAGAGGCCAGCTTCCGCCAGTGTCTTGTCTGACAAGCAAAGGACCAGGTGGGAGAGTTAGGCTGTGCCAGGACACATGAGGGCTGCTCAAGGGCATCTCTATCCCATGCCAGTCTTTGTTTGCTGGGCTCTGAAGTGGTAACCCCAGACTTCACAATTGTAGCGACCATGCCCAGGGCAGGGATGTGCTGAGGAGGAGAGCAGCGTATCCCATCCCTGTGTCTCGGTGAGTAGATTGCTTCTGGTACAGAAGGGACTCGTGAACCTCAGCAGCAAATGCCACAGGCCTAGTGTTCATGGTGCCTGCCTTGCCGTCAACACTGGGCCTGGAATGTCCAAGCCTGGGATGCCAATCCCACTGGATCTGTGTCCTATAGGTTGTTGTTTTTTTTTTTTTTTTTCAGGAGACTGCAAGATCTGAACACCATGGCTCTGCCCACCATGCTCCAGGTGATTTGAAGTATGTATCAGAAATGAACCAGTCCCCCAGTGCCCTGGCTTCTATTTTTAAAAGTCTCCCCAGCATTTGCTTCCAGAACATCCCAACATGTCCCCTCTTTAAATGAGAGCATTCTGCTTAAAGCCTCTGGGCTGCCATTTAAGCCCTGGCCATCCGGGGTCAGGTGGTGCATAGGTCCTGAGTGAGGTCATTGGCTTTCCTGGGTGCCACCGATCCTGGAGGTGAATTTGTCCCCACAAGACAGAGCAGGGAGCACAAGCAGCAAGTGCTAGGGATGATGGGCTTGGGAAATGTGGGGTCAATCCTAGGCATAAGAGGCCTGGGACCACATGAGGATGGTGGGAGAGGCCTTATCTTATACAGGGAGGAAACCTACAGCCACAGGAGTGGGGACTGTGCAGAGCGTGGATTGGGGGTAGCCACGGGACTCACATGCCAACATGTCACCACATCGTCTAGCAAGATGTACATGGTTTAGGGTGTCCCCTTGATAGGGTACTCTGTGGTTTTCAGGGCAGTAGGTCTAGAGGGTGGAGACTTCAGGTTTGCAGCTGAGAGGTGAAGGACAACATCCTCCCCAAAGGCCACTGTAAGAGCCTAGCTTAAAAGTCATCTGAGGACCATGACTGCTCCAGTGGGAGGAGCGGGCCCTGCCCCTCTGTCAGGCATTTCCCAGGGTTCCCACTACCACTGAATGCTAGCCTCAGGTCCAAGGCAAGTCTCTACTGCTCTGTGGAAGAAACAGCAATCCAGTTATTCCTGATTCCACCCTCCAACTCCATAGTGACACCCTGGAGTCCAGCTCTGCCCCTTAAGCCCAGATCAGTCCTCCAGGGGATCAGCAATCACACGGGTTATACTTCTTTGTGTGACTCTCAGTCCCCCTAAGCATGAGGCCTTCAGTCCCACATCTACTGGGACTTGTAGGGTGCCCTTATCTAACAAATATTGAGCAGATATCACCAGGCTATGGCTTAGATGATGGGACTATAGCAGTATTTAAAGCTCCTCCTCTCTTCCTTTCAAACATGTCTACTTTTTGGCCTCTCTGGGCCTCAGTTTCTCCAGCTCAACAGGAACTGCCCCCATAACCCCTGATGTTCAGTGCCATTTCCCTTGTAGTGCTGTTTCTCACTGTATACTTCAGGACCCAGGGACCATTTCCCAGAAAGGACAAAGATGTGAGACAGGCAACCCTGAGCTCAGGTGAGGAAGACAGGCCTGGCCCAAGAGCCAGATGGTGTGAGGTTCCGACCAGGCCCACTGTGGCACGGGGAGGAAAGGCTGATGTCCTGGGTCTGGGATAGAGTTGACACTGGAGACCAGCAACCAGTCTAGCCTGGACTTATATCATGACAACACTGTTCATCTCCCTGCCTGTCACCTGCCTTCCTTAGGAATGCTCTTTCTGAAGCAGCTGCCTGCTTTTAGGGAGGGTTTACAAACTTGGGAAAACTCCAAGCCTACCCTGCTGGGGAAGGACTTAGGAAGGGCCCCACACTTTCTGCTCACAAGCCTAGCCACCCTGCAAGCTCAGCATTTCTTCCTCTGCTCAAAAGGCCAGCTATTCACCCATAACGTCTTGCTTAGATGGGCAAAGTCCAGGGAACAAGCCGGGGTGAGGCAAATTCAGCCGTGGCCAAGATCAGGAGACTAGTCTAGTCCTAGACTTCAGACCAGGAAAAGGGCAGGCTCTGCTTTCCAAGAGCCCTGGGGAAGACAGACAGACAGACTGACAGACAGAGGGGCATGAGTATGCCCTCTCCTAAGAATGCCCTGGCCCTTTAGAAATGAGGCTGTGGGCAAGGTGCACTTACCTGGGAAATAGTGAGGGGCATATTGAAGTCCTTGCCTCCCTGCAGACGGAAGCCCCAGGGCCCAGGCCCCGTAAGAGTCACACTGTAAGACATACTGGTGCTGACAGCAGTGGCCTCCTCTGCAGACAAATAGTACAAAGAGTCAGGTGAGAGGACAGTTATGCTTCCCGTCTTTCCAGCCCATGTCTCTGCTCCTGGCCCCAGACCCCAACCCCTGGCCTTGCCTGTTGTGTCCCTTGCTGCCTGGCCAGGCTGTGCAGAGCTCCTGGGAGGCTCCTAAGAATAGCTGGGAGTGAATGCCATCGACACTGATATCTGCCCTTGCTGCACCCATAAATGGACTGTAACCCTACACTGGACCCGCCTGCTGGTGGCCTCTCAGCCAGTCCACTATGACTCACGCAGCTAATATAGTCCTTGGGGAGGGGTGTCAGGCACCCATAACACCCATCCCCAAGAGGCAGGCATGGAAGACTGGCCTCCCTTGTGCCCTCTGCAGAGCCCACACACCCTGATTCTAGTCAGCAGGTCCACTCTGGATTCTCCTCTGGGTAGGGGTTTTGCTATTCTGTTGTCCCTGCTAAGGACCATGAGTTGGCATCTTATCCACTGTGGAGCCCCAATGGGGTCTTGTACTTAGCTTAGCCTCCAGTGGTTCTGAAAAAAGAAACAAAACAAAAACACTTCAGTTCAGAAGAGTGCTGATTGACTTGTGAGTCACTTTTATGAATTCAGACATAAAAATGACCATGTAATGGCAGGGATTTGAACATGGCCAAGTTCAGAAAAGGACCCTTCACACTAGTTTCCACAGGGTCCTAAGAAGCTGCCACCTTGGATTATAAGAGCCAAATCTCAGAGAATTTAAAGGTCACACAGGGAATAGACTCAGATCCCACAGGAGCCTGGGATCATTCCAATGAGACTCATGTCAGATAATGGGCTCCTAGTGGCTATAGATATCTTCCAAAGCCCTGGCCTGGAGTATGGGGTGCTGCCTGACCCTCAGGAAAAAGGTCCGAGGCCAGGTCTGGGGTTGTCCCACCCCTCTAGACCCTCTGGGGCCCAGGCAGTTATTCCTGGCTCTCCTGTCTCATCTGTACCCTGGAAAAGTTGACAGTGGCATGGAAAGCTACAGCTGCCAGCATTGCACGCCAGGCTCCATGCCCTTTGCGCAGGAATGACAGGGGGTAGGGAGAAGTGCCATTTGTTCAGCTGCTAGGACATAGAGCCAGTTGGGGCAGGGAAGGGAAGCATGTGTGGCATGTTCAGCCTATACCCTAGAAGCAGTGTGTTCTGGGTGTGGGGGGGGTGCTCTGGCACCTTGGGGCTTCAACCAGCATGATAGTTCAGTTAAGATGTCCCTAGAAGCCCACCCACCCCCAAGAGAGGCTTCAGATGGAGGGTCACTCTGCCTCCCCAGTTTGTGAAACTGAGGTTCAGGGAAAATGGTGGTCTGGCCTCGAGCTGGCCCTCTCAAAGACACCAACTAACCTGGAAGACTCGATGCAGGCCTGGATGTGAATGACTGCCTAGCTGCCAGAACTTGGGCCTCACACCCCAGGCCTGGCAGATAGAGGGGTGTGTGGTAAGAGTACTGATGTTACAGGGTCAGTTGGTAACTTGCCCGAGGTCACAAAGACAGCAAGCGGAAGAAGCCAGGGAGGGACCTGCACTCTTTCGCTTCGTTCCTATGCCATGCAACTCCACCTTCACATCCTCTGTACCATCCCATCTATCCCTAACTCGATCCTTGTTCCCCAGGGCTATCCGTCCTTCTCACCTAGAGAAGATCCAGCCACATAGTATAGCCAGAAAGAAAGGGCCGACCCTGAACCTGGAGCCCCGGCAATGTTGTACCTGGAGCTGAAGGGTCTTCCTCTGATCTCTGGCACTGCCTGATGACTTGCTTCTTGTTAGGGAGGGGTGGTAGGGAGATGCTCTTAAAGGGGAAGGCCAGCCTCCCTCTGCCTCCCCTGGGAGATCCAAAGCCAGTTGGAGAACAGCTGGTACCCACGAGCTGGGCAGAGCTCCACATGTCACTGGGGAGGAGCTGATGGGCCATACTGGCCTTTGCCCCTCCTCTGTTTTGCTCCCAGATAGTTTGAGATGGGTTTTTCAGGAGTAAGAGTGACAAGCTAGAAATCTAGGGAAGGGGAGAAGAAGCCACTGGAGGTGTGAAGACCAGCCCGGATACTCTTCTCCCCTGAAGCACCAGAACACGTGTTTACCACAAGAGACTCTGTGTTTTATTTTCCTGTGCTCTGTCAGATCCATATCTGGAAGGAAGTTAGACCACTGACATGAAACAAACAGCGAGGGCAGGGTGTGCACACATGTGCTCAGTGTACATGCAAATAGCTGTCTAGTGCTCGTGTATATGTGAGTGTGGGCCACAGTGTAACACTATAGGAGAGCTAGAGGCAAAGAAGTATTTCTAGTGTACAATGGAAAGTCTGAGTTCACCTTCTGACTCTGGGCAGCAGGGGACACAGGGGAGTACTTTCTGAACCAATGAAATGTTCGGCCTGGTCACAAAGGCTGGCTGAGATGCTTGGCTCATAAATAAATGATGTGTTCCCCAGTGCCATCGCTATTGTTGTTGGCTGGACAATTGCAGCATACAGTGTCTGAGGCCATAGCTGGGGGAAGTGAAGGAGGAGACCTGGGGTCCATGCTTCAGGCAGAGCCCAGGTGTGGCTGCTCAGCTGAGGAGCGTGGACCATGCTTCAAGGCAGGAGTTTTATGGTGTGGAAAGGGGCCGGAGATGTGTATCCAGGGTAGCACAAGTGTCAGGAACACCTTCGAAGCTTCCAGGCTTGTGAGATAGTCCTGGGTCTGTGCATGCGACGGGGAGAGGATGGAGCTGGGCAAGTATCAGAAGAGAGGGAGGGTCAGCGAGCATCCTACATCCCGAGGTCCAGGCTGGGGAAGTGTCTCTTGGTCTGAAAATAAACAATACACATCTGTTCACCTCTAGGAGTGTGGTCACAGGGACAGGCTTCTAATTCCATTCACATTTGAAAACCCTGACAGGTGAAGGCAACTGTGGAGAAGGGCCAGGCTGTGGTCAAGGTTGGAGGTGGACCTTCTCAAGGACCACACGTCAAAGAAGGACCCAGCAGAATCTTAGGCTGTTTTCAGGATAACTGCTGGATATCCTCAGGCTTTTGGGCTCCTGAGGTTCAGACTCCCTATGACCCCCTCCCCAGTTCATCTTTCTTCTGCAATCCCACGTGTGTGTGAGGCTTGGCACCCTCTTTATCCCTGCTGCCCTAATCCACTCACCCTTTTCCTGCCTTGTAGCGCCAGCTTCCTCTGGAAGTACACCTCACAGGCTTGCCGCACCCAACACAGCCTCCCTGGGGCACATCAGAGGGGCCTGGCTATGCTGCAAAGGTGATCAAGCCCTTTTCTGACTCCTTGTTCCCCAGGGTCTAGAGACCACCTACCCAAATCACCACTCCTACCACCTCCTGGCCGTCTTCCTTTCTACATTCCCAGTGTTATTCCCAGGGTCTCTTTGGACGCTCCCAAAGTCAGTCTCTCTCTCTCTCCTCTTCCCTCCCCTTTTCTATCCCTCCTCCTCCCACCTCTTACACACACACACACACACAGACACACACACACACACACACACACACAC
>CAJQZJ010014563.1:4389087-4400810 GCA_907164525.1 Lophiomys imhausi | reverse complement strand
CACACACACACACACACACACACACACACACACACACACACACACACCCTGTTCCAGGATACTAGGTTCCTTTTCCTGAGCCCCACTGTGGGAACATCAATCAGGATGTTCACATGGACAACTCAACTCTTTCCCTCAGGGAACCTCAGGGACTTGCCTCTGTGTTCTTGTAACTTGATGGCAGTGATTAGCATTTGTGTTTGGCAACTGCTGATGGATGGCCCTCCATCCCAAAAGCCCCTCCTGGTGGTCCTACTTCCATCCAGGATAGACATTATGTCTTCAACCACTTCTTGGCCAGCATAGGCCACTGTCAAGCTTCTGCCCTGGCCTCTATGGTTGTGCCTAGTGCCTGGGATATAATAATATAGTGAGACAGGAGTCCCCAACTACAGAGACACCATCAGGCTACTCACAGAGAAGCAGCATGAAGGAAGGAAAACAGGACATGTGCCTGTGATCCCCGAGTGGCCCCAGAAAGCCTTAGAATACCCAGTGGCTGATAAGGGTTGCCGTGTAAGAGAGAGGAGGGTGGGGAAACTGTCAGCTGAGGGGGGAGGATTGTCCAGGGTGCCTGTGCTCATGGCATTTCCAGTGTTCCAAAATGTGGCCTTCTCTAATCACCATCGACATTCCATTCCATAGGCACTGGGGCTGACAGCTGGCCTTCTTTTAATAGCTACAAATATTGTGAGTGGCATCTTGAGCTCAGGGCATTGGCAGTGAGCGCTCACACAGCTTGCCACCCCCTCCCCTAGATATGTCCATCATCAAAATCACACAGAAAGGTGTATACCATCCACTCTCCATCACCCACATAACGCAGAGACATCACAATGACACAGAGCATATGCCAGGAACATGGTCCATGCATGCGTGAGTTGTCTGCTGTAGACCACACATCTTCATGAGCACATACAATTATACACACACGCTGTATCTGTGACAGTACAGCATAGCTAACAGCACTTCACGCCCACAGAGTTACACAGTCACATTCAGATCCACCCCCCAGCCACAGGCCTCACTCAGGCCCTGCTAGGGGTGTCTGGGAGTCACAGAGCCCTCTATGTAGGAAGGGGAAGCTGGGAGGTACGGGGAGAGGGTGATTTCTGAGAGGCCTGTTCACACAGCAACCCTACCTTTCCGGCCACTCTTTAGGCTACTTGGCCTGGCGCCCTACCCTTTTACAGACTGGCAGGACCTGGGTCCAGACACTTTGGGAGTCTTGGATATCTGTACCTGGGGGCGGGAAGGAGCCTTGACTTCCACATCTTCCAGACCCTGACTGCAGAAGGACTGTCTACTTGCTTGTTGGGCAGCTCTCCATGCAGCTGTTGCTTTTGTGTCTGCCCAGCCCTGGGGAGGAAGGAGAACAACTTTGAGGTAGAGGGATAACTTACAGCATACTCAGAACTCCTCCCCTCCAACCTGTACACAGGTATTTACTGAGGGGGACCCATGACATCGTTTGGATACTTGGGCTCACCAAAGCCCAGGAAAGTACACATTTGAGGAGGGTTTGTCTGCTTACGCATATGTAGGTATTTACATAGGTGGCCTTCATGAGAGCCAAGGCCCCTGTTAGTAAATGAGACAGACTCCTCATTTTCCTTCCACTAGTGGTTTAGAGAAGGGACCCCTGCCACCTCTACAGCTTAGCAGAGTGCCTCGGGGACAGAGCAGTGGAAGACAGCTGGCCAAACCAGCCATGGTGGCTCTTAGACACACAGTGAGGGTATGGTGTGTGCCAAAGCTTGAAGCTGGGTCTGACCTCAAGTTATTGCTCCCCCTTTCCTGTAGCTTGTAGCTCTCCACAGCTCATGTAAGGTGGTGGTTCAATGCTGAGGAACAGGGACCTTGGGCCAGCTCTTGCCATGAAGGAAGAGGTGACTTGGAAAGCCAAGTTTAGACTGTACTGCTGCTGGGTGACTTCAAACCACCCATCTCCTCTCTGTCCTGGGCATTCCTGCTTCTCACCGAGGGTGACACACTTGAGGTTAGAAGAGGTGAATCAAGTGTCCCCTAGTCTAATATGCGTCCCCGCCAACCAGGTCCAGGTCCCAGGGAGTCCAGGTCCTTGGGAAAGGAAAGGTGAGGTACCAACTAATGGGAGCCCAGCATCATTCCCACCTCACTCTCAGAACCCAGGGACTCTTGATGCTTCGGTCCAGAGATCCAGCTGAGGTCAGAGGACTGGCTGCTCAGTGTGGAACGATGCGTAGAACGGTAGCTGAGCGAGGGGCGGCTGTGCTGGTCCGACACTCTAAGAAGTGCCCCAAGGCAGGGCAGGTGCTGGGCAATGGCCACCCTGTAGGAGTCATATATCCAGTTAGGGTAAAGGGACATGAAATGGAGAAAGAAAGGACAGACTAATACAGAGCTAGAGTTGATAAGCAGACAGATGCTGGTGATGGGCACAGAGAGATAACTAAGTGAAAGAAATTGATAGGCTCCCAAGGCTGATGGGATTGGCAAGAGAACCAGGGGGTGGTACACACAGAGGGGGAGCCTTAGATTAGTGGGTTCAACCAACTAGACATTGGGTCAAGTCCTAACATGGTTGCCCCAGGTGATGTTTCTGGGAGCGGTTGCCATGGACACACCTAGGTACTGTAGGTTAGACCAACTGAGGCCTGCATCAGGCGATCAGCAAGTGTTGGGCATCACCAAGCTGAAAATGGCTCCTATGGCCCACAGCAGTGTCTTGCTCTCATTCTTCTTAGTAAAGCGTGAACCTGACCTCATCGCCCCAGGATGCTGCCAGAGATCTTGGTGGAAGCAAGCACTCTCTGCCGGGGTCTTTGCAGGATGTCACAGTCTGGGGCCTTGCCTTTGCACAGGAAGCACTGCTAATGAGCCACCCTGGCTACCTTATGACTTAGCTCTGTAGTCCAGACTGGCTTCCATTCAGGTAGCCATTGATATCTTTTGGGAAAGAAGAGGGGATGTGACAACTGCAGACCCTTCCCAGTGTTTCTAGCTCTACCAAGGTATACCCCAACTAGTGTACACATGAGAGATCAGGGAGACAGATAACCTCTTCCTTCACTTGCGGGCCCAGGGGCATGGAGGACTGGAGGAGGAGGCCACACCTGTACTTGGGGTGAGTGATGGCATAAATGATGGGGTTGTGGATGGCAGAAGCCTTGGCAATGACAGCTGGCACCGAGCTCATGTAGGGCGTCAGGATGTGCGAGTACCTAGGACAGAGAAGGTGTTGGGTCCCCTATTCATACCCCGGCTGATCCTGCCAAGGCCCAAACTGAACCAATGCCAGCCAAGTCTAAACCAACACAGACAAGCTAGTCCCATAGTGAGAGATTGGCAGTATCAGTGAGAATTCTAGTTTAAGGTGGGTAGGAAGTGAACTAAAGATGGTTGAGGGTGGAAGATATGCCATGCCTGCAGGAGTTGGAGAAGCTAGGTCCCACTGTCCCTTAGAAGCTCTGTAGGCATAGAATACCTTTCTATGCCCCTCAGTTGTCCCTGGTCTTCAGATTCCACTTGCAATACTGCCAAACCCTCACCACATCCTGTGGTACACAGCCCCCTTGGATGTCCTAGAGAAACTCCTGGTTGGCCTCTAGAGGAGACTGCATTTTTACGACTCAAGGAGATTGGTACCCAAATAGCTCCAAGTGCCAGAATCTCATGCGCTCAAAAATGCTTTGGAAGCCGGGCGGTGGTGGCGCACGCCTTTAATCCCAGCACTTGGGAGGCAGAGGCAGGCGGATCTTTGTGAGTTCGAGGCCAGCCTGGTCTACAAAGCGAGTCCAGGACAGCCAGAGATATTCAGAGAAACCCTGTCTCGAAAAACCAAAAAAAAAAAAAAAAATGCTTTGGAAATCTAACCCATGCCCATGCTGCTGAAGGTTCCATGGTCACCAGACTCAAGCCACAGAGGGTATTAGCGGGTACCACTTAGGGATCCATTCTTAAGCTGTGTGACTATGGCTCAGGGTAGGAGGGAACCCAAACCTCAGATTCCCAAGGAGAGGGAAGGTTCCTAGCCTACCTGTGTGTAGCCAGAGCTCCCCCAGTATATCCCTGAAGCTTCCAGGGACTGGGCAAGCTAGTGGGGTGAGATGTGTCACACAGGGGGAGGGTAAGGCTGGAAAGTTGGGCCTAGGGTGTCAGGGTGGCTAGCTTGGGTCAGGCTGGAGGGAGAGGCTACCTGGACCTGTGCCTTCAGCCCCTACACCAGTTCTGTGGCTCCTGCTCACCCAGCAAAGGCCACCAGGGCCACAGTGGAGTAGGGAGCCCAGGACAGCACGAAGAGGAGGATGATGACGAGTGCGACCTTGGCCATCTTCCACTCACTCTGCAGCCTCTGCCACCGTCGCCACCGCCTCGGGGACTCACTGTAGCCTTCACAGGCCCTATGAAGGTTGCATCCGGGTTGTGCATAGCAAGTACCAGGGTCACAACTACTATGGGGGTACCTCTCTGGACCATCTCTGGGAACACATAGGAGAGGTCATTCTTTCCCCCACAGACAGCTCTGACTTCCTCCTTTCACCGAGCCTCAGCTGCCCTCCTGTGGTTCTGCCAGGAGTGCGGTCTCTAAGCCCTCCTCAGAGGAGGACCATGTCTCTGGCAACTTTCCTAGGTGCCCTCACCCCATAAGCACATGAGACCACTTGTCTTAGCCTACCTGCATCTGAGTGTGTCTGATGGGCAGTCCCTCCCTTCTTTGGTTCAGCCTTACACAGTGCACTCACCGGCCTGTCTCTCGGATGGCCCTGAAGATGAAGACGTAGCAGCCGCAAATGATGAGCAGTGGGAGGAAGAATACGAAGCAGAAGAGCAGCATGGTGTAGGCACGCACCCGGGGTGTGAAAGTCATGTAGTCCCAGGAGCAGGATGTCAGCAGCCCCTCGGGCACATAGGCACCTGGGAGCCAGGGACAGGTGCTCAGACTTCAGTGTGGTATTGCTTAGCCTGGCCCAGCCACATGCCTACCCTGCCCAGAGCTGAGAATGCTGGTGGCAGTTGGAGATGTGAAGGAGACTCCCAAGTTGGCTCTAAGGGGAACATTGGTCTAGCATTGACTGGCGCTAATGCCTCTGTAGCCCCAGGGCCATGACCCTCAGCGCTGAAGTCTTGCTGCTTGTCCTGCCTACTGAGACCTCACAGCCCCACCCCCTGGCTAGTCTGACTCACTACAAACTCAGCATCAAACAGGCCTCTTGTGTTCCCACTCACTTACCCACATATTGGTGACAGGTTGACTGACTGATCCTCTAGTCCTTGGTAAAGCACACTGAGATTCCCCCAATGATAGTGACGACCCTGAATGTCCATCTGACTTGAGACTTAGGTGGTCTGTGAGGCTGTCTGCTGGATGTTCAATCCAACCTTCCCTTAAACTTCCTCTCTCAGCCTATCTGCCCCTCCCCCGACAACAACAGCCCACTTACTCCAGCCAAAGAACGGTGGCAGACTCCAGACCAGGGCATAGAGCCAGACACCTAGCAGGACAAGTGCCGTTCGTCTTTTGGATCCCATCCCGATGGTGGCCAGTGGACGTGTGATCACCAGATAGCGGTCCAGGGCTATGGCTGTCAGGGTGATCATGGAAGTGATGCCAAAGACAGCCCCGCAGAAAGCATAGAACTCGCAACCTGTGGGTAAGCCCACTTCCCTAAGTCCCTGGGGAAGAAAGCCCCTGAGAAAGGGACACATTCAGCTTCTTCCCTACCTCCCAGAAAGCAGAACCAAGCCATCGCCACCCTGCTTGCTTGCCACATCTGCCCAGGCTGGCAGAGACCTCAAGACCAGAACCTCTTCTTTCGTCTTCGGCCGGTCACGGGATTCAGGGTGCTTCCCACTTGCCCAGCAAGAGCAAATCACCTCATCTGGGTCACCTTCCACCACTGCGACATCCCTCTGTTAAGACCCCCTTTTCTCTATGGCAAAAATGAGTCCCAAGTCAGTGTCTACCTGCTTCCCCAAAGAGCCACTTCTTGTAGAGGCTGCTGGCAAAGAAGACCGGGGCCTGGGTGAATGACATGCAGAAGTCGCTGATTGCGAGGTTGACGATGAACATGTTTGCTGGTGTCCGCAAGCCTCTGTTCCTGTGAGGTCAGAGGAAGTCAGGGAGTGCTCCCCAACTCCCCCGGAGCTATGGGAGGCTTCCCTCACCTTCGCTATTCATGCACACACAGATACACACAAGCTACCATGTACCAAGATAAATGTACACAAATGTATCATGCGTGCACACACGTGTGCACACACATGCGTGCACATAGGCTGGGGCTCTCCGGCCACAGACCTGTCTCTCAGTCTACTGGGTACCACCAATAATATGGGCTAAGGGATCTCCCATGGTGGGTCCCTCAGAGTGAAGTAGGGAGGAGTGTCTCCAGCAACAGCTGTGCTGCCCAGGACACTGGTTCTCGGTCACGTCCCATGTTTTCTACTCACCCTCTGGATTATTCCATCTGTGTGACTCACTCTGTCTCCTGAGACAAACCTGTCTGGCCATGCTCTTCCAACAGTGTCCCTCTGGGCTCCTCTTCCCATTTGCTCTGCCACCTTTTTGTTTTTGTTTGTTGTTATTGCTTTTTGTTTTGGTTTTTCAAGACAGGATTTCTCAGTGTAACCCTAGCTATCCTGGAACTCACTCTGCATTGACAGGTTGGCCTCAAACTCAGAGATCTACCTGCCTCTGCCTCCTGAATGCTGAGATTAAAGGCATGCACCACCACTGCCCAGTCTGGCCCTGCCCAGATCACCCCATCTGTCTCTTCAGTGTTCACTCTTGAGGTGGCAAAGGGCCTGAGATCTTATGGCTCTGACCATGGGACAGGTACCTTCACAAACCTCCTCTAGCAACATCCATCTTAATATTTGATCCTAAAGGAGGCATCATGGCTCCCATTTTCCAGATAAGAGTACTAAGGCTTTCACTTACAAAAGAACTTAGTCCCCATCATAACTCAGTAAGTTGCAAAGCCAGGATTCATTCCCAACCAATGTACATACAGGAGGAGGTACAATGGGGAGAAAAAAAACCCACAGTTCATGTTGCAGAGATGAGATGTGAGTTCAAGGAGGGTAAATGACTGGCTCAGATCTTCTGCTGCCCTGTGGTGAAGCCTGAAGTCTGTGCTCATTTCCCAGCCTGCCTGTGTCGGCCAGAGGCCAGAAGGACAGGCGGGGAGGGAAGCCAAGGTAGTTGCTTGAAGTGGCTGCTGAGGGTCTGAGGATCCTAGTCCTCAGATAGTCCAGGGATGCTCTTCTAGGTAGAGGGAGGGGCGGGGGGTCCCCTGGGAGCAGAGGGTGACAGATGAATTGAGAGCAGGGTAGGATGAGCAGAGACCTGAAGGTCCTAGGAGTACCTGTCCACCTTGGCACATGCTTGGGGCTGAGTGGGCGTATGTGTGCTATTCCAGGTTCCCTGAGCCATTTTTCCCTTTTCATCAGCTTAAATGCTGATGCCTAGACCTGATGCTGTAGGAGGTGTGGTCCCTGCCTCTCTGCCAATCTGGAGGCGCCCTGGATAGAGAAGAATGATACTTTTGCTTTTGTATTCTGCCCTGACTACATGGCTGGATATGCACAGTGCCCTTGACCCAACCCCACCAACCAGGCACCTGCAGAAGGTGTAGATGACCATCAGATTGCCCAGCATCCCTATGAGCCCCACCAGCAGGATCACTGTACCCAAGGTATAGTGAGCATGGTCTGGGACATTGACTGTGGGGAAGGGGACCCAGTCAGCAGCTTGAGGTCCAGATGCCTGTGGGGGGAGGGGAGGAGAGAAAGGAGATCATCACCTATAGATGTTCCTGGAAAGGAAGAGTAAGTCCCAGCAAGGCAAGTGGGGAGACTGAGATACAGGTGAAAGCTATGGCTTATGATATAGGTGCAGGCCTTCCAAAATTTAACCCCCAGTCCATATACGTGCAGGGGCTGAGCAACTAAGGGGAAGGTGAAAGGCTCAGATCACCTGCTGGAGGCTCACAGGACAAATGTGTGCCTGTAGAACAGGGCACAGCTTAGGTGACCTTAAGGAGTCAGTAGAACAGTTCTTGGGTACTGCCCTCTCAATGTATGGACGCCCCATAGCAAGCCTCAAGGGAGAACTTACAACCCCTGTAGAAAAACTGAGGGCTGACCCCGACTCCCGGCAAAAGAGGGAGAAAAACTTTCCACTAGGGAGGAAGCTTAGGTTTCTCAGGGTCGCTGCAGGAGGTCATTGTCCAGTGAAGTTAGTATACAGGTATTGAAGATCTCTCCCAGGGAAAGGGAGGAATCTGCTCATTGTCCTGTCCAACATCCCACTCAGAAGCCCGAAGGCATGCCTACTTCTCTAGAATGCTCCCACAGGGTAACTAGCCAATTTCTGAAAAGGATAGATGTCACCAAGGGCAGGTCAGCACCTGCCTTTCTTGTCCTCCAGTGATCTCTGAAGATGAAGACATTGCCCCGTACCCTCTTTTCTCAGCCACTTTGTGTGGAAAAAGCTTAGAGAAGTTCAGTGATGCCCAAGGTCCTTCATCTAAGCTTGGACCTTATCTCCCTGTCAAAGTGGGAGTGGGGGGTGGAGTGGGACTGGGGACAGGAGTCTCTGTGCACACACGTGCTCCCCAAACTTACCGTGGGGCTAACAGATAGGAGCTGGACTCTCGCTGAGACGTTCTGAGTGCTGTTCCAAATGCTGTGTAGGGCAGAGCTGGCTGTAAAGCTGGGATCCCGAGTTAAGCTTGATGGAACTCTCGCACCTGTAGGAGAGTTCATGGTAAATCAAGGTGGTACTTGCTCAGGCTCTCAGAGAAGTTAAGGGCATGGAAAGCTAGGGATTTGTCCCCAGACTTCTGGCTTTATTCCATCCTTAACATGGTGGCCTGGTCCACCCACTGCCTGTTCTCATGCCCAGCATAGACACAGCCTAGAGCTGCTCTTTAGGCTGCTGACTGCTCAATATCTTGTCTGATCAAGCGCAAAGGAATGGGCATCACAGCGGCAGGATCCCTCCACACTTTTAAGTAGCAGTACTGAGTAGGGAGGGGACTGCACATGCTCAGTGGCTCCCTGCCTCTGGTTCTCTCTGAAGTAGGTCCCTGACGTCAGCTCACAAGGGTCTGGTGGTGGTGTCACGAATATGTGTGTATATGTGCATGTTAATGCCTATGGGGACACTTGTGGGCTCAGCTCCTGGACACTGGGCAGAAGGCTTTGTCCTTTACACTCCCTTTCTTCCTTGAACTCGTCAAGAATGGCCCCTGTTGTTCTGAGGTTCATAGTGGTCATTGGGAAGGTAAATCTATATAAAGTCCTATTTCTGAGTCTGGTCATGAGCCCATGACATCTTCACACTTCCCTTCATGAAGGGAGATTCTACAATGTCACCTGGTATGCAGGGACAAAAGTGTTTTCTTTTAGGTAGGTGTAGGTTGTGTACCTATAGTCTCAGTAACACGAGACATTGAGACAAAAGTTATTGAGATCACTTGAACTCATTGGGAAGCACAGTAATAATACCTTGTCTTTCTAAGGGCGGGTGCCTGGAGAGATGGCTCAATGGCTAAGAGCACCGGCTGCTCTTCCAGAGGACCTGGGTTCATTGCCCAGCACCCACATAGCAGCTCACAACTATCTGTAACTCCAGTTCCAGAGCGTCTAATACCCTCACACCAATGCACGTAAAATAAAGTTAAATAAATTATAAAATCCTTTTTTAAAGTAGTTTTGGGGCTGTAGAGGTGGCTCGGGGTTAAAACCACACACTGCTCTTTCAGAGGAGCCAAGTTTGGAATCCAGCACCTGTGGCTCTAACTGCAGCCTGAGACACCCTCTGCTGGCCTCTTCCAGCATCTGAACTCATATGCTCATACCCACTTGCAGATACACACACTTACCCATAATTTAAAAAAAAATCTTTTTTAAAAAGTGGTTTTTAAGCCGGGCGGTGGTGGCGCACGCCTTTAATCCCAGCACTTGGGAGGCAGAGGCAGGCGGATCTTTGTGAGTTCAAGGCCAGCCTGGTCTACAAAGTGAGTCCAGGACAGCCAGAGATATTCAGAGAAACCCTGTCTCGAAAAACCAAAAAAAAAAAAAAAAATGGTTTTTTACTGGGGAAACTAAAGCACCAAGATCATCAGGACGTGTGCTGTCCTCTCCTCTCCATTTGTGTGCTTGGGCCAGGCTTCTGCCAAACCATGGAGCTAAGTACAGGGCCAGGGACCTACTCCTTGCTACTATCCCTTTCTGATGATGCTCTACAAAAGTCTTGCCTGGGAGTTCTGAGCAACCAAGCTAAGAACCCATACCAGCTGTTCTCAACCTTTCACAGGGGTTGCTTAAGACCATCAGAAAACAGAGATCTTTTGTATTCATAACAGTAGTAAAATTACAGTTATGAAATAGCAATGAAAATACTTTTATGGTCGGGGGATCATCACAACATGAGGAACTGTATTAAAGGGTCGCACCATCAGGAAGGTTGAGGACCACTGGACTAGACAGGCAGGTCATAGCTACCAGAGGAGTAATGGAGTGTCTGGGAGCACCGGCTTCAGGTACCTTGGGACCTTCCTGAAGTTAGATTCAGGATCTGGATTCAGGAAGGGTCCAGAAGGCCTGATCACATAGGAAGTGGAAGTCACAGGCAGTGCCTTTTGCCTGGTGGAAGAGCAGCCATTGAACCTGCCTCCTTGAGGATTGTGTTGAGCGTGCAGTCATGGTTACCAGCCTCTGCTCATATGCAGCACCTCAAACCTTGCCTGCTCCAGTGTCTGGCTCAAACAGACCTTGTCAGTGTCATCAAGGGAGCCCTCCTGAGGACGCAGGATGCTCACAGCTACACGTGTGCCCTCTAGAACACTCATCAGGTCCTCTCTCTCCTGGGGCCACAGACAGGCCTGTTTATTTACTTCTGTGAAGCCCTGAGCAGAGAAGCACCCCTACACACTGTACAAGGCAAAACAAAACCCCATTTGTCCTTGCTTCTCAAGGTGTGGTCTGAGGGCCAGGTCCTTTGAAGCCTGTGGGAGTCAGGTGATTCAACACCTTGCACACAGTAGGAGGCGCTGGTCTGGATTCTAGAGGACTTCATGGGAAGGGGTGGTGGAACAGCAGATTTGAAAGGACACCAAAGTCACCCAGAGATCGGTGGCAGTAGGATGTACTGCCTTGCCTGAGGCTGGAAGGACTACAGGAGTGAAGGATCTTGGGAATTCCAGGAGCTGGGACTGTCCAGCAGGGAGTCACAGAAAGAAGATGCTCACAGCGGGCATGCCCCTGGAACCAGTGTTGTAGAGTGGAGCTTGATGTACAGACAACTCAGTCATGTCGTCTTCTGTCTCCTGTCTTCAGCAGCCTGCTAAAGGGCTGGAGAGATGTGGCACCCTGTGACAATGAACTGGGGCAGAGTGATGGGGCAAACCGGCATCAGCTAGCTTCCAAGTGTCTCCTCCCCACCTCTGTTACCCCTCTGTAGCTGTAGTCAGTCAGTGGGGTCACCGAGTTGCTTTTCACTCTCAGCACTCTTGTTCTTTGATTATCTCACCCCAGCCTACTGGCAACCTTGGGAGTGGTGGTTGGAGTCACGGGAGGGGCAGCGGTACCAACTGTTGGCTTTGACCAGATTCTGTGGTGTGTCTGTTCAGCCTGAGCCACCTCTCTGCCCCTCCTGGCTTCAGCATCTATGCATGATCCCACTTATGTCTCCACCCCCACCCCACCCCGGCCACTGTACTAAGGGGGACCAG
>CAJQZJ010014563.1:4381587-4384087 GCA_907164525.1 Lophiomys imhausi | reverse complement strand
ATTTTCTTCCCATGGGTCTGGCAGCAGAGTGTTCCTTGTGACTGAGGATCCAGCTGAATTGGTAGAGTGCATGCCTAACATGTCCAATATGCTGGGTCCAGTCCCCAGTACCACACACACACACCACACATGCACAAAAGGGTATGATGGCATAGACCTGCAATCCTAGTTCTCAGTAAGAGCAGAATGACCACAAGTTCAAGGTCACCCTAGGCTCAGTATGGAGTTCAAGGCTAGCCTGGGCTAATGGAGACCTGTTTTTTTTTTAACATAATTCTTTGATATCTAAACCAGTAACTTGCTCCACCAACCACACTGTATTGGTCAGTTTTTGCATTACTACATTGGAACACCTGAGGAAGCTTATTTTATAAAAATTAAAGTTTTGGAGGAAGATCAAGGGGCTGTATTAGTTAGTTTTATCCAAAGGCCTCCCAGCTATAATCTTATCATGACAGAGACTCATGTGTGTGTGTGTGTGTGTGTGTGTGTGAGAGAGAGAGAGAGAGAGAGAGAGAGAGAGAGAGAGAGAGAGAAAGAGAGAGAGAGAGCACTTACACTACTAAATAAAAAGTCAGAGAGACTGGGGTACCACAACCCCATCTCCTCGGTGACCTAAGGACTTTCCTAACTTCCTAAAGGGGCTCCCAAGGAAGCCACCCTAAGGACCAAACTTTCAAGGACCAATCTTGGATCCTTGAAAAACACGATTAAGTCAAATCCAAACTGCAGCACAACATATCACTACAATAGACAGGATCAAGTGATAACCAAATCATTAAGCAAGGTTGACAAGAGGCCCTCAGACAGCACTTGTCCAGGGGTCTCCCTAGTTTCTGAATATATAGGTGGAGCAGACGTCCTCATTGTCATGGAGTGCTCCTTGACTTAAAGAATAAGTCCATTGGTGGGGCAGTGGTGGCCCACACGTTCAAGGCAGAGTCAGGTGGATCTCTGAGTTCGAGGCCAACCTGGCCTACAAAGTGAGTTTCAGGACAGCCAGGGGCTACACAGAGAAACCCTGTCTTGAAAAAACAGAAAAAGAAAAAAAAAAAAAAAGCAAGCAAAAGCCAGAGGAATGGACCTCCTGATCAAAGAAAGACATGAAGCCGGGCGGTGGTGGCGCACGCCTTTAATCCCAGCACTTGGGAGGCAGAGGCAGGCGGATCTTTGTGAGTTCGAGGCCAGCCTGGTCTACAAAGTGAGTCCAGGACAGCCAAGGATACACAGAGAAACCCTGTCTCGAAAAAAACAAAAAAAAAACAAACAAACAAACAAAAAAAAGACATGAAAAGGAAAATTAATTTCTTGGCTATTGAGGTTCAAGGTGGTTGGAGTTGTATTGATCTGATTCCTCTATTTGAATGTTCAAGCTAGCGATTGTTTTCATGTGGCATGAAACCCTGAAGTCTCCTGTGGAGTCATTCAGTGGGTACTTTAGACACCTCATTTCTTGAGTCTGGGGTGTAGCTCATTGATGGAATACTTGACTTAACATATGTGAGACCCTGGTTTTGATCCCTAAGATCTTAAACAAACAAAAAAACCAAATAACCTCATTTCTTGAGGCCACAAGACCAAGCAGTCTGGAGAAATCCATTTCCCTGCTCGGTGTCCTAAGCTCCTGAGGAAGTAGGTTTTCCGATGATGTACTTATTGTAGATGGAAATGGAACCCAGCTGATCCCTCAGTGGAGGTGCAAGGCTGGTGTGGCACTGAGGGCCACCCAAAGCACTGCTCACTAAAGGGTGAGAAAAGCAAACATCTCTGGCATTTACCACATGGTCACAAAGGATTAGGTTACAGACAAAGAATCTGAAAGGCTTGTTTAAAAAAAAATAGGGAAATTCTGTTATATTCAAAGAAACTTGAATGTTATATAATGAAATGTGTGACTCAAATAACCTTCTTGGAGCTATCAAGGAAATTTGATCTACACCTCAACATCAGATGTCTTTAAGGAACCATTGCATTTTTTATTTTTTTTTAAAGATTTATTGTATTTATTTTATGCATGTGTGCTCTATCTGCATGTACACCTGCATTCCAGAAGAGGGCACCAGATCACATTGTGGATGGTTGTGAGCCACCATGTGGTTGCTGGGAATTGAACTCAGGACCTTTGGAAGAGCACTAGGCAGTGCTCTTAACCACTGAGCCATCTCTCTAGCCCCCCCATTGCATTTTTTAAAAAATGAGATAATAGCACGGTTGGGGATTATGCCAAATGTTCTTCTCTGATTGACATATAATGTCTAGAATTTCCTTTAATATTTTAAAAAAATACAGTACAAGAGATGGTGATGAGAGCCAGGTGGTGGTGGCGCATGCCTTTAATCCCAGCACTTGGGAGGCAGAGGCAGGCGGATATCTGTGAGTTCGAGGCCAGCCTGGTCTACAAAGTGAGTCCAGGACAGCCAAGGATACACAGAGAGACCCTGTCTCGAAAAACCAAAAAAAAAAAAGAGTGTGTCAAGTTGGCTGAAAAAACTAACCAGTG
>CAJQZJ010014563.1:4360515-4376587 GCA_907164525.1 Lophiomys imhausi | reverse complement strand
ACATGAAGCCGGGCGGTGGTGGCGCACGCCTTTAATCCCAGCACTTGGGAGGCAGAGGCAGGCGGATCTTTGTGAGTTCGAGGCCAGCCTGGTCTACAAAGTGAGTCCAGGACAGCCAAGGATACACAGAGAAACCCTGTCTCGAAAAAAACAAAAAAAAAACAAACAAACAAACAAAAAAAAGACATGAAAAGGAAAATTAATTTCTTGGCTATTGAGGTTCAAGGTGGTTGGAGTTGTATTGATCTGATTCCTCTATTTGAATGTTCAAGCTAGCGATTGTTTTCATGTGGCATGAAACCCTGAAGTCTCCTGTGGAGTCATTCAGTGGGTACTTTAGACACCTCATTTCTTGAGTCTGGGGTGTAGCTCATTGATGGAATACTTGACTTAACATATGTGAGACCCTGGTTTTGATCCCTAAGATCTTAAACAAACAAAAAAACCAAATAACCTCATTTCTTGAGGCCACAAGACCAAGCAGTCTGGAGAAATCCATTTCCCTGCTCGGTGTCCTAAGCTCCTGAGGAAGTAGGTTTTCCGATGATGTACTTATTGTAGATGGAAATGGAACCCAGCTGATCCCTCAGTGGAGGTGCAAGGCTGGTGTGGCACTGAGGGCCACCCAAAGCACTGCTCACTAAAGGGTGAGAAAAGCAAACATCTCTGGCATTTACCACATGGTCACAAAGGATTAGGTTACAGACAAAGAATCTGAAAGGCTTGTTTAAAAAAAAATAGGGAAATTCTGTTATATTCAAAGAAACTTGAATGTTATATAATGAAATGTGTGACTCAAATAACCTTCTTGGAGCTATCAAGGAAATTTGATCTACACCTCAACATCAGATGTCTTTAAGGAACCATTGCATTTTTAATTTTTTTTAAAGATTTATTTTATTTATTTTATGCGTATGTGTGCTCTATCTGCATGTACACCTGCATTCCAGAAGAGGGCACCAGATCACATTGTGGATGGTTGTGAGCCACCATGTGGTTGCTGGGAATTGAACTCAGGACCTTTGGAAGAGCACTAGGCAGTGCTCTTAACCACTGAGCCATCTCTCTAGCCCCCCATTGCATTTTTTAAAAAATGAGATAATAGCACGGTTGGGGATTATGCCAAATGTTCTTCTCTGATTGACATATAATGTCTAGAATTTCCTTTAATATTTTAAAAAAATACAGTACAAGAGATGGTGATGAGAGCCAGGTGGTGGTGGCGCATGCCTTTAATCCCAGCACTTGGGAGGCAGAGGCAGGCGGATATCTGTGAGTTCGAGGCCAGCCTGGTCTACAAAGTGAGTCCAGGACAGCCAAGGATACACAGAGAGACCCTGTCTCGAAAAACCAAAAAAAAAAAAGAGATGGTGATGAGACAGAAAGTGTGTGGGGGGGAGGAACTAGAGGAAACACAATAGGCTGAAGTTGATAATTAGCAGGTGGTATTACTTGAGGATGTCTATACTAATTTTCTTTTTTGAGACAGAGTATTGTTTTATGCAGCCCTGGTTTTTCTGGAACTCACTATGTGGGTCAACCTGTCCTCAAACTCATAGAGATCTGTCTGCCTCTGCCTCCTGAGTGTTCAGATTAAAGGTATGTGCCACCATGCCCAGCTATATTATTCTTTCCAACAACCATTGTCCATACAAATAAAAGATATTGCCTTTAATCCCAGCACTTGAGATGCTAAAGCGAGTGGATCTCTGAGTTTGAGGCCAGCCTGGTCTACAGTGCTAGTTTAGGACAACCAGGGCTACACAAAGAAGCCCTGCCTCTATGAGAGAGAGAGAGAGAGAGAGAGAGAGGGTACATGGCTTATGACAACGTGCATACATGTTGGTGTCCACATGGCAGTGGTGGGAAATGCCTCTCTATTTTCTCATTTCAGAAGTAACTTGGACAAGCAAGAGAGAGTGGAACTGTTTAACACCCGTTTTCCTGCCCAGCTGTGGTATAAAATGGTCCTGTAGCATTCTACTCACCAGAGCAGGTCAAGGAATTAGATTGTATGTTTGGAAGGAAGCTTCAGATCACACGAATAATCCTCTCACAGGGAACAGAGCAGATGGTTGGCATCAGTAATCCAATTACTTGCATATCCCAAGATAGTAACTCTTGGTGCAGTAGAAGATGGGGCTATTGCTGTTATTTTTCCATTCTCATATGTCACATTTGTGCAATATTTGTATGCATTTTTATAACTTAGCACCCATTCAGTTATAGTGAATCATAGTGTCTGGAGGAATTTGCCTTTTCTCCTACCTGGCCTGTAGCATGTTGGGGAACTCCTGACATGGAAATTCCACCATTCATCTGGAATCAGTTATCTGTTTACTTGGCTTTTTGTTTGTTTAGTTTAGTTTTGTTTTTGAGACAAGATCTCTCTGCGTAACCCTCATTGTCCTGGAACTCATTCTGTAGATCAGTCTGGCCTGGAACTCTCAGAGATCCATTTGCCTCTGCCTCCCCAGTGCTGGGATTAAAGGCGGGCAACATCTTGCTCAGCTCATTTGACTTAAAAAAATTTTTTTTTAATTTTACTATTTGTGTGTGTGTGTGTGTGTGTGTGTGTGTGTGTGTGTGTGCCCGCATCAAGTGTTCAGGTACCCAAAGAAGCCAGAGAGGGCACCAGGTCATCTGGAGCTGGATTGACAAGCAATTGTGAACCCACTGAATGTAAATACTGGGGATTAAATTTAGATCTTCTGCAAGAGCAGCAAGTGCTCTTAGCTGAGTCATCTCTCAAATTGTCATTTAATTTCTTTTTAAGTAGGTCCATATTTCCATTTGTTTTCTTTACTCTTACTACATTCTGGCAGGTCAGTAAGCAACCACAAGCATTAAAGAAAATACCTACAGAAAAGAGGCCCAACATGGTCTAGACACTCAGAAAGACTTCTTCAATCCAACTGATGTGTTATTTATACTGATAGAATTCCCAGTGTAACATAAGCAGGACATTTGCTCTCATTGACAGTATTTTATTTTGTAATTCACCTTTTGTTACTGAACTAACAAATACGTATTTTAAATAATTACAGAACATAGAAAACTATTAATCAGTGAGCAAAACCATTAGTTTTGTTATCATCCTGGGAGGTTGGTTAATATTTTTCCAGGAAAAGGCCGGGCCTTTTTTTTTCCAGGAAAGCAGTGCCATACCACAATTGACTGGCTTCATTTCTCAGTGCGGTATGACTGTTTCTCTGTGTCTATTCTCTTAGATCTTATCCTTTATTGTTGGTGGCTGTAAAATATCTTACCCTATGACAGCAGCACATTTTATTTACCTAATCTCCTAGCATTATAAAATTCCATTATAAGTTGATTTACAAATTAATAATTTCAATCAGCCACTATTACTTCGATAAAAATAGATATTAAGTAAGGAACTGTACCTAATAACTGCAAATTTTATATTTTTTCGAGGGCATAAAGGACTTTGATAAAAGTTGGCCATTCTCTGGGCTGCAAAATCGATCTCAATGAACTCGACGAAAGCAGTTTTCTGTGATTACAAAGTAATTAAATGCCCCATTACAAAATCATAAGTAGAAAGTCTACACATGTCTAGGGTTCATTCAGGGGTGCTAGGAATTGAACCCCAGGTATACATGCTAGGCAAGCAGTCTACCCCTGAGCTCAGGCCTGCAACACAAACGCTCCGGAGGTGAACGCAAATCTATCAGTCATTTAAGGTCATTCTAAGATACACAGCAAATTCAAGGCCAGCCTGAGCTAAGTAAGACTCTATCTCAAAACTGCAACAAACAAACCAAAGGGAGCAGTATGCTTCTTTTATTTGTGCTCCCACAAACCAAGCCCTGAGCAGAGCCCTGGTTGTGTGAGGTTTACTTAGGGATGCACTAGGATGCAGAAGTGATGGGGAGGGAAGGGTGGACAGTGAAAGCCGGAAAACTAATAGAGAAACGGTGGGTGAGTGACCCCTGCTGCGGCTCCTGGGATCCTCTGAAGGATGGCAAAGTCAGAGGCGCGTCCACAGGCACAAGCCCTAAAACAGAAAAGCAGAGGCCCCTGTGCTTAAAAAACGATACTCTGGTAACTTGCATGGAACTAACACTTTGAATAACATATATGGCTCTTGGAGATAGCACAATACAGCTACTTGATACAGTTCCTCTGCCACTGTGACCAAAGTCACTCTAGGGGCTGAAAGGGCTGGAGTCAGAAAAACCAGAGCATCGCAGCTGTAAACAGAGGGCCGCCCTGGAGGGGAAGGAGCAGTTGTGGCACCCTAGCAAGCAGGGACGAAAGGAGAGACAGGGAAAGGGGTGTGCTCTGCCTCACTCTGTGCCCTCTGCTCCTTTGCCTGTGCCACCAGGTCCTGGAAAGTGAATGAGCCACAGGACACTTAAAAAAAAAAAAAAAGTGTGAGCCGCACGTGCTGGCACACGCTTTTAATCCCAGTGCGCTCGGGAAACAGAGATAGATGGATCTCTGTGAGTTCGAGACCACCCTGGTCTACAACTGGAGTCCAGAACAGCCAGGGCTACACAGAGAAACCCTGTCTCTGTCTCAAAAAACAAATAAACAAACAAATACATAAAAAATGTTAAAGAAGTGTGTGTGGGGGTATCCCTGTCTGTGTGTGTGTGTGGGGGGGGGGGTTGTGTATGCGTACTGCAGGTGCGCTTGGAGACCAGAAGCAGGGGTTGAATACCCTGGGGCAGGAATTACAGTCAGATGTGGTTGCTGAGAACCAAATGCATGCAGGACCTCTGCAGGACCAATACATGCTCTTAACTCTGAGCCATTTCTCTAGACCAAAGACTGAACTTTCACTGTAATTATTTCACTAATAAATATTTCAGGTTTTATGGAGTAAACTATGCTCTTAGAGCCTAAAAGCAGCAACAGACACAGTATGTATGATATGGCTGCATTCTATTCAAACTCTTTTTTTTTGTTTTGTTTGGAGTTTTTTTGTTTGTTTGTTTTCAAGACAGGGTTTCTCTGCATAACATGCCCTTAGTGTACTGGACTCACTTTGTAGACCAGGCTGGTCTCGAACCCACATAAATCCATCTGCCTCTGCCTCCCGAGTGCTGGAATGAAGGCATGCACCACCACACCCAGCCTACTCAAACTCTTTATGGACTCTGAAATGTAAATTTCTTATACTTTTTATATGCCATGAAATAGTATCATTTAGATTAAATTGTCATTGCTGTTGTTTGACACGAAGTCTCGATATGTAGTCCAGGCTGGCCGTAAACTCTGATCCCCTTCCTTTCCTTCCCTCTCTCCTTGCCAGGTTGCTAAGGCTGCGGCATTACCTACAGTGGAGCCCCTCCCTCACTGGGACACTTTCAGGTTTCTCTGATCCTTCAGGCCCAGGTGTGCTATCAGCTCTCTGCAGTCCCCAGCTCTGTATCTGCACCATCCTTACACGTCTCTTTTTGCCACCACCTACATCAGCAGTTCTCAACCTGTGGGTCTCGACCCCCTTGGGGGTTGAATGACCCTTTCACAGGGGTCACATACCAGATATTTACATATGAGTTACAACTCATAACAGCAAAATTACAGTTATGAAGTAGCAACAAAAATAATGTTACAGTTGGGGTCACCACATCATGAGGAACTGCATTAAAGGGTTGCAACATTAGGAAGGTTGAGAATTGCCTTACATCATTATGAATGGTCCCATTTGATAAGCATTTGCTGTTTTGGAGATATGCTCTCACAAAGCCCAGGCTGGCCTTGAACTTGTGGTATAGCCAAGTACGACTTTGAGTGTCTTTTTTTTTTTTTTTCAAGACAGGGTTTCTCTGTGTAGCCCTGGCTATCCTGAAACTCACTCTGTAGACCAGGCTGGCCTTGAACTCACAGAGATCCACCTGCCTCGCCTCCCCAGTGCTAGGATTAAAGGCATGCACCAACACGCCCGGCCATCACAGACAGCTGTGAACTGCCATGTGTGTGCTGGGATTTGAACCTGGGTCTTTTGGAAGAGCAGCCAGTGCTCTTAACCACTGAGCCATCTCTCCAGTCTCCAGCTTTGAATGTCTAAGCATCCTGCCTCCATCTCCTAGTGTTAGAATTATAGGCATATATTTGCCAATGTGCCTGGTTTATGGGGTGCTGGAAATCAAACCCAGACCTTTGCATATGCTAGACAAGCACTCTACCAAGTGAGCCATAATCCACCGTCTCTCCTGTGGTAAACTCAACCTTGCCATTTCAAGAGAGGTGTGGTAGGTAGCACAGACCTATAATCCCAGCTCTTCGCAGACTCGGGAGGAAAGTTCAAGGCCAGCCTACTCTACATAGTGAGTCAGGACTACACAGAGAAACCCTGTTGTAAAAAAAAAAAAAAAAAAAAAAAAAACAAAGACAAACACAAAATAGAGTTCCGGACCATTGTGTCATTTTTCACCGTACCCTGACAGATCCACTCTGTCGCCCAGGGCTTTCTCACCAAGGCTTCTGCATGATTTCACCAGCTCAGAAGAGTCTCTTGAATGTTTATTTTCTAGGTTTTATTGTAGTCGTGGGCTATTTAATATTCTTTGATTGTGTGTGTGTGTGTGTCCTATTCCTTCCATGATTGAGGCACTTTCCTTTAGAGTTGTGGGAAGCATCAGCCACACTGGTTTCATGTCTACTAACACATCAGGGGCTTCAGAGGCCAGGGTGGCCCACCCCATGCCTTCTCCCCTAGTCAGAGCCGCCCTTGTCACTTCATTGTCCCTCCATCTTGCAGCCATATGAGATGCCTGTGCAGTCTGACTAGCCCTGAGATCTTTCCCAGGGTACAGGGGTGAGCCCATCCCTCTCTCTGCACTGTGTCATAAGGAACTGAAACCTAATTTAGTATGTGAGCTGGCTGAAAGTCTAATTTAGGAGGGGGATGGTCCCCTTATCTGAGGGGACAGTGTTTCAAGACATTCCATGAATGCCTGAACCCTCTGATTGTACTAGTATGCTGGTTTTTCCTACACATACCTACGATAAAATTTAATTTACATTAAGCACAATGAGAGATTAATAATAGCCAATAACAAATTTGAAAAATTGTAACCACATATAATAAAAGATTTTTTTTGTTTTTTGGGTTTTTGTTTTTGTTTTTTTGAGACAAGGTTTCTTTGTATATCCCTGGCTGTCCTGGATTTGTAGACCAGACTAGCCTTGAACTCACAGAGAACTGCCTGTTCTGACTCCCGAGTGGAGGGATTAGAGGTGTGCGCACCACCACACCTGGCTAAAAGTATTTTAAAATTTATCATTTGGCTGGGGATATAGCTCAGTGATAAAATGTAGTCTCATTATGGAGGTGCCTGTGTGAACTTGTACCCCAACACTACAAGATATTAAAAATTTTAAATATATATGAATTTTCTAATTTGGGTCATTTTTTTCATTTAATATTTTTGGATCCTAGTTGACAGTTAAACTTCAAATAAGGAGGGACCATTGTTACTTTTGTGATAAATCGCCTTTAATCCCAGCACTTGGGAGGCAAAGGCAGGCGGATCTCGGTGAGTTCAAGGCCAGCCTGGTCTACAAAGTGAGTCAGGAACAGCTAAGGATACACAGAGAAACCCCGTCTCAAAAAAAACAAACAAACAATCAAAAGAATATCTCCAACCAGCAACCAGCAATCCAGCAAACAGCAATCTAGCAATCCAGTAATCCAGCAATCCAGAAATCCAGCTATCCAGCAATCCAGTAATCCAGCAATCCAGCTATCCAACAAACAGCAATCCAGGAATCCAGCAAACAGCAATTCAGCAAACAGCAATTCAGTAATCCAGCAATCCAGTAATCCAGCAAACAGCAATCCAGTAATCCAGCAAACAGCAATCCAGCAACCAGCAATCCAGCAATCCAGCAATCCAGCAAACAGCAACAGCAAAAGCAGCAGCAGGGGGAGTAGCAGCCGCCGAAGGCCCTCCAGGGGCTCTCTCATTTATACCCTCTCAAGAGTCCGCAGAATTCCAAACATGAACTATCAGCATCTGGCACAAATCACTCCCCTCCTAGAGCACAACAGAAAGCATAGTTAGCGATTGTGGACATTCTGAAGCAGCCTCCTCTTACCCCACACCTGGGATTAAAACAAGAAGATTCACATAACGTAACCGGGATTTTTAAAGATACCAAAATTTTCACTACAGCTAACTGATTTGGTCATGTGCCTGACCCTGCGGATGATCCTGTTCTCTGAACCTACTCTGTTCTGAGGGTCGCCTGAGTTACTACCACCTGTTCCTGCTCGGCTGAGATCTGAGGCATGTAATCTGTCTCAAGTGTGTCTTTCCCTCACACTCCCTCTACTCTTATCTCAAGAGCTTCATACAGGAATCTCTGTTCTGAATGAGAGGTCAGTTACTGACCTGTCTGGGCGCCAGACAGACATGCCTTGGCGTTTCTGCCTTCAGAGCTCGTGGTAGCAGACACCAGTCGGTGACTCAGAACAACAGATTCCCTGCTTCAGAGCAGGTGAAAGAGTGACGAACCCCCCTGGGAAAGAAAGGTGCACAGGGGCTGAACCTGGAGCTGTAATGAGCCCAAAGGTGACTTTAAACAGTATGACCAGAGCTGTCCTGTTGAGTGTGTACACCTGCTAAATGTGCTCGTAGTGGGACACCTATCTATAAACGCATTTCAAAGTTCAGTATTCTTGGAATCTGATCTCAGTGACCCATGAACAAATGAAAAGCCTTATATCCCACATATGTCCATATAATTCTCTAGGGGTAAAGAAATAATATGTTACATAGTAGATAAGTAAGTGTCCAACCATTACTCCCTCTTGCCTCCCAGCTGCCCATGATCTTTGGAGGCAGTAGAGTACACGGAAAGTGGAAAGTTAACTGATTTGAGTGCCACGATGCAGCTCCTGTAATATTCTACCCAACATAGGATGAAAGTTTTCAAAGATGCAGCTGTTTTGGGGTCACTCACCCTCCTGCAACTACACCCCTTCCTCCCACCCCCCAGTAAGTAACCATTCAACACAAATACAGCTCTTACCTCTTACCTCTGGAGCCCACAGTGAGTGACAAAGGCTCCAGAGTTAGGTTACCCTAAGAAGTATGTTTGTGTGTGAAGGATGAGACCCTCATATTCTTTTGTTTGCTTGTTTGGTTTTTTTTTTTTTTTTTTTTTTTGGTTTTTTGAGACAGGGTTTCTATGAGTAGGCCCGGCTGTCCTAGACTCACTATGTAGATCAGGCTGGTCTTGAACTCAAAGAGATTCGGCTACCTCTGCCTCCCGAGTGCTGGGATTAAAGGGGTGTGGCACCACGCCTGGAAATTACAGACAGCTGTGAACTGTCATGTGGGTCCTGGGATTTGAGCCTGGATCCTTTGGAAGAGAAGCCAATGCTCTTAACCACTGAGCCATCTCTCCTGTCCAGAACCTCACTTTCTTTTTTTTTTTTGGTTTTTCGAGACAGGGTTTCTCTGTGTATCCTTGGCTGTCCTGGACTCACTTTGTAGACCAGGCTGGCCTCGAACTCACAAAGATCCGCCTGCCTCCGCCTCCCAAGTGCTGGGATTAAAGGCGTGCGCCACCACTGCCCGGCTCAGAACCTCACTTTCTAATAAGGAGTAATGAAAAGAGGCAGTTAGTTCATTTTGCATCCTTGCAAAGTCTTGTGCTATCCCAGACAGATGTTGGGTGTATTGAGTGAGCACAGAGAACAGGTTTCTTTTAAAAATAATTTTATTTATTTATTCATTTTACATCCCTATTGTAATCTCTCCCCTCCTTTTCTCAGGGCCCCACATGCTTGTCCTCTTCCTGCATCTCCCTTCCCCTTCTCCTCAGATAAGGGGAGCCCTTCCACCCCCCTGTACCATCCCACCCCAGCACATGGAGTCATCAGTGCTAAGTGCCTCCTCTTCCACTGAGACCAGGCGCAGCATCCCTGTTGGCGGGAACCCACGTGCAGATCCCTCCCTCCTTTTCCACTCGGGCTGAGCATTTAGGAGGTTCACACTTATACGGCATCTGCCACTTGCGGTTGTCTGCTTCAGCAAAGACTACGCATGGGTTTATCTCTTCTATGTCACGCATAGGTTTATCTCTTCTATGTCCTGCTTATTTTCAAGATTTTCAGTGCATGAGCTCTGTCAAGTCCTCAGGTCCCATGGCAAGTGTGGCTGTCAACATTTTCTATCTAACCTAGTTTGGGTAGGGGCAGCCAGACTAGCAGGCGCTAGCAGGGTTCAGGGTTCTCCATTAACTGCAGCTGGACCTAACTTAAGGCACTTTTGTCTTGAAGATGGAGTGGTTTATTTTGTTTCTTACACAATATGTAACAGTTTCATGATTTTTTTTATGGTTGTAGACCAAAGGGAATCATAGATCAAGGTGCTGTTAAAAATACCTTGGTGGGAAAAGTAGATAAGCAGGAGAGAAGTGGAAAATCTCTGCTAGAGGCAGTCTCAAAGATGCAAAGGTGTTCGACAAAGTTGGGTGGGGAATGTCGACAAAGGGCACTGAAGTTGTCCAAGAAACTTGGCTCTGCATCTACAACTTTCCAAATCACAAAGTTCTAATCAGTCAATCAGCACTGTGAGATCTTTAACACAGATGTGACTTCCCACCTGCCTCGGGGAATGTCAGTTCACAGACTGACATTTGCTCAACAAGTTGGATTTTGGGGGCAACGTTCTTTGGTTTGTCGTTGGTCCCCTATCTGGGGTAAATTGACAGGAGTTCCTATCTCCTTTTTGTTTGTTTGTTTGTTTTTGTTTTTGTTTTTTTTTGAGACAGGGTTTCTCTGTGTAACAGCCTGGCTGTCCTGGACTCACTTTGTAGACCAGGCTGGCCTTGAACTCACAGAGATCCACCTGCCTCTGCCTCCCGAGTGCTGGGATTAAAGGCGTGCGCCACCACGCCTGGCCCAGTAGTTCCTATCTCCTAAAAAGAGTCATACAACAGACAAAAGAACCCCATATTTTTTTTTATTTGCTAGTATTTCTAAGTTTCTTGAAACAAGGTCTCTCTATGTAGCACAGGGCCTTGAACCCCAGGAGCCTTGCCTTCGGATTGTAAGCATGCTCCAGGACACCTGGCGCGTTTCTGAAGTTCTGTGAGACAACAACAATGAAGACAAATGCCTGTGGTGCTGTAACCTGCATTCCAGAAAGGCCCTTAATTCCCAAGGCATCTTTGCAGCCAAGTAGCGAAGCGCTCCGCTCCCATTCCCTCGGGTGCAGCGTCCAGGAGTACACAGAGCCAAGGAGCGCAACTCAGAAAGCAGCGGTGTTCTCTGGGTCGGGTGGGAGAGGGTGGGGGACTGAAGATGCCCAGGGTATCCGGCGACCTCCTCTTGCGAACACCACCCTCGGCCGGGGTCCTTGCAATAGAAGAGGCCGAGCCCTGCTCAAGTTCCTTTTGACTGCAGTAGCTCTAAGCGGAACCCCAGAACCCTGTCCAGTGGGACCAGGCCTCCCAGACTCCTCCAGCCGCCCGCCGAGAAGCCTGGGGCACACAGCTGAAAAGAGATGGGTTCGTGGGCGCCGGTGGGGGAGGTGACCATCTCTTTGGTGTGGCCTCCCCCAGCACGCTCCTGGGAAAGAGGGAAATGGGGGAACTGAAGGCATTGCTGCAAGGCGGTGGTGGGAACCTGAACCCCGCGTTTGCGCCTGCTGTCCCAGTGGGAGCACAAACCCATTTTCCCTCCTAGTGTGCGCAAGCTCGCAGGCACTTCCGCATTGCCGGGAGGACTGAGAACTTGTCTTGTGCAAAGGCACGCGGAAGCACGAAGTCCCCACTCCAGTCCCACACGGACTAGTGGTTTGGTTTGGTAAGGCAGCCAGCACCTTTACCAGCTGAGTCATCTCGCCCGGCCCTCCTCCTCCGGGGACTTTTGCTATCAGCTCCGCCTTCTATACAATGTTCAGGGTACCGAGTCTGGAATAAGGGGCATGAGAAGCCATCTTCTGAGATGATGGATAGAACAAGGTGTCACAGGCCGATCACCAACTAGGGACCAAAGCAGAGACGGACTCTGAGAAGACAGGAGGGGAGATTTGCCCGGGGCCGCTCTGTGGGTGGTTGACTGTATTGAGAATACCGGGGAGGCCCCTTAATTTTTTTTTTTTTTTTTTTTTTTGGTTTTTCGAGACAGGGTTTCTCTGAATATCTCTGGCTGTCCTGGACTCACTTTGTAGACCAGGCTGGCCTCGAACTCACAAAGATCCGCCTGCCTCTGCCTCCCAAGTGCTGGGATTAAAGGCGTGCGCCACCACCGCCTGGCTTTAATTTTTTTTTTTTAATGTATATGAGTGTCTCGACTGGTAATTGTTGTGGGAGGGTCCAGCCTATTGTCCTAGGTGTAGAAGAAAGTTGAGCAAGCCACAAAAAACAAGCCAGTAAGCAGCATTTCTCGGTGACACCCTGCACTCCGCAGCTAAGTCAACATAGGAGTGCAGAAAAAAGAATTCCTTTGAGAATTTGGGGCACAGGGAATTGGCTCCATGTATCCCAGTATCTACCTAGTGTGCACGAGGCTCCTTTCCCTGGCCACACAGGTCCCAGCCTTGGGTCACCCTTGGGAACATCATGTACCAGCTCTACAAGCCAGGAACCCATCTGCTTACCCACAGAAGCATCCTACCCCCAAAGGTCCTCAGCCCACCACCGAGGAAAGAATACCGCCTCTGAAAAACAAAGACTGGACAGGCTATCCAGGCTGCAGACATGGGAAAGGAACTGTTCTCAGAGAGTTGGAGCATCCCTTCCCACCCTCAGGCCTTCTCCAGGCTACCCACGTGACCCTGGCAAATCTCTTCTCCTGATGGGACCCACATGGTGGAGAGAACAGACTCCCCAAAGCTGTACTCTGACCTCCACACCATGACACATGTGCATAAGACACACACACACACACACACACACACACACAGATAGAATACCAGGGGTAAATAAATAGAATGAAATCTGGGGGAGGATCAAGTCTCAGGTAAGAAAAGGACAAAATAGCACAAAGAGAGGAGACGGTCTCTGGAAGGGAGAGTGTGCTAGTGGCTGGGCCTCCTACACACAAGCCCAAGGACTTCAGAAGCAAACTGGAAGATCCAGGGAGAGGGGCCAGCTTCCAGAAAGAAGGCTTCAAGAAACCTGTCAACATACATTAACTGCTTTTCTGCTCTACTGGCTCCTGTTGGGCCTTGTCCAGATGTTTTGAGTCTCCCTGTTGGAGGGCTGGTCCAAGTTGGAGTGTGCCTCCGTATTCACTGGCATGGATTTGCCCTAATCTACCACCGTAGTAAAGACTCCTAACACCGTTCAAAAGTAGATTCCACGCCTCCTCTATGGGGAAGTCTTCCCAACATCTCAAACGCTCCATTTCCAGGAGACCTCTCTCCTCTGTTGTATCTACCTCCCAAGAGAGCTGAGATCAATTGGCCTGGACCCCCACCACGCCCGGTTTTATGCAGCTCTGGGGATCAACCCCAGGGTTTCAAGAATACTCGGCAAACACTCTACTGATTGAGGTACACGCCCGAGTCCGAGAGATTGATTTTGACTGACTAGAGAAACAGGGAAATGGAAGCCTTAAGGCTAGGGAGCCTTTCTTGGGCAGCTCCAAATCGCC
Source organism: Lophiomys imhausi (assembly GCA_907164525.1). Taxonomy (NCBI): domain Eukaryota; kingdom Metazoa; phylum Chordata; class Mammalia; order Rodentia; family Muridae; genus Lophiomys; species Lophiomys imhausi. The sequence continues at coordinate 4,362,999 of CAJQZJ010014563.1, read as the reverse complement.
AAAGACACCGAGGCGATCTCTCTGCCGCTTTGTGTTCTCGTTGGCCATGGCTGAGGAGTGTGGGAGGTGCCTCCAGGTGAAGGATTATACCTTGTATCCCGGCTTTTGTTAAGGGCACTGCAAAGGCAGCCGCACTACAACCAGCTGGACACTAGGTGGCACTGCAGCACTCAGGAAGGGAAACTCAAAAGGGGCGGCGCTTTGGGTAGAGGGCGCCACTCCTCCCTCTGACATCAGAACTAGAGTTACAGACAGATACAAGTTCCTATGTGTAACACGTGCAATCAAAGAAAACAAAGGCTATCAGTTTGGGGTCGGGATGGCATGGGAGGGATTCGAGGGAGGGTCGCCTGGGGTGGCTGGGGTGAGTAAAAAGAGGGAGGATGTGATGCAATTCTATTTCAATTAAAAACATTAAAAAAATAAAGTTTAAGATAAACATTTTGAAGCAAAAATGTAAAAATACGTACGTGTATGTACACATACGAAGAAATAGCTCCTGCCCTCCAGGAGGCCACAGTGGAACAAACGCTTAGATAACAAATTACTTGTTCCAATAATAGACTTAATTACTTGCTTCGGCAGAAGTACAAGGAACGACAGGCTCCCAACTGAAGGGCCCAGGAGAGAGGGTCAGCATTTAATTCAGCTGTAGCCCATTCTAGGACAGGACATCTCAGATGGTGTATCCCAGAGCACTTTAAACAGGTGCCTGGGGAGTAGGGGTTGGAAGCGTGTCCCGGGGAAGTTTTGCAGAGTTGCTAGGAGGGAGAACTCTAGGTAAGTGAAGGGCTGGTGGCCTCTGTCGGTTTCCTGACTCATGTGGCAGAAGGTGGGCCACTGGGTGTGGGGGTTTTGTCACACCACCTGGGGTGCTATTTCTTCCCTTTACTGCACTCACCTAAGCTCCTGGTGTTGGGACAACTAGAACATTCTGAATAACATTAGTTGTTCCAAGCAACTCCTCTTATCACCCCCACCCCCTCAAGGAAAACAAGCCGGTCCCTCTCCCCTTGCACTTGCTGTGCCTTCCTGGGGTTGGACCTCATGTCCCAAGTTTCCAGTTTACACTTGACCTTGACCCAGGAGCTCTCAGGGCTCAATGACTTTATCAGTAAAAAGGATCCTTCCTGGTGGGCTGTGGGAGGTAGGGGTAGTGCGAGCTGAAGGGTTCCTCGGCTGACTTCAGCAAGGCAGGCACTGCAGCATGACTTTGTCAGTCATCCTCCACAGCGTCTGTAAAGCATGAAGGCCCAGCTTTGCAGCAGAGACAGTTTAGTACCTAGTGCATGTATTTTCACTAAATATTAAAAGATAGGAAGAAGACTATAATTTCATCAGGGTATAGTGGTGTATGCTTCTACTACCACCATCCTGGAGGCTGAGGGAGGAGAATTGTTGCAAGTTTGAGACCACCCTGGTCTGCACAGCAGTACCAGGCCAATCGGGACTATATAACAGGAGTCTGCCTCTAAATAAGTAAGTAAGTAAGTAAATAAAATAAATAGATTAAGATTTGTAAAGTTCATGTTTTCACATACTCTCTTTAGAACTTAACTATCATGGAATAATTGAAATCCATATTCAAATGTTTTAACTAAAGTCATTTTGGAAAATCAAAACTCAAGTGGAGATGGATTGGCTAACTTTTTGGGTTTTGTTGAAGACAGACTCTCACTGTGTCCTCCATGATGTACCTGTAGCAATTTTCCTCCAATGGCTGAGATTTGAGACTGGCTCCATCAAGCTGCATGGTTGGTGAGGGCCCCCCGGGGGGGGGGACGACTCTCAACCACCTGCATCCATCACTGGAAGGAATGCCTGCCACCCCTTGAAGGGTGTGGTACTTCAAGTAGATCCTCCACCTTTCTGGCTGTCAAGCAGCTGTGATTCTGGCCAGGCCTCCTTCATCCCTGGAGAGGGAGTCCTTAAAGTATCGCTTTCCCGATGGGGTCCAGGCTCACAGTCAGCTTTGCACACCCCAGCTGGGGAGTGCAGGTCCCTCTGTCCTTGTAGTGTATCACACACCACACACAGACACAATCACAGTGGTCCAGAGGCCCTTTTGTTTGCTTACTTACTTCACTGTGAAACACAATGATAAGGGAAGCGAAAAATGAGGTTTAAGGAGCTTTCCGTTCCTTTCTAGTCCTGCTTTTACCTCGTTTGATCCTAAACAATTAATTTTGAAAAGATGTCTATTTAGGCAAGCTTGCAATCTCCGAATTTGGGAGGCAGAGGCAGGGGACTTTCCACGTTGTCTGGTCTGGTCTGCATAGTGAATTTCAGGGCAGTCAGGGCTACACAGGGAGACCTTGTCTTTGCAACACGAAGGGGAGGGATTAAAGAAGGATGTAGTAAACTGGGCATGGTGGAGCACGCCTTTAATCCCAGCACTCGGGAGGCAGAAGCAGGCGGATCTCTGTGAGTTCAAGGCCAGCCTAGTCTACAAAGTGAGTCCAGGACAATCAAGAATACACAGAG
>CAJQZJ010014563.1:4339313-4355515 GCA_907164525.1 Lophiomys imhausi | reverse complement strand
AGAAGAAGAAGAAGAAGAAGAAGAAGAAGAAGAAGAAGAAGAAGAAGGTAGCAATCAGATCAAGGCATGCATTTGATATGCGCTTTCAGATATAACCCTCTGCAGGCAGATTGTATGTAATTAGCCTCCAAGTTAATAAGGAGCTATTGGCTCAGACCAGATGGTTCTCACTTTTATGAACCTATACCTGAGCGTGGAGCAGGGAGATGGGGGGGGGGCTCTGTGCATTCAAGTCAGAAAGTTCTCCTGCAGCTCTGTCTGCAGTGCAGCAGCTAATCTGCGTCTCAGTTTCCAAGCTTCAGCCAAGCTTTCCACAGTAACTTTATGCTGACAGGTCGCTTTCTTTCCCAGTGGGAACAGCATTGCTATAAGACTTCCCAGGAGGAAAAACAACTGAGATTTTTTTAATGACCTAAAGGGGATGAGTTTAACTGATATTTCAAATAACATGAGGGATATGAAACCTGACTGCAAAGCTGGTGAGATGGATCTGTGGGCTAAATTACTTGCTATACAACCTAATGATCTGGGTTCAATTTCCAGAACACACGTAAAAGAAGTAATAATAAGTCAGGCATGGTGGCACACACCTTTAATCCCAGCACTTGGGAGGCAGAAGAAGGCGGGTCTCTGAGTTCAAGGCCAGCCTGGGCTATAGAGTGAATTCCAGGACAGCTAGGACTACAAAGAGAAACCTTGTCTCTAATAATAATAATAATAATAATAATGATAATGACAATAATAATAATAATAAAAATAAAATGTGGCTTCCACCTGTAGCCCCAGCACTCCTACATTAGATGAAAGGCAAGGACGGGCGAACTGACCAGAAACTTTACATGGATAGTGCAGCAGCAGAGATAAGAGAAACTCTGCTTCAAAAATAAGGTGGAAGGAAGAGAGTTGATTCCCAAAATGTTGTCTGACTTCCATACATGTGCAGTGGCACACAAACACACAAACCTACACACACATACACACACAGAGAAAGAGAGAGAGAGATTACAAATAATTTATTGAAGCCGGGCATGGTGATACACACCTTTAATCTCAGCACTCCGGAGGCAGAAGCAGGCGGATCTCTGTGAGTTCAAGGCCAGCCTGGTCTATAAAGTGAGTCCAGGACAGTCAAGGGTACAAAGGGAAACTCTGTCTGGAAAAACCTGAAAAACAAAAACCCAAATAACTTACTGAGTATTAGATGAAGTTTTCTTCAGGAAGCTGAAGATTTTTCTACTGATAGAACACTGTGAGAACAGCATGTAGCTCACCCCTGTCATCCCACCACTTGAGAACCAGAAGGAGGAGGACTAGGAATCTGAGGATAACCTGGGATACACTGCTAGACCCTTAAATAAACAAAGATCATGAGAAAGTCTTTCCTTATGGCACTAAATTCATCAAGAAGGAACGGATCCAAAGATGGATGAAGATATCCAAAAGATGATCCTATTAGGTCTAAGCTAGAAAATGTTGTTCTTGTAACTTGCACATACGCCAACTCCAGTCAGTCACCATTTCAAATCTCCACTGTAGGCGGTATCACTCCTTGGTGGGTGGTCCTGGACAGTACGAGGAAGCTTGAAAAACAGACAAACAAACTGCCAAATACCAACACTGAAGATCTTCTAGTCCTCACATGCTTTCTTCTTCTCTCCCTCTCTTCCTTTCTTCTTCTCTGTCTCCCTCCCTTTCTTCTTTTTTTTTCTTTTTCTTTTTTTTTTTTTGTGGTTTTGGGGATGAAGCTAAGGTCTCACACATGCTAGGGAAGCTCTGAGCTAGCTCCCCAGAATTTTTCGTGTTTTATTTAGGGACAAGTTCTCGCTAAGTCACCAGGCTGGCCTTGAACTCATTCTGTAGCTCAAACAGGCATTCAACTTATAAATCCTCCGGCCTCAACCTCCAAGATAGCTGGGCTTATAGACCTGCTCCACCAAGCCTAGCTGCCCACACATGATATCTGCTGAATAAATCAACAGGACTAGCTAGATGATGGGTAGGCCAAACAGATTCACTGACAAATCTGACAGAATTACAGGCAAGAATATTAAATAGTTTCATAACCATCTCCAGCTATTTTAAAAGAAATATGGACAAAATAAATGCAATTTTAAAAGATTGGAAGTGAACAGTTTCCAGTGATCTCTGGGACACCATCCAATATTCTAGTCTGTGTATCATTGGAAGGCCAAACCTATTAGAAACATAAAACAAAAACAAAAAACAAAACAAAATAAAACAAAAAAGATGGCCAGGCTTGGTGGTACATGCCTTTAATCGCAGCAGAGGCAGGCAGATCTCTGTGAGTTCAAGGCCAGAACTCTGGTCTTCAGAGCAAGAGTTCCAGGACAGCCAGAGCTACACAGAGAAACCTTGTCTTAAAAAACCAAAAAACACAAACAAAAAGTTGAAGAAATAATTGTTCAAAAGACAGGGTTTCTCTGTGTAACAGTACTGGCTGGGAGTGCTGAGACTAAAGGCATGCACCACCAAAATACTTCAAGAGTATTTTTTAAACCAGATGTGGAGGCACTTGCTTGTAATCCTAGCACTCAAGAGGCTGAGGCAGGAGAATCTACATTTGGAAGCCAGACTTAGCATCCACTTACACAGTCAAGACCCTGCTTCAAGGAGAAGAAAATCCCATGAGGAATGAAAACTACATGGCTATAGACCAAAGAGCCTCAAGAAATATTAAGCAGGTGATTATCCACCACCAGCAGCGAGACACAGTATTAACAAAACTGGTGAAAACCAACATGTGATTTAAAGAAACTACTAAAAATTATCTGGAGATGAAAAGAAAAGAAGGAACAAGAACTGAGACTTCCTCCAGTCAGAAACTACGCAAGACCATAACAAAGCTCTCTCCCCCTTCCCCTCTCCCTGCCCCTCTCTCTCCTTCCCTCTCTTTCCCTCCCTCTGTCTCTCCTCTGTCCCCCTCCCTCTCTTCCTCCCCCTGTCCCACCTTCCCTCCTTTCTCTTTTATTTTCCTCTTTGAGGTAAGATCACATTTTGTAGTCCTGGCTAGACTCAAACTCAAAACACATGATCACCCTGCTACATATAGCCTCCAGGATTCTAGGATTACAGACATTCACCATCATTCTTGGCTTTTTAGAACATCTTAGAAAGATAAACATTTTTTCCACCTGGGATCTCATATTTATAATATATCATTTTAAAATAAAAGTAAGAAATAACAAAAGACAATTTTCAAACAGTAAAAAAAATTAAGTTAGATAGAAGCTTTGATCTACAGAAAGAAAAGAATAACTCATAAATGGATGGAGATAATAAAATGGTAAGTAAAATGTATGAAAACACTAGCAACGTGTGTAGAAGGAAAATGGACGAATGCTATTAAAAATTTTTATACTTTACATTAGGTGATATAATACTATTTAAAGGTAGACTAAAAAGGTGAAGGTATATACTGAGTACCTTAAAGCAGACATTAATACTGATGAGATGAAGAGGTGGCACTAACAAGCCAAAAGAAAAAAATAGAATCAAAATATGAAAAGTAATTCAGCTGAGTAGTGGTGTTGTAACCCTTTAGTCTCAGCACTTGGGAGGCAGAGGCAGGCAGATCTCTGAGGCAAGCCCAGCCTGGTCTACAGAGTTCTAGGACAGCCAGGGCTACATACAGAAACCTATTTCACACACACACACACACACACACACACACACACACACACACACACAAAAGTAATTCATCCAGGCAGTGATGTTGCACACCTTTAGTTCCAACACTCAGGGAGCAGAAGTAGATCTCTGAGTCCAACAGTAGCCTGGTCTATAGAGTGAGTTCCAGGACAGTCAGAGCTACACAGAGAAACCCTGACAAAAAAAAAAAAAACAAAAAAAACCACAAAGCAAAAGTCAAAAAGTAAAAAACTCAGCAAAAAACCAGCAGATAATAGAAATAAGAAACAAACAGAAGATGGTAGATTTAAACTCCATAACAATTATTACAATGAATGTAAATGGTCTAAATATTACCACTGGAGGCAGAGAAGATCAGATTGATTAGAAGACCAAACCATGCGTTATATATAAGAAACATTAGTTTATGACAGATGGAGAAAAAAACCAAGGTCTGGTACATGTTAGTCAAATGTTCTACCACTCAAGTCAGAAAAAATCTATTTAAACATAAAGATATAGATGGGCTACATAAAAACAAAACATATACCTCTGGGTGTGGTGGCATACACCTTTAATCTTAGCACTCAGGAGGCAGAGGCAGGCATATATTTGTGAGTTTGAGGCCAGCCTGGTCTACAGACTTCCAGGATAACCAGTAATGTTACACAGAGAAAACAAACAAACAAAAAAACAAACAAAAGCAAACCAAACAAAAAACCATATTCATTGTTTGCATAATCATGCAAACAATAATCATTAGGAAGCTAGAACAGCTATAATAATATTAGACAACATAGAACAAGAAATATTACCAGGACTAGATGAAGAAAATTACATCATGATAAAGGTGTCAAACTATCCAAAGAAACATGAAAATCCTAAACTTCCACATGCTGAAGAACAGAGCTTCAAAAATATTATGAAAATGAAAAGGCTAAGAAAAACCGACAAATCTACATTATAGCTGGAAATAAACATGCCTTGTTCAGTATTCAATACAAGAAGAAATAAAATTACTAAGAATATAAAGAAATCTTGAAAACACTGCCAACTTAATTTAATTGAAATTAATAGGCCACTGTAAAATAGAGATAGTCATGTTAAATGAATCAAACCAACCTCGGAAAAATAAATATAGCATGTTTTCTCCCATTTATGTTTACTAGATTTTATATAGTGGCATAAAATCGTGTATGTATACATATGACATGAAAATATAAATGAAATTGTCTAGGAGAATCCAGGGGTCTGATGGGGAGGGGAGAGGGGGAGAGCAAGGGAATATAGGGAGGACTCACAAAAAGCACATTATATTTCTGTATTAAAATGGCCTCGTATAGCCCAGTACCATGTACAGTGTATATACTATTGAAAAGAAAAAAGAGGAGAAAAAAAGAATACAAAATGTAGAAACAAATAAGGTCTCATATGTGATTTAAGATTATAACTAGACCAAGTGGTGGTGGTGCACACCTTTAATCCCAGCACTGGGGAGGCAGAGGCGGGATCTCTGTGAGTTCAAGGCCAGCCTGGTCTACAGAGTGAGTTCCAGGACAGCCAGGGCTAAAAAGAGAAACCCTGTCTTGAAAACAAAAACAAAAAGCAAAATAGTAGTTTAAACAGACTTAAATGATAAATCAATATAAGAAAGATACTAGAGACTGTTAAGATGCCTCAGCAGGTAAAGGCACTTGCCAGCAAGTTTGATGACCTGTGGTCTGTCCCCAGAACCCACAGGGTGGAGGAAATGACCCGCCTCCTCTAAGTTATCCTCTGACCTGCACATACACCATGGCATATGTGCACATACACATGAAAATCAATGAATGCAAGGGAGGAAAGTAATACATGTAGAAAATACCCAAATATTTGGAAATTGTCCAACACATTTAAACAATCCACAACATGAGAAATAAACAACACAGGGAAAAATAATTAAAAAAATATTGAACAGAGGGAAAATAAATTACAGTATATCAAAATGTATGGGATGAGGCTAAAGAATTGACAACAAAGAAAATTAGAGCTTTGAGTTTTTATACTACAAAACAAAAATGTGTAACATTGATATTTTATATGTTTGGTTGTGAGCCTAGCCTTTAATGGCTGAGCTATCTCTCCAGCCCAACATTGATATTTTAATCTGGTAGTTTGAGAAGACAGAAAAACAATAAACTGAATCCCAAATAATAGAATAAAGGAAATTCACTAACTAGAAAAAGAACAAATATCAAGAAAAATAAAATTGAAACCTTGGTCCTTGAAAAAAAATAAAATTCACAAAATTTTAATTAGACAAATCAAGACTTAAAAAAGAAATTTTAAGTTACCAATATTAAGAATAAGCTGGGCGGTGGTGGCACACACTTTTGATCCCAGCACTCATGAGGCAGAGGTAAGCAGATCTCTAAGTTTGAGAACAGCCTGGTCTACAGAGTGAGTTCTGGGATAGTCAGGACTTCACAAAGAAACCCTGTCTCAAAACAAAAACAAAAACAAAAAAGAGTGAGAGAGGGACATGTCTGCAGAGTCAACAGATATTAAAGGAGTGAGGCTGAAGAGACATCCAGAAGTTAAGAGTACTTGCTGCAGAGGACCTGGATTCAAGGTCCAGTACCCACATTATGGTTTGCAACTCTTTGTAATTCCAGTTTCAGGCCATTCAACTCCCTCTTCTGGCCTCCTCAAGCATTACATATATACGTAGTGGATACACATACATGTAGGCAAAACACTCATACACATAAGAGGAGGGGGAAAAAAAGGAAAAACCTAAAACAAAATAAAACAAAAAAACCCTAAAAACCCCAAGTGAATTATAAGAAGGTGTGATTGAGAATTCCTGGAGAGAAGGTGTATCTGTAAAGATTGACTCTTTAGAACTGCAATGACGTGGAGAAGGTTGGAATGTTGCAGGTCCACAGGCTAATAACACTTTATCTTGGGCTAGCTTAACCTGGGATTCTTATTCCTTAAGCCCAAACAATCCCAAATACGATGAACATAATATTATTATTATTATTTTTTTTTTTTTTTTGGTTTTTCGAGACAGGGTTTCTCTGAATATCTCTGGCTGTCCTGGACTCGCTTTGTAGACCAGGCTGGCCTCAAACTCACAAAGATCCGCCTGCCTCTGCCTCCCAAGTGCTGGGATTAAAGGCGTGCGCCACCAACGCCCGGCTTTTGAACATAATATTATTAAGGTCTGAGAGTGACTTGCTAAATAATAATTTTGATCATATAGGTAGAAATCTTATAAGTTTATTACAAAAGGAAGTGCTGGGGCTGGAGAGGTGGCTCAGTGGTTAAGAATGTTCACCGCTCTTGAGGAGGACCCCAGTTCAATTCCCAGCATCCACATAAGGCAGCTTCACAGTGACCTGTATAACTCAGTGTCCTATATAATTGTAGAGGATCCAACACTCTCTTAGGTCAGATGTCAGACACCTGCACTCATGTGCTCTTATGCACACACAGACAAATATATTACATCACATACACACATTTAAAAAAATAATTATTGTGAGTGTGGCAAGCAGAAGCCGTGCCTTAGTGGCAGGGTGCTAGACTGTGGTGGCCACTGATTCACTAGTCCCAGAGAGGGCGCTGGTTGGATCATACCACTGATACACTTGTCCCAGAGAAGACATTGCTGAATAAAGAAAAGAACACTAGCCGGGCGTGGTGGCGCACGCCTTTAATCCCAGCACTCGGGAGGCAGAGGCAGGCGGATCTCTGTGAGTTCGAGGCCAGCCTGGTCTACAAAGCGAGTCCAGGACAGCCAAGGATACACAGAGAAACCCTGTCTCAAAAAACCAAAAAAAAAAAAAAGAAAAGAACACTGGATGTATCTGTTTCTTCTACAGTCTCAAAACATCATTATTAAAGACCACAGTCAAGGTCAAGAGAAAGAAAACCAAAGACCGATACTGAAGGAAGAAGACCAAGGAACTGAAGCTGGAGCTGGAGCAGAGCTAGCGAAGGCTCCTCGAAGGCTCTTGTCTTCTAACCTGATGACCTGAATGAACTCCATCCCTTGGATCCACATGAGGGAAGAAGATCAACTCTCAGAAATTGTCTTCTGACATCTGTGTGGGCATACACACAAAACAAACAAACAAATAAATAAATGTATTTTTCTAAAACAATCAATAATTGTAGAAAAGTATATACATAGGTTAAGAGTGAACTTGAGCCAGGTGTGGTGACGCACACCTTTAATCCCAGCACTCGGGAGGCAGAGGCAGGCGGATCTCTGTGAGATCGAGGCCAGGACAGTCAGAGCTGTTACACAGAGAAACCCTGTCTCGAAAAACAAACAAACAAACAAAAAAAAAGAGTGAACTTGAGAGCCCAAGAATAAGCTCTCGTGTTCGTGGTTACTTGATGTTAGCACTGTATCAAGACAGTGGCTGGAGAGATGGCTCAGTGGTTATGAGTACTTGCTGTTCTTCATGGAGGACTTGAGTCTGGTTCTCAGCACCCACATGGTGGCTCACAACCAGGGACACCAGGTGTGTTTGCGGTGCACACACATAAATGCAGGCAAAACACTCACACACATAAAATAGAATAAATCTTTTTAAATTTTAGGACACTTCAGTGGAATAGGGTGGTCTTTTAAACAACAGGTATTGGGGAGAACTGGATGTCCACAGGTGGGAGAATGAAGTTGTATTTTTTTGTTTGTTTGTTTTGTTTTTTGAGACAGGGTTTCTCTGTGTAGCCCTGGCTGTCCTGGACTCACTCTGTAGACCAGGCTGACCTTAAACTCACAGAGATCCGCCTGCCTCTGCCTCCCGAGTGCTGGGATTAAAGGCGTGCACCACCACACCCTGCAAAGTTGGATATTTATCTTATGACCTACAGAAAAATGGGCTCCAACTGGATTGTTTTTCTTAGTGTAAGAGCCGCAAGTATGAAACTCCTAGGAGAAAATATGAAGTGACACCTTCCTAACTTTGGGGTAGGCCAGAGTGACTTAATGACAACAAAACAAAACAAAAGAAGAATTGAAAAAATAAATCAGACTTTGTCAGCTTTCCCCCACAGGACACAAAGACAACATCAAGACAGAGAAAAGAAAGCCCACAGAATGGGAGAAGATGGCTGCAAATCATGTTTGATAAACACTGCTTATTTCTAGGACTTACGAAGCATTCTTTCATCCTAATAATAAAAAGACAAAGAAATTAACAATGGGCAGAAGCCTCAAACAGACACTTCTCCAAAGACATACAAATCACCAATAAGCAAATGACAAAATATGTAGCATTATTAAGGAAATGAAAATCAGAACCATCAGGAGCTGGAAGAGGTAGCACAGCACTTGAGAGCCTGAGGCAGGAGAATAGAAGTTTAAGGCCAGACTGTGCTACAGAGGAAGGCCCTGTCTCAAAAGACCAGGGAAACAAACAAAATAAGTAAACCAAAATTACCCACAGTGAGACGATCACTATAGGCTGTAGGTTTTTGAGGCATGGTTTTGTTCTGTAACCTAGTCTAGAACTCAAGACCCTCATGATCCAGTTTCTTACTCCATAGAGTTGGGATTAGATGTGCGCACCCCTACACCCAACTTTATGTAATTTTTTTAAAATGAAAAATAGCAAATGTTGACAGGAATGAGAAAAGAAGTTGAGCCTTCATATTATTGGTGGGGATATAAAATTGTATAACTTGTGTGCAATAGTAATTCTGAAGTTCTCTCAAAAATTATAAACATATTAAATATGATATTCATATAAATAATGCATTTATGTATATATAAAGTTATCACTATACCCAGAAATTTCACTAAATACCTATCCAAGGTTATTGAAGTTCATGTGCTGGGGATATAGATTAGTGTAGAGTTCTTGCTTAGGACATGAAAGGCTCTGGGTTCTATCCCCAGGACCACAAAAAGAAGAAAAGGAAGGAAGGAAGGAAGCAAGCAAGCAAGTATATGTTCATATAAAAATTTGCACATGAATATCCATAGCATTATTCATAATAAGGAGGAAAGGTACCTTGAATGTGTATGAATAAGTTTAATGAAGATACAACAAAGAAGTATTCAGTAATAAAAAAGGGATGGAATACTGATTGTGCTACATCATGGGTAATACCAAAGCATTTTACTGGGCAGGGATATAGCTCAAAGGCAGAATGCTTACCTAGCACTTTTAAGGTCCTGGGTACTAATCCGTACCTAGTACTGGAGAGAAAACTACCTCAGACTGAAGTGAAAAAAATTACCTACAAATTATGATTCCAGGGGCTGCAGAGATGGCTTAGCCATTAAGAACACTGGCTGTTCTTCCAAAGGACCCAGGTTCAAATCCCAGCACCCACATGGCAGTTCACAACTGTCTGTAATGGCCGGGTGTTGTGTAGAAATAATTAATTAAATTATTTAACAGTATTTATATTATTGTTAATTGATTGGTGGCATTAATCCTTAACCCACCATTATAAATGAGCACACAGACACCACATGGATTTTAATAAGACTTGGCCTAGATTGAGCAATCTTAGCCCATCTAAGCTACCTCCTAATTCTATTACCCAAATATGACCCCATATATATGTACGTCCCCTGAACTGCTATTCTCCATGTGAGGCTGATGTTCCAAGCCACGTGGAATGACTTTTTTTCTCTAACCCATGGCGTGTGTCCTCCTTCTGCTCTTTGCTGCTTGTCTTGGAGGCTTCTCCTTGTTATGCTGAAAGCTTCTTCTTCTTCCCATGAACCTCTCTGCTTCAGAAGCCAGCACACCTTAGTCCCACCTACCTCTGTCTTTGCCCAATCTCAGGCCTCAGCATTTATTCAACCAATTGAAGACAATGTAAGTAACAGACAGCAAGCAGGGCCAATTAACATTTAGAATGCGTAACATCGCCCCATCATGAGTGTGGTGGTCCATGCCTTTAATCCTAGCACTTGGGAAGCAGAGGTAGGCGGATCTCTGTGAGTTCAAGGCCAGCTGGGTCTACAGAGTATGTTCCAGGACAGCCAGGGCTGTTATACAAAGAAACCTGTCTCAAAAAAAAAAATCTATCTTAAAAAAATTTATGATTCCATCCATAGGTATTATCTGGAATAGCCAAATCAATAGAGAGGGAAAGTAGATGATTGATTACAGGAGCTTGGGGAGGAAGGACCCCAGGCTAGCCTGGAACTCTCTATATAGTCCAGGGTGGTCTCAAACTCATGATCTTCCTGTTTCAGCTCCCTGAGTTAAGAAATTACAGGAATATACATACAGTTACTTCCCTTCCTCTCCCCCCCCCCTTCCTTCCATTGCAAGGTCTAACCTTGTAGCCTAAATGGACTCCCCGTCTCCCTCAAGCTTGGACAGAGGATGGGATAAGGTCTGGTGTCCTGAAACTCCTTATGCAACAGGATAATGTTGATCTTCTAAGGGTCTCGTTTCTGCATCCGCCCAGTGCCAGGATTACAAGTGTACCCTGCCACACCTAGTTTATGTGGTGCAGGGGATTGAGCCTAGGGCTTTATACAAGCTAGGCAAGCACCCTACCAACTGATCTACACCCTCAGCCCCCATCTGCATATGTTTAAGGTAAAGTGTTTGCAATTTGTAAAATGGTCTTTAGTGATTATTTTTATTACAGTCATGAATTCCTTCACTTATACATTTAGTTTGTATGTGAGTGTGTGTTTGTGTTCATACACATTGGCGTACATGTGGAGGTCGGAGGATAACTTAACAGGAGTTGACTCTTTTCCTTCCACTATATGGTCTCGGGTACTGAACTCAGGCCTGCTGGCTTTGCAGTAAGTACTTTCACACTGTGAACCATCTTGTTAGCCTTAACTCATCACTTGAAAGTCGGTTACAGTGACTGTGATCAGACAGGCCTGCAACCCCATTGCTCCAGGGGTCAACGTAGGCATAATTTTGATTTGATAAGTTTGAGCTCAGCAGGGGGTACATTCTGAGGTCTTAAAAGCAAACAAACAAAAAGACTAGCAACTTTTTTTTGTTTGTGAGTATAGACACAGACGAATATCTGATATGGGATCCCTGTAAAAAGGTCGTTGACCCCCAAAGGGGTTGATACCCACAGGTTTAAACCATTCAGAGTTTAAATCCATGAAACTGTACCCACAATAAATATGTTTTATTGTATGTAAATCATAGTCAAGTAAGCAGAACTTTAAATTTCTAAGTTTATGTTTAAGTAATTGTTATTTAAGCCAGGTGTGGTGGTGCATACATTTAATTCCAGTATTTGGGAGGAAGAGGCAGGTGGATCTCTGTGAGTTTAAAGTCAGCCTGGTCTACTAAGTGAGTTATAGGGAAGCAAGAGCTACATAGCCAAGCTCTGTTTTTTAAAAAAAAAGTATTTGTAATTTATATCACATAGATCAGTCTCTCTAACAACAGAGAAACCTCTAGAAATCACGAAATCCAAGACCAACAGGCACATAATTCCCAGAAATTGTCCTTTAAAAAAAAAAAAAAGGTGATTTATTGCCAGGCAGTGGTGGTTCACGCCTTTAATCCCAGCACTCAAGAGGCAGAGGCAGATAGATCTTTGTGAGTTCGAGGCCAGCCTAGTCTACAGAGAGAGTTCCAGGACAGCCAGAGCTACACAGAGAGGCCCTGTCTCAAAAAGCAGCAGAAAGAGGATGATTTGTCTTTATTTTATATGTATGAGTATTTGTCTGCATGTATGTCTGACCACCACGTGTGTGTCTGATACTCAGAAAGGCCAGAAAAAGGCATCAGATCTCCTGGAACTGGGATTACAGCCAGCTGTGAGTCACTGTTTGGGTGCTGGGAACAGAACTTGGGTCCTCTAAAAGAGCAGCCAGGGCTCTTAAGTACTGAGCCATCTCTCCAGCCCCACAATTTGCCCTTGAACTTAGGAAAATACTCAGTTTCACTCCCGATGGGAGAGGCATCGAGCTAAACCACACCGGGATCAGAGGCCTCACCTATCAGATTGGCAAAAACTCAAAAACCTGACAACACACCCTGAAAGCCGTGGGAAAGCAACTCATACATAGCTTGTCCAGGTGCAAAACGGCACCACCCCACTGAGAGGAATTTGGCAATATCCAACAAAATCACAAAGCATACACTTGGATCCAGTAATTTCACTTCTGAGAATGTACATAGCAAATATTCCTACACATGGGCAAAATAAAGTACTTTTCCTGTGAAATTGAATTTGAGTCTTTTGTAGTCAATGTAAGACTATTTACTATATTACTATATTTACTACAGCTTATTTATCATAAGGTAAAATTTATTTACTGTAAGATTGTGTTCTGCTCAAGTGTGTTATGCCTGCCTGCCTGCTGCCATGCTCTCTGCCATGGTCGTGATGGGCCCTTGTCCCTCTGGAGCTATAAAGCCCTAAATAAACCCTTTGCCTTAGTCATGGTATTTTATCATGCAATGTAAAAGTAGCTAATACAATATGTAAAAGAGCTTCCTTGTCCTCGTCTTCCTTTGTTGTTCCTTTGCTTCTAGAGATTGAGATTGGGGATTCACACATGCCAGGAAATCGCTGTTTAACAGAGTTGTACCTCTAGTCCTTTTGCATTTCCTTGACCCTGTGTCTCACTAACTTGTCCAGGCCATATGCTTGAATGTGCAGTCTTTCTGCTTAGTCTCCCGAGTAGCCGGGACTCCAGGCCTGCACCACCAGGCTCTATGTCTTACTCACATTTTAAAACTTAAAAAAAAAAAAACCAAAGATTTATTTATTTTGTTTCATGTGTATGAGTGTTTTGCCTACATGGTGTTCTCGGAGGATGTCAGATACCCTGGAACTGGAATTAAGGATGGGTGGATCCTGGACCACAAACAGGAAGCAAAGAGCACACTAGGGATGGGGAGAAGCTTTTTTTTTTTTTAAAGATTTATTTATTATGTATACAGTGTTCTGTCTGCAGGTATATCTGCAGGCCAGAAGAGGGCACCAGATTTCATTATGGATGGTTGTGAGCCACCATGTGGTTGCTGGGAATTGAACTCATGACCTCTGGAAGAGCAGCCAGTGCTCTTAACCGCTGAGCCATCTCTCCAGCCCGGGGAGAAGCTTTTGATTCCTCAGAGCCTATCCCTTGTTGACACACTTCTTTCAACCAGGCCACACCTCCTAATTCTTCTCAAACAGTTCCACCAACTGGGGACTAAGTATTCAAGCATATGAATTTATGGGGGGGCATTCTCATTCAAACCACCAACTCCACTCCCTGGCCCCCAAAGGCTTGTGGCCATATCATAAATGCGAATTGCATTTAATCCAGCGTCAACAGTCTCCATAGTCTTTCAGTCTTGTTACTGCTTGAAAGTCCAAGTCTCTTTTAAGACTCAAGGCAATCTCTTTTTTTTTAATTTTTTTTATTTTTTTGAAGATTTATTTATTCATTTTATGTATATGAGTGCCTTATCTGCATGCATACCTGCAGCCAGTAGAGGGCATCAGATTACATTGTGGATGGTTGTGAGCCACCATGTGTTTGCTGGGAATTGAACTCAGGAACTCTGGAAGAACAACTGGTGCTCTTAACCCCTGAGCCATCTCTCCAGCCCTCAAGGCAATCTCTTAATTGCACCCTCCTGTAAAATCAAAAATAAAATTACATGATTCCAACACACAATGGCACAGAATATACATCACTATTCCAAAGAGAAGAATGGGTGTAGAGTGAGTAGATCAAGAAAGGCTGAAACCCAACAGGGCATACTTCAGTTCCTGTAGCTCCAGGCCTGATGTCAAAGGGCTCATCCTTTGATGCTTCTTCCTTTCCAGCTTTCCTGCCTGAACATCTCTCTTTCAGGATGTTTCTACTCTCTATGGAGCCATCTTGTCAGATACACCATGGCTCTTGGCACCTCTAACATCTTGGGATCTCCAATACAATCTAGGCTTCACTATCACAGCTTTCAAGCTCTGGTCTCTTAGGGTCACCATGCAAGGACTGCTTGCCCTGCTACACACCTGCCTCTCTAGTTCTCTGTAACAATGAAGGAAGATTCCACGATCCCTGTATTCTCTAAAGCTAGAGCCATATGGAAAACATCACCAAGTTCAGCTGCCTGTTTGGAGACGGAGCCTGGCCCCTTTGAATCACGTTTACAACGGCTTTCTTTTTTTTTTTTTATTTTTAGGAGCAGAATTTTTCTTTGGCCTTTTCCTTTCACAAGTTGGAAGTTTGGTTGGATGGATCTTGCTCTAAGGGCACCCCTCCCTTTATTCCAGGGATTTTGATGGGGATCAGGCTTCTATTTAATCTCCTTATTTCTTTCAGAACAAGTGTTGGCTTCAGCATTAAGTATCCTGCTCTTTAGCTGGGCACGCATGGTGGTACAGTGTAATTTTAGCACTCAGGAGGCAGAGGCACATGGATCTCTGAGTTTGTGGCCAGCCTGTTTTATAGAGTGAGTTCCAGAGCAGCCAGGCCTGTTACACAGAGAAACCCTGCTTCAAAAAACAAAACAAACAAATCACCCTGCTCTTTTTCTTTCCAAACTGTACATCTTGCATATCTTTTGCCCTGCTTACTCTTTTCCATTGTGGACCTGCAATAATTACCACATAACAGAGTCAGTATTAGGCTATCTTGAGATCATTGCTACCATAGAAATTAGTCCATGACTTTGAAATTTAGCCTCAGACACATTCTTTTCTTTCTTTCTTTCTTTCTTTTTTTTTGTTTTTTTTTTTCCAGACAGGGTCTCTCTGTGTAACAGCCCTGGCTGTCCTGGACTCACTTTGTAGACCAGGCTGGCCTCACAGAGATCCACCTGCCTCTGCCTCCCGAGTGCTGGGATTAAAGGCGTGCGCCACCACGCCCAGCTCCTCAGACAAATTCTTAAGACAAGGGCAAGAAGCCACATTCTTTGCTCAGATACCACCAGAATGGTTTCTAGACCAGTCGCTAATATTGTCCCCCTCCAAAGCCTATTGAGTGGGGCCTCCACAGTCCTCATAGCTCTCAGCACTGCTAACTTCCAAGCTCCTAGTAGGAGCCCTCACTATCCTCTGCTTACAATGTTCAACTGCTTTTCTTGTCTAAGGTTCCAAAGTCTTCTATATTCTTCTAAAGAAAACAAAAAACAACAACACGTTAAAGTTCTTTGAAGCGATAGAGGAGATGGATGTGGTGGTAGTTAGTAGAGGAGAAACTACTAGTGGCTGTAGTCTCAAAAAAATGGTTCAAAAGACAGGAAAAATGGTTTCAAGGGTGGACGTGTGAATGATAGATTGTTTGTACATCGAGCACAGTGATTTGAACATTCATTTAACACATAGACATTGAATAGATAAGGGAGAATTAAACACACACACATAATTTCCCTCTCTAGAAATGCTAATAGAGCTACAACAATAGGGCTTAAAATTCCTCTTTAAAGATGTAGATTTATATATAATTTTTATGTGTTGAAATATACATAGCATGAATCTTATTCTTTTAACCTTTTTTTCCCCTAAAGATCTGGCTATGTAGTCCAGTATGTCCTCAAACCCTTGAGTTTCCTGCCTCTGCCTCTGCCTCTGCCTCTGCCTCTGCCTCTGCCTCTGCC
>CAJQZJ010014563.1:4324740-4338502 GCA_907164525.1 Lophiomys imhausi | reverse complement strand
GGCCCACCTCAACCTTCACCTCAGGCCCACCTCAACCTTCACCTCAGACCGAAGCAAATTTGTTTCAACAAAGCAGATTTTTTCTGCAACCTTGTAAAGTGAGGTTATGATAGGCAGTCTTTGATGTTGAGTGCCATCAAGTTTTTTTCTTGAGGACTCCTGATTTTGTCTTTTCCCTCCAGAAATGCACATCTCTGAACCACCTTAACAACTGACAAATAAGATTTCATGAAATTTAAAAGTTCTTGTGTAGCAAAGGCAACAGTCAACAGAGTGAAAAGACAGACTATGGAATGGGAGAATATCTTTACCAACTTTATACTTAATGGAGCATTAATATCTAGAATGTATAAAGAGCTAAAAAATGTTGCTTTTGTTTTTTTTTTAAGACAGAGTTTCTCTATGTAGCCATGGCTATTCTGGAACTCACTCTGTAGACCAGACTGTCCTTGAACTCATTAAAGGCATGTGCCACCATACTTGGCAACTATAGACAGTTTTGAACTGCCATGAGGTTGCTGGGATTTGAACTGGGGTCCTTTGGAAGCATCCAGTGTTCTTAACCACTGAATCATCTCTCCAGCTCCAAGAGCTAAAAATTTTAAAACCCAAACTTTAAGAATCTACTATCATTCAATGGATAAGCAAATGAATAGGACAAACAGTTCTCAACAGGAAAAAAAAATATGAACGCAATAAATACATGAGAAAATGTTCAGTAGCCCTAGCTGTCAGGGAAACAAAATTCAAAACTACACTGAAGCCAAGTGTGATGGTGTACATTTGCAATCTCAGTAGTAGAATGGAAGAGGAAGGAGGATTGAGTGCTCAAGACCAACCTATATAGTGGATTCAAGGCTATCTTGGACTATATGAGACCTCGTTTCAGAAAACTGAAAGTTCATCAATAAATTAATCAGTGTATTTATATCAAGAATATATCTCTGCTGAGTGGTGTCCATACACACCTTTAATTCTAGCACTCAGGAGACAGAGACAGGAGGATCTCTGTGAGTTTAAGTCTAGCCTGGTCTACAGAGCAAGTTCCAGAACAGCCAGGATTATATAGAGAGATCCTGACTTGAAAAACAAACAAAGAATCTTATCTGACCCACAATGGCTATTACAATCGATAACAACAAATCCCGGTGCAGTCGTAGAACAAAGGAAGCTTACGCATTGTGAGAATGTAAACTAGTGCAGCCACCATGGAAATCAGCATGCAAGTTAAAAATACAAAACAAAACTCAAAAACAAACCCCAAAACCTAAAACTAGAACATTCATATCAGCCAGCTGTAGCACTTTTGGGTACATACCCAAAGAAGTGTAAGTCAGCACACCACAGACACTTGAATGCTCATGTTTATTTCTGTACTACTCAATAACCACGATATTGTGATGCCTATCCAGAGATGAATGAATAAAAAGCATGTGATAAAAATAAAGCAATAGAGTTTTAGACAGCTGTGAAGAACAAGAAATTACATTGTTTGCAGAGAAATAGGTGGTACTAGAGGCCATCATGTTGAATAAAATAAGCCAAAATCAGAAAAACAAATATTGCATGTTTTCTCTTATATGTGGAATCTAGACTTTTAAAATAAAGGTACATAAGATATGAATGTAGTAAGAGAACTGTGAAGGGGGAGGAAAGGGGTGTAAAGGGAGATCAGAGGGGTGAACAAGAAAAGAAGATAAGGGGGAGAGGGGGAAAGGGAGGCAAATGTTGAACATTGTCTCTCTCATACACAGAAGCTGGATTTCTCTCTCTCTTTGTGTGTGTGTGTGTGTGTGTGTGTGTGTGTGTAACAACACACAAAGAACAGAACAAATATCAAATATAAAATAGTATCTTTCCAGAATGCTGTCTGAAAAGGACAAAATTTGGAAGCAGGTAAATTGACAGCCTAGCTCTGCCAAGACAGGGTAGGCAAGTCCTTCATAATTTCTGCTTTAAAATTAATGTCTGTCAGAGATACTGGGCCAAAAGGCTGGAGATAGATGTTCCAATGTTATTGAGAGAAATTGGGGACTGTCCAGGAAACCAGTTGTTTGTCTTTGTCATTTCTTAGTTTTGATGTCTGCTGGCTCTGCACTTCCTGTTTATTCAGATATATTTATCCTTCTCAGGTCTTGGTTGTGGTTGAAGACTAGAGAGTTATAGTCTCACAGTTAAGTTTTAAGTTGCTCAGGAATTAAAAGGATGTTCTAGGTCTAAGAAGATTTTTGTTTTGTTTTGTTTTGTTTTTTCAAGACAGGGTTTCTCTGTGTAACAGCTCTGGCTGTCCTGGAACTCACTCTGTAGACCAGGCTGGCCTTGAGCTCACAGATATCCACCTGTCTCTGCCTCATGAGTGCTGGGATTAAAGGTGTGAACGCCCAGCCATTACAGCTGTGAACTGCCATGTGGGTGTTGGGATTTGAACCAGTGTCCTTTGGAAGAACAGCCACTGCTCTTAACCACTGAGTCATCTCTCCAGTCCCAGAAGATTTTTTTTTTAATTGGTAATGCAAGTTAGGATGGAAACTGAGTTAGGTATAGAACTTTAAACTCATCGAGATAGATAATAGAATATTATTATCAATTGCCAAATACATATAGAGTGGACATTGGGAGTGTATGTTATACCTTATAATTTTCATAATTGTTGCCTAATTGTTCTTATTGTTTTGTATTGTACTTATTGCTACAAGAAAAAGAACATTTTATTGGACTAAAAGGGGGAGTTGTTGGGGGGGAGATACATCTCAAATTTTAAAAAAGTAGATAGGAGGGAGATTGGGAAGAGGGTAGAAGGATGGGACTGGGATGGGGAGGAGAGAAGGGACTGTGATTGAGATGTAATAAATAAATTTATTGAAGAAATAAATATATGTTGAAAAAATAGTGGCTTTCCTAATAAGTAATAGCCTGTTACCTCAATGCATATTAGATAGCAAATAAAGACAGATAATTACACAACCTTTCTTGAGCTGTTGTGGGTTAGAAAATGTTTCTCTAAAGGGCAGTCCTCCAGAGCACCCTCAGGAACAAAGACTCTCCTCTCTCCCTCTGACCTTCTGCTGTCCTCCTCTCTTTCATCCCCTTTTCTCATTTTCCCCGAGGCCAGCCGCAGAAACTAAAATACATTTTCCTCAAGGCAGGTCACAGAAATCAGAAGTCCTTCCTCCAAAGACAACCATGAAACCTAAAAATATATATTTTAACTTCCCCCCACCTGTCTGTGTTAAAGCTTGTCATAAAGAAGTTGTCTGACCTACTTTGTTTGATAGTAGATCATAAGACACCCCCACACACACATACATACACACTCCATCCCAGAAAGGATCTTGCCCCATATGCAGAAGAGAGAGCTGCTGCACAAAGAGGCCAGGAAGAATCTGAACAGGCAGGCCTTGCTGGGTTCCCACCTTTCTCCACAGTCTATCACAATGAGGGTATGTCCTTTGCTATTGCTGTTGCTCAGTCATATTTCTACCCACCTGTCCTTACACTGCCAACTTAAGCGTAAAAGCAGATACTTCACCCTGGGTGTTTACAGTGAGCACATAGACAGATATGTTTGTGTCTTTCCACAATGCCAGAACTTACTTAATTCACAAACCTTGATAATACCATTGGCTCTAAGTCACCAAGCTAGACTGAGTGCACTTGCTGGCGTGGCCTTTGACAGTCACAGTTTCTTTTATTCCATTCTTCATTACTAACAACTCAATTTGCATGTTACCCGCCACACGGTAATGGATGCATCACTGTGGTGATGAAAGGGTTAACGTGGCCACAGGGGTCAAAGGTGCCTCATTGAAGGCAAGAGCAGAAACTGGAAACAGACTAAGAGGAGTTTGAGGTCTGGTTTTCTGATACAGTTTTGATACCACCGTGTGCCCATGTGTTCCTGAGTTAATCTGGTAAGTTTATGGGTTAGAACATTTTATTTGGCTGGATAAGTTAGGCATCAGTTTGTGCCATGGTCTGTGCTGGACAGATGGTGTCTGATCACTTATCTACTCAAGGTGTGAGGTCATTCTGCCTTGTCGTTTGTGCTTAAAATGAGGCAAATTGTTCTTTTACAAAGTAAAGTCACTCAGGGCAAGGCACGGCTACTGCCCCATACAATATGGAGGAGCTAAGAGCCAGACACAGTTTCATTTCCAGCGTTTGATTCCTCAACCTGAAGACTTCTTTATCACATAAAACCATACTTTATAAAAAAAAAAACCCAAAGTTCTTTTTTCTCTTGTTAACCCAACCTGTTGCTATAGGGGTCTAAGCTGCCACCCTTTAAAAGGAGCAAATCAATCCAGGCATGGTTCATACCTGTAAATTAGCACCAGGAGACTTGGGTAGAAGGATTGCCATAAGTCTGAGATCATATAATAAGTTCTGGGCCAACCTGGGCTACACAGCAAGACCCTGTCTCAACTATCTAACAACTAACTAACTAACTAACTAACTAACTAACTAACTAATAACCAGCCAGCCAACCAACTAACTAATCAACTAACTAAACGAAACTAAGCTAATAACTAATAAGATTGGCAGGAGAGGGATCAGATCCCTTCTTCCACTATTAGAACTACTAGCAACACAGAGAAAATTACCAACAACTAAATAATGAAATCGATGAACTTATATGATCAAAAGCCAGAAAACACCAGCCTCCAAACGTGGTTGTGTTGGGATATAAGATTGTAGGTGGTTTTCTACTTTCCATTTTTGTCCTTGTATTTCCAAGAATAAAAGGGAAGTGTGAAAGTAAAGCATACACTTCTTGAGGTCGGATGATGGATTTTTCCAAATCCTCGGATGGCCTGAAACCGTAGAATACCTGTTTTGTCTTCCCTCGCTTTTCTTAGCATCTTCTTTCTTCCTTAAAACTCTTGGAATCTCGGAAGTATCAGGCTTCCTCTTGCATGCTAATTAATTTTCTCTGGCCCACAGCCCCTAGATAAACTAGCTTTTGGATGGAGATTGGTCGCCAGAAACCAAGGCAGGATTAAAGGGTTGGGACTTTCAGCTCTACCTCCCAGTCTCCAGACAGGCAGAGACTGAAGGTTGAGTTGACTGCCAATGGCCAGTGATTTAACAAACCATGTATTGTGCAATGAGGTGTCCATTGAAAATCTAAAGGACAGGCTTCAGAGAACTTGCAGGTAGAAGACTGTGCGGTGATCCTTGGAGGGTGGGGCACCTGGAGCGGGTTGGCAAGCTTCCCACCCCACCCCACTTCATGTATCTCTTACTTTGTTTCCTTTGTAACATCCTTTATAATTGATGATAAATGTGTTTCTTTGAGTTCTATCAGCTGCTCTAGCAAATTAATCAGTCCCAAGGAATGGCTTATGGGAACCTCAACTTATAGACAATAAGGAGTTCGGGAGGTTGACCTTATTTCTACCATTTGAAGTTTGAGGAAAGGTTTAGGGACTTGACTTTCAAGCTGTGACTGAATAGAAAGTGAATGAGGGACAGATACCAGTTGGTGTCCATTGTAGAACTAATTTAAAAGGTTTTAAACTTTACTTGATCTATTATTGCTCTCTCTCTCTCTCTCTCTGTGTGTGTGTGTGTGTGTGTGTGTGTGTGTGTGTGTGTGTGTGTGTGTGTGAGTGATGTGTGCGTGGGCACACATGCACAGTGTGGTCTGTGGAGTTGGCTCTTACCTTCCACCTTTACATGGGTTGTGGGGCTAGAATTCAGTGGTCAGGCCTGCAGTGCAAAGCACCTTTACTAGCTGAGCCATTTCACTTGTCCCAGACCTGATTTCTTATTTGTGGGGGAAAATCCCTCGGGCATTTGGTATTTGTCTTGTGAGAGGATAAAGGAAACAGATTTTGGTTTCTCTTTCTCCTATATTTTTTAGAGATGAGTTACAGAAAGGCTGACTAAAAGCAGGTGTCTTGGGGTAGGAGAGATGGCTCAGTTAAAAGCTTGTACTAGCCGGGCAGTGGTGGCGCACGCCTTTAATCCCAGCACTTGGGAGGCAGAGGCAGGTGGATCTTTGCAAGTTCGAGGCCAGCCTGGTCTACAAAGTGAGTCCAGGAAAGCCAGGGCTACACAGAGAAACCCTGTTTCGAAAAAACCAAAAAAAAAAAAAAAAAAAAAAAAATCCAAAAAAAAAAAGCTTGTACTACTCTTTCAGAGGACCCAAGTTCAATTGCCAGCACCCACGTCACATGGCTCACAACCACTCTCAGTTACAACTCCACCTCCAGGGGTATGCAACACCTCTTGGCTCTGCAGGCACCTGTACTCCCACACAGATAAAAATAATTTAAAAAATTATAAAAACAAATTCTTTAAAAATTAAAAAAAACTTTACAGAGTTACAGGCAGCTATGAGCTGCCATGTGGTTGCTGGAAATTGAAGCTGAGTCCTCTGGAAGAGCAGCTAGTGCTTCCAACCATGGGGCCACTCTCCAACCCCATAAACCAAATCTTTAAAAAAAAATCTTTAGGGCTGGAGAGTTGGCTCAGCGGTTAAGAGCACTGGCTGCTCTTCCAGAGGTCATGAGTTCAATTCCCAGCAACCACATGGTGGCTCACAACCATCCATAATGAAATCTTGTGCCCTCTACTGGCCTGCAGATATACCTGCGGACAGAACACTGTATAAATAATAAATAAATCTTTAAAAAAATTTAAAAAAAAAAAAATCTTTAAAAGTAGGTGCCTCTAAGTAGATAATGAGCATCGAAGAATCTCCAATTGGAGATGGCTGCATTAGTGGCAAGCTTGTCACTGGGCAAGAGAAAGCCCTTGCTTCAACTGTAGACAGAATGTTGTCCGAAAAGGACAAAACTTGAAAGCAGGTAGTTGATAGCCTACCTCTGACAAGACAGGGTAGGCAAGTCCTTCATAATTCCTGCTTTACAATTCATGTCTGTCAGAGATACTGGACCAAAAGTCTGAAGACAGATGCTCCAATGTTATATAGAGAGAAATTGGGGACTCTCCAGGCAGCCAGTTGTCAGTCATTTTTTAGTTTTGGAAGCTGCTGGCTCTGCACTTCCTGTTCATTCAGATATATTTATCCTTCTCAGGTCTCTAATGTAGTTGAAGACTAGATATCTATAGTCTCACAGTTAAATTTTAAGTTGTTTAGGAATTAAAAGGATGTTCGAGGTCTAAGAAGATGTTTTTAAGTTGTTAATGCAAGTTAGGATAGAAACTGAGTTAGGTATAGAACTTTAAACTCATCAAGATGGATAGATAATAGAATATTAATATCAGTTGCCAAATAAAGTATGGACTGGACATTGGGAATGTATGTTATACCTTATAATTTTCATAATTGTGCCTAATTGTTCTTATTGTTTTGTATTGTATTTATTGTTATAAGAAAAAGAGCCTTTTATTGGACTAAAAGGGGGAGCTATTGGGGGGAAAAAGATACACCTTAGATAAAAAAAACAAAGCAGATAGGAGGGTGAGGGGGAAGAGGGAAGGAGGGTGGGACTGGGAGGGGAAGGAGGGAGAGGAATATGATTGTGATGTAACTTGAAGAAATAAATAAATGTTAAAAAAGATAAAAAAAAAAAGTAGGTGTCTCTGGGCTGGGATATTGATCAGTAGTACAGCACGTGCCTAGCATATTCAGGCCTTCAGTGTGAACCCCAGTAATGGAAAAGAAAATGTACTGTCAAATCGTTTCTTCTTTTTTTTTTTTTTCAAGACAGGATTTCTCTGTGTATCCCTGGCTGTCCTGGAACTCACTCTGTAGACCAGGCTGGCCTTGAACTCACAGAGATCCACCTGCCTCTGCCTCCCAAGTGCTGGGATTAAAGGCATGTGCCACCACGCCCGGCTCCATGGCATGCTTCTTAAATGCACTGTTTTGGAATTACTTTTTCCCTCCCATTTTCATTGTCATCTCTAAGAAAGCAAAGATTTAAGCAGGGGGTTAGAGCTAAGGTTAACTGAGTTTCTTCTCTGCTAAGCAGTTTTTATGAATTTTAAGGTGTGTGTGTGTGTGTGTGTGTGTTGTGGTGTGATATGGTGTGTGTGGTGTGTGTGTATGTATTTATATGTTGTGGCTTGTGTGTGGTGTGGTATATGTGTGTGGTGCAGTGTGTGTGTATGGTGTTTAAAAAAAAAAGCTAAGCCGGGCGGTGGTGGCGCACGCCTTTAATCCCAGCACTTGGGAGGCAGAGGCAGGCGGATCTTTGTGAGTTCGAGGCCAGCCTGGTCTACAAAGCGAGTCCAGGACAGCCAGAGATATTCAAAAAAACCCTGTCTCAAAAAAAAAAAAAAAAAAAAAAAAAAAGCTAAAATATCCAAGTCGTTCCATTTTTGCCAATGAAGACTCAGGAACCAGATCTGGGATGAAAACCTTCTAGTTCAGAGAGGCTGAGAAAGCACCCAGCTGATCTTCCTATTCCCCCAACGTCCCAGCCAAAAGCCCTAAGTAAAAAGCCCAGAAGAACTTAGAGGAAGAAGCCTAGAAGGAGAAAACCCAAAGGAAGAAGAACTCTGAAGGAGAAAACCCAAGGGAAGAAGAACTGTGAAGGAGAAAACCCAAGGGAAGAAGAACTCTGAAGGAGAAAACCCAAGGGAAGAAGAACTCTGAAGGAGAAAACCCAAGGGAAGAAGAACTCTGAAGGAGAAAACCCAAAGGAAGAACTCCAAAGGAGAAAAACCTCTGAAGGAACCCAAACTGCTTTTCCACACTATCTTAAATACCCCTCAGCTCAGTGTCTCTCCTTTCTGCTTAATCCCTGTCAGCTGGTTTCTTGCTATGGCTCTTGACCTAGGGTTAACTTTATTTAATCCTGTGTACAGAAAGCTCTTGCTTAGAGTTGAGCCACACCATAAGTTTCTTGTTTACAAACAGAAAGAACATGGATTAAAGGTGTGTGCTTACAAATGAGCTATACCATAACCATTTATTTACAGCAAACAGAAAGCTCTAGGATTAAAGGCTGAGCCATCCCAGATTTACAAACAGATTTTTCAATTCACAAACTTGGGGTTCACAATGTTATCAAATATTCTTGAACAGTTTGGTGTGGTGTGATGTGCTATGTTGTGTGGTGTATGTGCATGTGTGTGGTGTGTGTATGTGTGTATGGTGTATATGTGTGTGTTTGTATGACTGTGTGTATAGTATGATGCGTGTTTGCACATCTGTATGTGTGTTTGTGTGTCTCTGTGGTATGTGTGTATATATGTGTATATGTGTGTGTGCACGTGCGCGTGTGTATGTGTTATGGTATGTATGTGTGGTATATGATATGGTGTGTGTTATATAATCTGTTTAGAATGTATTCTCTGCTCCTAAATATATTGGCCTTCCACCCCTCCCTAGAGGCTGAGTTATTGAACCAACCTCAGAACGTGACCTCCCTTGAGTTTTGGCAATGAGGGAGCCTCAGAACGAGATGTCAGGTGGAAGATGACAGAGCACGTTTCCTAGCTCTTCCCACAGATCTCCCTCACCCAACTGCTGTGAACACTGCCAAAATGTTCTGTTTCCACATGGTGGGTCCTCACACAGCCTGTCTCCCGGTCTGAAAGCTACTCTTCTTTTTGGCTCCCTTGGGCCCAGGGGAGGCGGCAGTCCTTTTGTCTTTAGTTCTGAGTCCCACAGTACTGCGTTCTCCCTGGTGGATACTCTACACCTTCCCTTCATCTTTGTGAATAGTACCTTTCTTACACATAACACTTGCCTCAAATTACCCAATCAAGTATGTCATCTGTTCTCTGCCAGGCCCCTGACACATTGGATCCCTCAAGAGATAGGCAGTAACTCATCCAAGCTTAAGTGTTGGTAGGTGGTATAAACAGGCCTGGAAAACAGGTCTGTCTGCATTTAAATCTCTCATTGTTTATGGCAAGCTGGACTGCAGCATCTACAAGGAGTCTCCCAGGGCAGCCCGCAAGTTGAGCTTTTGGGAGCCACCCAGACCTGGCTTTAGGAAATAAGCTGTTCTGTTTCATGGCTTGGAGCATGCCAAGCCCGGAGGCTGTTCTCATGTCTGGCTCTCCTGGAGCTTATGCGTGTCTTGCTCATTATGTGTGCTTCAGAGATATGGTGGGCTGGACCCCACAGCACTGGATTAAAGAGAACAAGCCAAGTCACATGACTTTCTGCTTTCCCAATACACTTAAAAGTTTTGTTTACATTGTACTACAGTGTATTACTTGTGAAAAAAATTGTCTTAATTACTTGACCTGTTGGAAAAAATGGCACCACAGGGTTGCTCAATTCACAGTTGATTTGTATTTACTTCAATTTGTAAATAACATATTGCTTGCCAAATGCAATAAAACAAAGTCTGCCCATTTTCAGCTGCCATTGCATCTGCCTAGAAGACTTTGCTTGCATAGAATAGCCAAATCAACCAAATCAATTAACTGTGATAGTTAACAACAACAAAAATCCAACACCACCAACAAAACAAAAAACTGAAATGTGCTCATACATTCTTGAAGAGTCCTCCAACAAGGAATGGAATTCATGCCTGATGTGGTGAGGCATATCTATAATTCTAGCACTTGGGAGACTGAGGCAGGCGGATTGCCTGTCCAAGACAAGATTGGATTATATAGCGAGAGACATTGTCTCAAAAAGAAAAAAAAAAGAGTGGAATTTAATTCTTCCTTTCTTGCCTGCAGACTGTCCCTTGTAATTTGCTCCTAACTGAATCACAGAAGTGTACCAGCATGCTTCCTGAGACTGGGCCCTAAAGGCAGAACTGCTTCTGCCTGACTCTTCCCTCTTTGGAAAGTGATTCATAGAACCTAACTGTCATGTGGTAACCACAAGGGTTCAGTTGAATCTCTGCCTGAAGATCCTTCAGGGGAGTTGACAACTGCCTGGGGAATTCCAGCAAGAACTACCAAGCAGAGTTCAGCCATCTTCAGGAACAAAGAATAACATGGTTGCTCTTCTCATAAGTCACCAAGCTTAGCAGCAATGTTTGCACAGTATTAAAATTGATGAGTTCTCAACTTTATAGGCCTGGTGGAGCCAACGATTCTCTTTGGTGTGTCCAGTGTCTTCTAGGAAACGTCTCTAATTCTCTTAAAAAAAAAAAAAAAAAGAGGCATCGATAAATCTTCAATTGATTAATAGTCCTGTTTCTGTGTGTACAGATGCAGATAAGGTGCGTGCATGCATGCATGTGTGTGTGTGTGTGTGTGTGTGTGTGTGTGTGTGTGTGTGTGAGTGTGCGTGCGCATGAGCTTGTGGAGGGCAAAAGACAACCTCAAGTGGTGTTCTTCTGGAGTCACTTGCCTAGTTTTTGTTTCTTTGTTTGTTTTTGAGACAAGGTCTTTCTGGCATAGAACTTCTCAGGTAGGCTGGCTGGCCAACAAGAACCAGGTATCTGCCTTTTTCTGTCTCCTTAGCCTAGAATCAAAAGTATACCAGCATGCCTGGCTTTAAAAGAAGGGTGAGGGGGAGTTGAGGATCAAAGTTGGGACCTCACGCTTGCAAGGCAAGCACCTTACTGTCTTTGCTGTCTCTGTACCTCCAACATGCTATTTTAAAAAGCAACATCTTTGCAATGGCCTCCAGCCTTTAAGGGTTTCTAAAGCTGAATATGCCACCTGATAACATCAACTAGAGACCTAATTCATTAATTTATGCGTTTATCCTCTGACTCATTCATTCAAAGCATACATATATGTACTTAGTGGTTGTTTTGAGAATATCAAGAACCTCTAAAGAGCTATTTAGAACTTTTAGGGGGCTTGTGAAATGTTTGAAACACTTGCTGTTCTTCCAGGAGGCCAGAATGTGATTCCTAGCATCATGTCAAGCAGCTCACAGCCTCCTGGAACTCCAGTTCCAGGGCATCTGACACTCTCTTCTGGTTTCCATGGAAACACACACACACATACATACAAATAAAAAAAGCAAATCTTAAAGAACTTTTTAGAACTCCAAGCCTTGCTAGGCAATGGTGGCGCACGCCCTTAATCTCAGCACTTAGGAGGCAGAGGCAGGTGGATCTCTGAGTTGGAGGCAGCCCAGTCTCCAGAGTGAGTTCTAGGACAGCCAGGGCTACACAGAGAAACCCTGACTCAAAAAGATGAAAACAAAAAAAGAAAGAAAAAAAGAAAACCAAAACAAAACTCCAAACCTTATTTATTTATTTATAAATTATTTTTGCTTACATTAATTAGAGCTAGTTTTAAATTTTGCAACCAAGAACTTTGAATAGGACAGCAGTTTATATGAAGCACTAAGGGAAAATCATCTTCTCAAGGGAGGGTGGAGAGTAATATGGTAGGCAGGCAGCTTTCATCGTGGTTCTTAAGATCTCTGCCTCTTCGTCTCCATGTTCTTCAGACCTGTGACTGAGTGGCTTCTAATGTGCTAAGAGGACAGAAGTCACAAAGTATCATTTCCAGACCAAGTTACAAAATACAGTGGCTTTTCTCTTCTATTCTGCTTCCTACTTTTGCATAATCTTGTTCTTCTGCACCCCCCCACCCCACCCCTGTAGAGATGGGGTCTCATATAGCTCAGGCTGGCCCTGAACTCCTGACTCTGCTGCCTCCACTTCCCAAGTGCTGGGGTTGTAAACTTGAGCCAACACTCCTGGCTGTTTGCACACGTGGATGGAACAAGGTGACATATTGAAAAGTTCCAGATGTCAAGGAGTTGAGAGTGATTATTGTTTTTTTTTAATTGAAAATAGATTCTTTTCTCATACAATATATCCTCATTATAGTTTTCCCTCCCTCTACTCCTTCCAGTTCGTTCCCACCTTCCCTCCCCTCCTGATCCATTCCCTTTCTGTCTCCCATTAGAAATGAGCAGGCTTCTAAGAGATAACAGCTAAAAATGACAAAATATAATAAGATGAAGCAAAAACTTCCATATTGAAGTTCGACACAGCACCCCAACAGAAGGGAGAAAGCCCCAAGAACAGGCACCAGAGTCAGAGACCCACTTGTTCTTACAGTCAGGAATCTCACAAAAATACTAAGCTACTAGCTATTCTCCATACTCAGATGACCTGGTGCAGACCCGTGCTGGCCCCGTGCTGGCCCCGTGCTTGCTGCTTCTGTCACTGTGACCTCATAAGTGCCTACCTAGTTCAGTTGATTCAGAGGCATTTGTTCTCCTCATGTCCTCCATCCTCTTACAATGTTCTGTGGGATTCCATGAGCTCTGAGGGAAGGGATTTGAAAGAGACCTCCAATTTTGGCTCTCTCTATGCACAATGTCAGGTTATGGGGCCTGTAGAAAACAAATTAAACGATTTACCCAATATTTATATTATGTTTAATTGGTTCGGCAGTGTTAATCCTTAACCCACCACTATAAATGAATACACACAGACACCGGGTGGATTTTTTTTTTTTTTTTTTTTTTTTTTGGTTTTTCGAGACAGGGTTTCTCTGAATATCTCTGGCTGTCCTGGACTCGCTTTGTAGACCAAGCTGGCCTCGAACTCACAAAGATCCGCCTGCCTCTACCTCCCAAGTGCTGGGATTAAAGGCGTGCGCCACCACCGCCCGGCTACCACCGGGTGGATTTTAATAAGCCTAGGCCTGGGTTGTGCAATCCTAGCCCATCTAAGCTAGCTCATAATTCTGTTACCCAAATATAACCCCATATATACCTACATCCCTTTGGACTATTATTCCCCACACTAAGCTGATGTTCCAGGCCACATGGAAGGATCTTCTTTAATCTACCCCATGGTCTGTCTTCCTTGTTTACCCCTGGCTTCTTCTCTGGCAGCAACCTTCCTCTTCCCCAGAGGCTCTCTCTCTCTCTCTCTCTCTCTCTCTCTCTCTC
>CAJQZJ010014563.1:4266609-4319639 GCA_907164525.1 Lophiomys imhausi | reverse complement strand
AGAAAGAAAGAAAGAAAGAAAGAAAGAAAGAAAGAAAGAAAGAAAGAGAGCCAGCCATGGTTTGCACCAGCACTGGAGAAATAGGAACAGGAATGTCTCCAGGCTTGCTGGCCTAGTCTAGTTGACAGATAAGCTTCAGGCCAAAGAGAAACCCTGTCTCAAAAAGATGGCAGAGCCAGGCGTGGTAGCACGTGGTGTGTGTGTGTGTGTTAGCTAGCATACTATTGATATTATAAGCTATTCACTACTGCAATTCATTAAGAGGACCTGAGAAGAGAATCCTAATAGCAATAACTCCTTGAATCTTGGCTTGAGTAAACAAATACACCCCCTCCCCGCCCAAGAATCAAAAGCTACTTAGAGAAATGATAGTTTTCAGGCTTGGAGCTGGGAATATATAATATGAGCCCTGAAATATCTTCTTGCATCAGAAAGGCGAGTACTAAGCCGGGCGGTGGTGGCGCACGCCTTTAATCCCAGCACTTGGGAGGCAGAGGCAGGAGGATTTTTGTGAGTTCGAGGCCAGCCTGGTCTACAAAGTGAGTCCAGGATAGCCAGGGCTACACAGAGAAACCCTGTCTCGAAAAACCTAAACAAAACCAAAAAGAAAAAAAAAAGGCGAGTACTTCCTCTGAGAATGTGAAGGACACATCCTAAGGACTTATGAGCCAGGTACAAAGGTATGCCTCTAGTCTCAATTACTTGAGACACAGAAGCTGGAGGATTGCTTACGTATGAGTGTTTGGAGTCAACATGGTGAGGCTCCACTCACTGGAGGAAAGAAAAGGAGGGTACAATAAAAAAGCACCTATAAGCCAACATAAGGTACTTCCATTTGCAAAATCTGAGGCAATTTGAGTCAGCTAGAATAAAGTGTAAAGGGCTGGCTGTGTGGCTCAGTGGGTTGGTGCTTACACAGCTTGCAGAAAGCCCTGGGTTTGATCCCAGCACCAAATAAACCAGGCATAGTGGTGCACACCTGCAATCCTAGTACTTAGGAGATAGAGACAGAAGTACCAGAGGTTCAAGGACATCCTCAACTACATAGTGAGGCTAGCCTGGGATATGTGAAACTCTAGTTCAGGGGACCCAATGTCCTCTTATTGCCTCCGTGAGTGAAAACCTGTACACATTTGGTGCACATAAGCTCACATAAGGCACTCATAAATATATAAATATAAATATATATACATAAAATAAGTGAATAGAGATCAAGAGAGTGAGAGAGTAAGAGCAAGAGAGAGGAGGGAGAAGAGGAGGTCTTACCTCAAAGTGAAAGATAAGGATTGACTCCCCAATGTTTTTTTTCTCTAACCTCCATACATGCATTATAGTTCAGGCATGAACACACACACACATTATGAAAACTAAATATAATTTGCTGTTCTGAATTGAATCCTGTTTCAATAAAAGACATGTTGGACATTTGCCAAAAGTTGAATGGGGTTTGAGGGTTAGATATCGATGCTCATTTCCTGATTCTGGTGTGAGGTGATTCTTCATAGGAAACACAAATGAGCTTGTGTCTCATGATAGAATTAAACCCTAATAGCCTAAGATACTCATAGTATTAGAAATGAACTTCTTTCTGTGTGTAGTGATGCTGCTTATGGGATACTAGCATAATAATTGTTCAAAGTATTCTCTCTCTCTCTCTCTCTCTCTCTCTGTCTGTCTGAAACAGTGTCTTGTTATGTAATGCTGGTTGTCCTTGAATTCACAATCCTCCTGTCTCAGCCTCTGGGTGCTGGGATTTCAGATCCACACTATTATTCCAGTTTTGGTTTTTCCTTTTCTGTCGTATAAATGAAGAACACAAGTAAATATCTGGGCTCAGTCAAGTTGCTACAAAACAATTACAGGTAGACAGACCTTTCCCAGATTAACATGCACTGGAGGAAGAAGATAATTTTCTTCTACAAGTAGGAATTGGGCATGATACTCAGGAGACAAATGGAATCTGACGCACTGGGTCATGCCTGCTCTAATGATTTTCATCAAGGAAGAAGGACAATAATCAGAAACCAGAAGGCCAACAGGGCTGTAGTGTGTTACCGCCTTGTGAAGGAGTACATGTCCCTTCCGTTTAGGGAGATACTTATTTTGACCAATGCAATAGATGAGTGATCCTCCTCATTTGGGGGCAGGAGGTTTTTTTTTTTTTTTATTTGGTTGGTTGGCTTGGTTTCTGAGACAGGGTTTCTCTGTGTAATAGCCCTGGCTGTACTGAATTCATTCTATAGACCAGGCTGGCCTTGAACTCACAGAGATCCACCTGCCTCTGCCTCCTGAGTGCTGGGATTAAAGGCATGCACCACCATGACTGGCAATTACAGACAGCTGTGAACTGCCATATGGGTGCTGGGATTTGAACCCAGGTTCTTTGGAAGAGCATTCAGTGCTCTTAATCACTGAGCCATCTCTCCAGCTCCGGGGGCAGGAGTTTTAAGTCAAGAGAGTTTGCCTTGTTTATTTTCCTAGCAGCGTCTGGATGGGTCTGGGTACCCACCAAAGAAGGCCTGGAATCACCTAGGATAAAAAGGCTACGAAAGAGAAAGAAATCCTGACTGTTACAAGGCTCTAAAATCTGGGATCATTTGTATACCTCGGCCTAAACTGAGTGATACATAACCCAAATCTGTCCTGTAGTCATTCCCCCTGCTCCTGAAGAGCTATTTTTAGCTTCTGGGAAAATTCCCACAATAGCTCCTTGATCCATGGAATGAAGACATCAAGTAGAGCTAATTCCCCACCCCAAAGAAATCAACCTCTGTGTTCATCACAGGTTTTTCTCTTCAGCTCCTTAGCTATCAGCTGCTAAGATGTGCGTGTATCATTTTCCTAATTGCATCATCTTTTTCATTTATTCTGTATATACTATGGAGCATCAATTATATAGCATATATAAATATGTATTACATAAAACATACAAACATATAAAAACAAACCCTGACCTTGACTGAATCACGTTAGAATAACGGAGACTATATGGCCCAAACATGTGTTTTATATCGTAAGCTGCATGTACAGACAAATCAGCTTTTTAAACAAGCCAGAATTGGCTGGTCACACTTTAAAATCAAAAGTCACATGAAAATCTAGATGAATTGTTTCTTTGAGATATGGAAAGATATGGGAGCCCCGGGTCCTTTCTCCCTGTGGCTATAGTCAGTTGAGCAAGATCATCTGCTGTTCTCTTTCAGTTGAGCGAGAGCTTTCTCAGTTCCCCACAGGTCCCTCCACCCCTCACTGCTGAGGAATGAGCCCAGCTTTAGCTCTTGACCAGCTCCTATCACTGCAAGCCATATGGGCAACTTTGACTTTGCCCTTTTATGGATGCTGAAAACAAAGAAATCTTAACTGCCAGTCATCTAAAGAGAGGCTGTATTGCCAGGTGCTTACCTTAATCCCAGCACTCAGGCCGAGGTGGGTGGATCTCTGTGAGTTCAAGGCCAGCCTGGTCTACAAAGCGAATTCCAGGACACTCAAGGCTACACAGAGAAACCCTGCCTCAAAAAACTAAAAATAAATAGAGAGACTCTCCTTCCCTGAGAGCCTTTCTTAAACAGCAATATTAAATACAGCATTCAGAGATGAGTGATTGCTGAAGTTTCAGGCTGTCACCCTGCTTAGCCCAGTTCCTTCTTGCCATTTGCTAAAACACATCGTTTCAAAAATAAACACTATTTTTTAAAGAGTATTTTGAGGTCTACAGAAAAACTGACAAGATAGTACAAATAATCCCTATAAACAGGGCCAATGGGATGACACAGTGGATGGATAAAGTTGCTTGCTGCCAAGCCTGAGAGCCGGAGTTTGCTCTCCAGAATCTATGGGGTGGAATAAGAGACTCAGTTTGACCTGAGTTCCATGTGAACTGTGGCATGTTCTCTCTTCAACAAATAGATAAGTAAACATGTACATACATACATACATACATACATACATACATACATACATACATACATACATACATCAGACTTCTCCCTAGGTTCTAATTCTCAAGTGGTTTCAACTACCCCTTCACAGTGCAGGAACGTTTTGGGGACAGTCCATATCCAAACTATAGCTAGCCATACATTTTAAATAATCAATGAGCCAATATTGACATATTTTATTCAGATGTCTTTAATTTTTTGCCTATTCATTTTTCCTGTATTGAGATGCCATCCAGCATATCATCTGCCACTCCCCTTCTTTTTTCTTTC
The DNA here is from genome assembly GCA_907164525.1 of Lophiomys imhausi. Lineage (NCBI taxonomy): Eukaryota > Metazoa > Chordata > Mammalia > Rodentia > Muridae > Lophiomys > Lophiomys imhausi. The sequence continues at coordinate 4,315,431 of CAJQZJ010014563.1, read as the reverse complement.
ATTTTTTTTGTTTGAGTTTTTAAATTTTTATTTATTTTTACTTTATGTACATTGGTTGGTGTTTTGACTCCATGCATGTCAGGATAGGGTGTAGGATCCTCTGGAACAGGAATTATAGACAGCTGTGAACTGCCATGTGGGGTGCTGGAATTTGAACCTGGGTCCTCTGGAAGAATAGCCAGTGCTCTTAACCTTTGAGCCATCTCCCCAGGCCCCCTATGTGGGTTTCTTGTTTCAGCCATAGTTTCACTAGATAACCAAGGCTGACCTCAAACTCAAACTTGGAATATCTCTACCTCTAAGTGTCTTATGTACTGAGATTCCAGGTGTGTTCCCCACTGCCCACCTCCAGGATAGCATTTTACACTAATCATCACACCTCCTGTGATCATTAATCTTCATCCTCATTTTGACTGGGTTGAATGACCTTGGAGACATACCTCTGGGCATTGTCAGTAAGGTGTTTCTAGAAGAATGTAATTGGGTTAGGAAGACGCGCTTTGAACATGAGTGACACCATTTTGTGGACTGAGGTTCTGGAATCAATAGAAAGGAAAAAGGGAGAAAGTGAGCTGAGTACTAGTATTCAGTGTTGTTTGCTCTTTGACGCAAACATCATGGGACCAACTGCCTCATGTTCCTGCCACCATGCCTTTTATGTCACCATGGGATATACCCTCAAACTGTAAACTAAAATAAACAAATCCTCCTTTCTTAATTTTTTTTTTTGGTCAGATATTTGGTCATATTGGTAAGAGAAGGACTCATGTATCTCTTTAGGCTCCTCCTATTTTCTTTGCCTTTCCTTATTTTGATGAATTCAACAATTTCAAGTGCTCCTTAAAATTGCTGGGGTTATGACAAAGAATAGGTATTTGCTGAATGCTCCTCTATTGAAATTCATGTTTCTTTCATGGGTAGGTGGGGCCTGTGAATTCTTAGGAATAGGATCACTGAGGCAAAATCCCTTTTCTCATCACGTTATGTCAAGAATGTATAGCTTGGGTGATCACTCCATCATCACCTGGCCCATGTGAGTACAAGGTTTCTCTGCTGTGGGTCCTCCTTTACTACATGTAGTCAAAAAAGGATGTCACTATGGCTTATGGGAGGACATTATCTATGCCAATCATTTGTCATTCTTCTGCATGGGAAGTTTGTCTTTCATTCCCATTTATTTGTTCAGTCATTTCTTTACATCAGTGTGGATCCATGAATATCTACTTCTACTCAGTATTACTTTATATAGTGGCCAGTTCTGGCCACTGGGAGCTCTTTTACAGTGGACATTGGTGCCTTTTTTGACTCTTTTTTGTCTCCATTGTTGTTGTTTCTTTTGTGTTTATTTATATGTTTGTTCTGATTTCTTTTTTTCCGAGACAGGGTTTCTCTGTGTATCCTTGTCTGTCCTGGACTCACTTTGTAGACCAGGCTGGCCTTGAACTCACAGAGATCCGCCTGCCCCTGCCTCCCGAATGCTAGGATTAAAGGCGTGCACCACCACGCCCGGCCTGCTCTGTTTTGCCTTATTTAAGCAATTGTTTTCTTGTACTGTAAGATGTTTCAGGCTCATCTTGTCTATTTTCTGGCCAGGCTGGGGAATCAACCATTTCTTTTAAGGATCATAGCTTCTTTTACTGCATATTGTGGTTTGAAATGGAAACATCCCAAAAGGCTTATGTATTTTTAACAGCTGGTCCCAGGCTGGTAGTGGTGTTTGGGGAGGTTGTGGGCTCTTTAAGGGTTGGCACCTGAATGGTGGAGGGGGATTACTGGGAGTGGATATTAAAGGGTTATAACCCTCTCTGTTTCTGGTATTGTCTGCTTCCTGGTCCTGAGACTATCCCAATCCATGGAACTATTTTGCCTGACCTTCCCTGCCATGGTGGGCTGTACCCCTTGAAACTCTGATTCAAAGTAAAACCTTCCTCCTTTAAAAGGCTTTTGTCAGGTGTTTAGTTACAGCCAGGAGAAGAGTAACCAATACATTTAGGATGGGGAACTAAGGTCCCAGAGCTGGCTAGAACCTTCCCATTTTGCTACAGTAAAATAAATGGGGACTGAGAATGTAGTCTTAGTAGTAGACTGCTGCCCTGCATGTCTAAAGCAGCACCAGAAACAAACATTTAAACAAACCCACAGCTGGCAGCAGAGGTTCATACCTGTAATGCCTGCATTTGGCTCAGGAGGGTGAGCCGGGAGATTTCCGAATTTAAGGCAAACCTGAGCTACATCGAAAGACTCTGTCACCAAAACACATGCCAAACCATCTAGTCCTTTTCTTCCTGCTTTTTGGAGGTGGTCAGGTGGTCACACTGACCTTATTTGTGTTGGTGCCAGCCTGGGTCAGGCAGGCACTGACAAAAAAATACCTTAAATGCTCAGAGACAAAATAAAATAAAAGTACCGATGGGCAAAGATGGTGTCAACCATGAGGACTGACACAAATTGTGTGGGGGGGAAATGAGACGGATGTCAGAAGGCTCGGGAGTTGCCGAGGAAGCTGTGGCTGGGGGGCGGGGCGTGGGGGAGACGCTAAAGGGGAAGAAGTTGGTGGGCGAAGAAAGAGAAAAGGATCTTGCATGCACTACTAGGTCGCTGCATCTGGACCGCCTAGGTACTGGTGTGGAATGGCGGCAACAAGGCCAGCTTGACGGGAGCAGGGAGTACAAGCCAGGAAGTTGGTTTGATGAGTCGGCTTTTAAAGCTGGGCCTGGGAAGAGTTCATGATGGAGTGTGAAACAGTGCAAGACTGGACGGCTCTGAACGTGTTCCTAGACACGGAGAGTTAACAGAGCGTGTATGTTCTCTGAAGGTCGAGAATGTCGGGAGAACCGCTGCAGCTTCTGGCAGCCCCAGATAATAGGAAGGCTGCCTGGGATCAGACCTTGTAGCTTATCGACACTGCCCTAAGTCTCCAGGCCCTTAACTCACTTGTGTCCCTAAAGCCCTTGTGGAGAGAAGATCAGTTATAATTGCCCTTATCACCTAGCATGACGCCTCCTCCCACCCCCACTGTATCCAGGGCTTTCTGGAAGAAACAATATAGCCAGATAAAGTGGTACACAGCCTGAGTTTGGGTGGGGAAAGGGCCTGAATGAAAATATTTAGCCTTTCAACTAAAACATCTTGGGTTCTGGGGCCAACTGGGAGCACCGCATACTGCCCCCAAGAAAAGCCAACCTCGGAGAAGCCCAGGTCGCACTACATAACAGCGGATCACCATAACTTTGCCCTTCAGTGTTTTCCCGGATCACTGAGAGGGAGTAGACGCCACTGGCCCAAGAACGTGGGGCTTGCTGGGTGGGTCAGCTTCGTTTGGAACCCAGGAACAGCGCAGAGGCCACCACCTAACGCTAGCCACGTGGCTGAGTGAACCCCCCATTTCCTCCGAGGTGGTGCGGCTCCCATCTCTGAGAAGCCCTTCTCGACTCAAAGGCCTCAGATCAGGCGGGCAGAGCCTAGGTGAGCCATAGGCTTGCTGGACCCGGGCGCCTCCGGACCCCAGCTGGTTGGGAGAACCGGTGTACGGTGCTGACGCACTGATCTTTGCTCATTGCCCCACTTTTTCAGCTCTGGACAAGACTGGGCAAAGCAGCTAGTGTTTTGCCAGGAAGTGTCCTCGAGGTCATCGGCAGTACAAAGGAGTGGCACCTTTTTCTTGCAAATTCTAGGTCAGGCCCCCAGCGCAAAGCAGATCCCCCGGGGAGAAGGGACCAAGCACGGAGCTCCCGCGCCGCCCACTCTGGCTTCCTAGGGTGCATTCATTTGAAATGCTAATATTTTGAATGGTCTCTCTTCTTCCCGACCAGGCGCATCTCCTAGAAAGAAAGCAAGCTAAGGCCTTGGTGAGATTAAAGAACACACCGCCTTAGGCTCGGGCAGGAAGCGGCAAACGTCACTTGACCTAAAGGAGCGAGGCAGGTGTTTGTTGACAAATGAGGGTAAATTATTGCAGAGCCCGTATCCCATACCGCTGGCTTTAATGTCTCCTTTGTGCACTGATTTCAAAGTTGAGGTTTTCCGAGTCCACTGACCCTTATTTGCACCAGTCCCTGTCACTCTCCCGGCCGGGACAACCGGCAGTTTGCTCCCGCCTCTGGGTAGCAGGGGAGAAAGAAAGCAGGTCGCAGATGGGGGTGGGTGGGGTGATCCAAATTCAAGTCCCGCCTGATAGTTCGTGCTGATATGCCGGGTCCCGCCTCCCAGCGGGTAGCCACCGCGCCCTGGAGAACAGAAAAATGATACACAGCGTGTCTCTCTCCTTCTCTCTTTCCCTCGCCCTCCCTCCCTTCCTTCTCGCTCTTCCTCCTCTCCAGTTTTGGGTTGCGTTTCTTTGTCCACATTCAGTTTGTCGACTTATGGGCAAACTTATCAAGTCGGATTCCTTGTCCAGCCCAGCTGCTAGCGATGGTAACAGTACCCGCGAACACCTTGGGAGCTGCTGACATGCTGACACTCTGCCAGGTCCTGTCCCAAGCCTTTCAAAGAGATTAATTCTGCAGGAGGAGACGAAAGTCACGTCTTGCTGCATTCTATAAGCGGTCCAACACTTGTTCCACACTTGCCTCATGGGATGAGAGTAAATTGGGGGCACATTTCTTGGTTGGATATGGGTCGGAATTTCGCAGATGGACCTCCAAGGGCCCTGAGTTTCTGGGTGCTGAAGGGGACTGCACAGGATACCAGGCTTCATCCTGGTTCTGGAAAGTTCCCAGGTTCCACACAATTTTCCAACTTCTGTGTTCTCTAATCCACTCAATTCTCCAAACAAGCACTCCCCTTATCTACCAAAAGTTTTTGCCTCATGCTGGGAAAACCCAATAAAGGAATGATCAGTTTTCAGCTTGTCCAGTCAACCCCCATACACAATGAAGTAATAGAAAGGACGAATTCCTTTTCACTCTCCTGGGAGAGGCTCTGAGGTTCAGGGACTTTGCCGGGCAGCTTGAGCTGGGGGGTGCATTTAGAGAGATAGGGTCCTATTGGGGAACTTTTTTCCACCTAAAGGCTGGAGTTGCTCACTGGAAGAAACCTCAACCCGGGATATTCATAAGCCTTTCAGGGTCTCAGTTCCACTCTTTTCTCTGCTTCTCTGGGCAGCTGAAAGAACTGGGGGCAGGATGGTAGAGGGTGATGGTTGGGGATTGGAGCTGGAAAGCCAGTGGCACTAATTTGTCTGGGTGCTGTGGAAGGACTCAATAAGCAAGGTGAGAGGAAGTTAGTATTCACTTCTTGGCTAAGATAAAGGACTGTGGCCTCAAATTCAAAAGCCTGGCTTTGTAGATCAGTGGTTCTCAACCTTTCTGATGCTGCAGCCTTTCAGCACAGTTCCTCATGTCGTGGTGACCCCAACCATAAAACTATTTTAGTTGCTACTTCATAACTGTAATTTTGCTATGCTTATGGACTGTAATGTAAATATCTGTGCTTTCCGATGGTGTCAGGCAAACTCTGAAAGGGTTGTTTGACAATTCCAAGGGGCCGGCCGAGGCCACTGTTGTAGGCGCTGTTCCCCTATCTTTGGTGCTTACAGAGAAGCTGACCTGGAAGGCAGACTGAAATTGACCTCTTCAATCTTTACTGTGTGTGTGGAGGTCAGAGGACAGCTTGTGTGAGTTGGTTGTCTCCTTCCACTGTGTGGCTCCAGGGAATGACCAGTTATGACCTTGTTATTACAACAGGCAGGAAAGTCTCAACCTTAATCCTTCTTCCTCTCTGCAAACTCAAGCCTGCAGCTGGGAAGGGAACAGAAGGATGGCTTCCTTCTCCTGACTTGAACTTCAGGGTATGTTTGGTAATAAAATAGGTAGACAGACAGACAGACAGATAGATGGATGAATGACAAAGAACAAAACAAAACAACTTCAGGGCCTGGGACAACACAGGCTTCATGCTTCTCACTTCTGGAGACACACAGACCTGGTTTAAAACTCTGGCTCTATGGCCCCGGTGCTAATTTGCTGGGTGGCCTTGGGAAAGTCAGGTGGCTGGTGTAAGTTCCTTAGGTCTCCCCTTACTGAAATGGTAGGATAATACACTCAGCCCTAAGAAGGTGATGAGATGCTGGCAACAGGGAAATCTGCATTGTAGATGGAAAGAGAACCCAGTAAACAGGGGGTCTTCTCTCTTGATGAGAATAAGACAAGCACACCCCGAGAGGAGGCTGGTCTTCTCACAAGCTCTCTTGTAGCAATTTGTGGCTTTTAATTTATCACTTTAATTTATTGTACCGTACTTATACCTCTATTTCCCTTCCAATCCTTGTTCCTTCCAAACCGCCCCCCCCACAACAGTAGGTGAAGAGAAAGAAGGTTAGAGGGAAAAGGGACCTAGTTCTCTTAGATCTACTTCCTGCTGTTTAGGGTCATTGGGTCTTTTGGGGCAATACCAATCTCAGTAGTCAGGATATCCAGTAGTCCAGTAAACCAGCAACAGCCAGACAGCACACCAGCAAACCAGGAAACACAACAGGGGGAAAAACCAGCAACAGATCCATGGAGCACCAGCAGCAGTGACAGCAGCAATCGGTACCTTCTTTGGAGTGCCTCCTCTCCCTCTTGGGGTTCTGGAATTCATACCACTTCCCTCAGAATCAAACAGTCTGCAGCTGGCTAAGCCATGCCCCTGTTAGTACAGGAGGCACCTATAATTAACAGGTGTGGACAAACAGAAGCAGCCCCACACCTGAGATCAAAACAAAAACATTTTCATAACATAACTCGGTTTTGTAAGAAACAAAACTCTTACCACACTCGCTGAAGTTCCATGGTGGCATGGGAGAAACTGTAATATCCCTGCTACAGCCAAAATGTCCGGTCGGTCCTGACATCCCAGCTTAGGTGGGCAGCAGGCAGAGGCAGATTGGCTTCTGGAACAGGTGGCACTCCAGAGACCTCTAGCTGGATTCAGCTAATACATCCTCATTGCTGGAATCTTGCTCCAAGTGGATTCTTCTGCTGCTTCCTGCCTTGGGAAGGCCAAGCAGACCTTGGAGGCCATTCAATTGCCTTGTGTTCCTTCCAGTATTGTCACCTCAGGGTTATTATTCTTTTCTACAACATTTCTGAGGTTAGTATCTATCATATCCATTTTGCCAGACTCTTTCTAGAAAGAGCCATATGTGACTATAACACCATGTGCCTGGGTTTTAAATATAGACATGGGAACAAGACTACAGGATGATTGATTCACTTATAGTAGTAGGCTGTGTGATCTAGGAAGTGGCATCATAAGCGCAGAGGGAGAATAATGTTCCAGGCAGATGGGACTGTAGGAATCCAAGCATGAAGTCTTTTTTTTTGGTTTTTCGAGACTGGGTTTCTCTGTGTAACAGCCCTGGCTGTCCTGAGCTTGCTTTGTAGACCAGGCTGGCCTCGAACTCACAGAGATCCGCCTGCCTCTGTCTCCTGGGTGCTGGGATTAAAGGCGGGTGCAAGCATAAAGTGTAGAGGTTAGATAAATTAGATTTAGAAAATATATAGGAGTTTCTGATACTGTCTCTTAATTCGGGGCCTGAAGAGCATTATCAGCATGAAGTCAGGAAAAACAGGAAAGACTTAATAGACTGAAAAACAAGGTTGAAGTCAGGAAAAACAGGAAAGACTCAATAGACTTGAAGAAACAAAGTATCTGGCCTGACATTGTTTTCAGCTGCTAAGTGGGCGGAGCCCAAATTAAGCTGAAACAGAGTTCCTCCTATTTAAGGACAGTGCATGGAGCCCAGAAAAAGAAGAGGTCCCTGATGCTAGAGAGATCTCCAAGAGTCCTGAAAAAAGGGCTGGCCATTGATGGCCAGCTCTCTCCCTGAAGCAGAAAGAAGCCGGTGAGCAAAGAAAGCCTGAGCAAGACACCAAAAGGTCAAGGACTGGACCCTGTGGCTCAGCTTTTGCCTGGAGGGGTTTGATCTGTCCGATCAGTGGCCTAGGGGAAACTGTGCCTGGCTTTAAGGACTGAGGCAGAGCAGCTGAGTTCCTGATTCAAAAGAAGTAAGTTGGCAGACCTGCAGACGGCTGGGGTCTCCCACAGAGAAGAAAGCATGAAGCCTTATTTAAGGTGAGACTGCAATAACCAACTTACCCTGACGAACCTGCATCTGAGAGATCCAGAAGAAGGACTGCTAAGTGCGTTAAAGAATCTACAACAAAGACTGTGTTCCTGACGACTGAGGACCTGCCCCAGAGACTGTATCATTCTAAAAGGTTATGAAAGTAGTTGTTATAATTATCAATAGGTTTAGTGGATAGGTTAAAGGGGTTGTAGAAATTTATAGGATTAATAGTTAAGAAATTGTTGGTGTTTGTTATAAGTGAATTTAGTAATAAATAAATAAGTGTTAAATAATAATTTAAAAGTTCGGTTACACATGAAGTCTTGATACCTGAGCATTATTTTACTGTCTGGAGTGGGTGCAGGGAAAATAAGGTGTTTAAGTTAACAAGCAACCATATGCATTTATTTCTTGGCACAACCAAAAGTCTTGGAGTTTTGGAAGCAGTGAGAAGGGATTTGTCAAATGTATGACTTTGAAGTATCATACTAGGGGCTAAGGAAGAGTAAATTCATTTTTTAAAATAGGCTATTTTTAGTGAGACTGGTGGCACACACATGTAACCTCAGTACCTAGCAGTCAGAGTCAGAAGGTCTAGTGCAAATTTGAGGGCAGCCAGGAGTATATAGTATATAGCAGGACCCTGTTGGGGCAAAAGGGGGTAAAAAGGGTTTTCTTAGAACGGTTTAAATTTTTTTTCCATTAAAATTTCTTTTGCTGCTTGGTGTGATGGCACTTTTTTTTTTTTGGCTTTTTGGGACAGCGTTTCTCTGTGTATCCATGGTTGTCTTGGACTCGCTTTGTAGATCAGGCTAGCCTCCAATTCACAGAGATCCGCCTGCCTCTGCCTCCCGAGTGCTGGGATTAAAGGCAAGTGCCACCACGCCTGGCAGCACATGCTTTTAATCCCAGCACTCGGGAGGCAGAGGCAGGAGGATCTCTGAGTTTAAGGTCAGCCTGGTCTACAGAGTTCCAGAATAGCCAAGGCTACACAGAGAAACTTTGTCTGGACAAAAAAATTCTTTCACTATTCTTTTCAGGTCAGTGAGTGAACAGAAGTCTTATGAGATGAAAAGATTATATATTTATTCATAGATTAAAAAATTTGACACACAACAATCTGACAGATTTATAGATCACAGTGTGATAATTTGACACATGTATGAAATGTGTAATGATCAAACCAAGGTAATAACATTTCCAACTCTCCTGAAATATTTAACATTTACTTGTGCTGGGAAATGTCAATCTTCTCTTTCCTCATTTTTTTAAATATACAAAATTACTGTAAACAATGGCCACACATTGTTCCTCAGAGCACAAGGTTTATTTTTATCTAACTGTAAGTATCAACTTGCCACCCAGTCTTCTCTTACCCCCCAGCTCTGATGACCACTAGTGTAGGAAATCAATGGTTTTTCAAAAAAGGTTTATTTGTATTATTTTTAATTTGTGTGTGTGTGTGCACGCGCGCCTGTCAGAGTCCTTGGACCCGTGGAACTGGAGATATAGGTGATTGTAAGCCATCCAACATGGCTGCTAGGAACTGACCTTCGCAAGAGCAATCCATGCTCTTCCTACTGAGCCATGTCTCCAGCCCCATGAAATCAACATTTTAAGCTTCTTCATGAATGAGAACATGGGGTATTTGTCTTTCTGTGCCTCACATATTTCACTTATGACGTCCCCAGTTGCAAGTTTTAGACTCAGGGTTGCACACAGGACACAGAGGCGATCTGTGTGGCAAATAGTCCTACAGTTTTGACACATGTATCTGTTACAGCACTACAGAAAAATGTCAGTCTCCTGTGCGACATGTATTCATTCTGTCTCTACACTCTCACTTCCAACCTGATTTAAAAAAATTCAGTCTCTGTTGTTTTGTCTTTTCCACATGTCATACAGCTAGAATCAAATATTCAGCCTTTCAGATTGACTTTGTGCACTTAGCTACTTGCATTTAAGGTTCTACTGTACCCTTTTATAGCTTTCCTATAAAGCCACAGCTTTTCTATAGACCAGGCTGGCCTCAAATTTATGACACATGCCTCAAAAACTTAAATAAATGAAGAAATGTGAAATTAACTTTAACAGCATACTCTGTCTCCCAATGCATCAAAATATTATCATTTTTACATTTAACTGGTGATCAGACTTACACAATTGTCTATCTTTTTGTCCAAGCCCTTGAAATCAAGCATTATTTTACACTTTTAGCATACTCAGGGTAGACTAGACATACGTTGAACACTCAGGAGACAGCCTGTGGCTGCCACACTGGATAAGGGGGTGCAGTTTTCTGCTGGGTGCTGAGGGCATGGCATAGATGAAAATGGATAAGAGTCTATACTCAGTGACATTCTAGTGTGGGAGGTGGAGAAGAAAGAAACCAGCAAATACTTTCGGCGAGCTTTATTAACAAGAGAATATGTGACTACTGCTAAGGGATCTGAGGGCTTTTTAGACCACCTGATTAATCCAGAAAGGCCTGTGGAAGCAGAGACTTCAAATAAAATACAGGGAAATCACTGCTGGATCACACTAACGCTAGGTAACAAGTCACTCCAAAATTCAGCTTAGCACAAGTAGTTATGGCTCATGAGGCTACAGATCAGTGGGGCAGCGCTTTGTTCCAGGTGGGCTCATGCATGTTGCAGGTAGCTGCAGGTCAGATAGGTGGCTCTGTAGGTCAGTTTTGGGGCCTGATATCTGTAGACTGGAACAGGATGAGTAGTCAGCTCTTTTCCATGTGGCTTGTCATCATCTAAGAGCAAGCCCCAACCTGTTCTCAGGGCAGACAATGTGAAAGCTTTAGGCTTCTTAAGCCTCAAATGTGCAATCTGTCACTTCTGCCCCTTTCTTTTGACTTTAGGGAACCTACAGGGCCTGCCTAGATCCTGAGAGGAACTGCAGAGTCACATTGCAAAAAGTGTGACTACAGAAATGGTCAACAAATTCAGGCAATATTCATTATTGGCCGCTTCAATTATGTAATAAGCTTTCAACTCCACCAGCTGTGAAAATAGCAAACCAGGGCTGGGCATGTCAGCCTAGTGCTGGAGGACTTGCCTGGCATACACACCGCCCAAAGCTGGATCTCTAGTACCGCATACATAAGAAAATTCTAAACGTCTATATGCCCAACAAGATAAAAGTGTAAAAGTAAAAACAGGACTAACAGGATGGTTTTTTTCTTTTAATGTAAGCCAAAGATTTTAATGTATCTTTTGCAATTACTGATTGACCAAACAGGCAATAAATTTAGTCAAGATGGTCAGAATTTAAAGTAAGTTAATGCTAGTGCTCAAGCGAGTTGAAGGAGTGTATCATATACATGTCAGGAGGATTGGCAGAGGTTATGGTGAGCACAAAGGCCTGAAGAAAGAGCTGCTTTATTAGTAGACAGGATTGGAAGTCCTCAGGGGCCCATCTTGAGGGACCTATGGGCCACGATAAGGATTTAGGAGGTTAGTCTTCATGATAGGGAAGCATCTAGATTTTTGATCAGGAATCATGCAACTTTAGTAATGAGGACCCCAGGAAAAAGGCTGACTCCAGAGACAAAAGTCAGGAATCCAGCTCTTAGAAGTCGCTGGGTACCAGGTTTTGTTAGACAACAGTCCAGGCAATTTCCCTTGCTTTGTCATTTAACTACCTAGACAGTGGTTTAGTTCCCAAGGGATGTCACCATCTCCGGGGAACCTATCCCAATTATCTTGGAAAACAAAGTAATAGGAAATTATGATGGTATTCATCTTCTCAGTTCTACAAGGACAAAAGGTAACTCCAGATAGCTCAATCTCCTGTCACTGGGGAGGCTTAGCAATTTATGGAGCCACTAAGTTATCTGTGACTACTGTTAGTGTCTACTCACCTTCCTTTCAAGGTATAACTCTACTTGAAGGGAGTAAACAATAAGTGGCTTTAGCCAAGAGCTATTTAATGAACACCTACTATGTGTAGACACTCCTCTATAGGGATAGAGCATAAAAGAAGATTCGATGACAGCAGATTCCTGTCTTCTCTTCCCAGAGAAGACAGACATGCAAGATAAATATGGAAATAGGAAATGTTAGCTGGTGATACATACACCCTAGAAAAAATAAAATGTGGCCGTGGATATTTGGGAATGGAGGTACTACGGCAGTTTAAAATAGGCTAGTTAGGGTTGGGGATACAAGCTCATTGGTAGAGCACTTACTTGCCTAGCATCTGGTGGACCCTGAATCAATCCCAGGCAGCACTGTCTCTGTCTCTCCCTTTTTGGGAGAGGTTTACTGAACATCGAATGGAAGTCAATGGAAACAGTCTGGTATCTGAGAGGAGCTGCATGTAGGGGGAGGGAGTAGGTAGCTGCCATGGAACAGTAGAGATGGGTGCAGGTGGAAAGAGGAGGGGAACTGTTCCGTCAACAGCCAAGGGCAGGGCCTAGCACACGTCCTGTAGTGCTTTGTAGCCCAACTGATACAATATGCAAACATACAATCTATAATTTTTTTCCCATGTCCTAGAATAAAGGAGAAGGTGCTGCTCATGTGGGCACTTCTGGTTTCAATGTACTGAACTAGACTCTTCCATGACACATTTTTCAGAAAAGGACTAAGCACCTATTTTATAAGGCTAGTTCTGCTATATCCTGTGCCTGAGCTAGAACACACAAGAACAGCAGAAGAAATGCCTCCAGCTAGTTTTCTTTACAGGAGAGAGTATAAGACCACTTAGATGGAGTTCCACATCTTGGGGGGTCTTGTCTTCCCTTGGCAGCACACAGAAGAGCAGCCTGTAGCATCCAAGGGTACAAACTGGGCTCAGACCAAGAATTTTAGTTTGTTACATAACTATGAGATTGGGGGGGGGAACCCCTAGTTATTCTAGGGGAGGAAGAAATTAGTTGAAAGAAGTATATTCCTGGATATTTGATTTTTATACATAGAAAACCTAATAGAAAAATATAAAAAGCTTAAATGGAAGTCAGCTGCAGTTAGGTGTCCTGAAGAGATGAAGCTTGGGTGTGCCTCTGAAGGCCTCCATAGATAAAAATGCTAAAGGATGAAAAGTTCTTGATAATTTTAAGACAAATTGCTTGGCAGAGGTCTTGTGTTCTTTGCTTTATGAGGCAAAGACAATTGGGTGGTCTTCCCACTGTAGAGGTGAAATGGTTGGGGAGGCCCCACCCCCACTCTATGATGTGACTTGGTTCAGCCTGACAAGGGTGTAGGGAGGAGCTAGGGACTTCTTATAGCAATTGGACCTTTGAGAGCTCTTTCTCTTTTGGGCTTGGAAGAGTCTTCAGTCCTCATGAAAGGAACTCTGGGTAAGAGACAGAGATCCTCTCTTTGGGCTTGCAGGAACAACAGACGCACCTGGCAGGACACAGGTAAAACAGTGTTCTAGGAAAGAGCTAAGAAGCCCTTATGGGTTTGGAGGAGCTCAAGAGAAAGGTAGACTAGCTAGCTAAAAGAACACAGAAAGAGAATGCTAAAGAACGAGTTTAGTTGTAGAATCAGGCTTGCAAATACTTATTTTGTATATAGTTAAGAAAATAAAGTTACCTGCTGAGCGAGGAGGTTTTTACCTCACTTTATGCCTTCTGAGTCTTTACTGGTATAAATATTAGACAACTTAAAAGGATATTTAATATTACAGAAATTCCTAGTTTTTTGATCAGGTGAAGGTGAGTACTGCATGGCATCAGGGATAGGGACCAAGGGGGAGAAAAGAGCTGTTCCTGAGACAAAACATTAGCAGGGTACAGCAGCACATATCTGCAATTCCAGAATTTGGGAGTAGAGGCAGAAGGGGCAAGAGTCCAAGGCTGCACCGAGTGCTGTGTGGCCCTGTCTCAAAACCGACCAACTACCCAAATAAATTAAGACACATGGCAGGACTCAAAGCAGTACAACAAAAAAACCCTCCTCACCTGTATGCTATTCATTATCTCATTCTGGTGTGGTAGGTAGTCAGGATCACTACAAGAGAGCATTTGGAGAATGCAAATTTGCAGAACTAAAGACGGTAGGAGGTAAGGTTGTGCTACAGTTTTCTGGGTCAGAAGAATCTGAACTGCCCTCAAGAGAAGCCCTGGAAGTGGCATAATCTCTATCCGTTATGATAAGGGCCTTGGAAGGTTGGCCCCATCCTCCTCCTTCAGCCTCCTGAATGTAGAGGCTATACGTGTGTGCATCCATACCTAGTTTCATGTATAACCTCCTGCTACATTTAAGAATATCCATAAATGGCCAATAAAGTTGAGATTCCTTTGTTAGTTACAGTACCTTAAGCCAGTGCCAGCCTTCCTACTTCCTTTCCTGTGCAATAGGGAAAACAGTCTAGGGCACAAATGAGTCCCCTAAAAATCCTAGCCTCATACTTGATGTATATTAGGTTCTCTACTCTTTTGTGTGGGGAATAGAACCCAGGGCTTGTGTACGACAGGCAAGTGCTTTATCACCAAGCTATATGCCCAGCTCTGTTTTCCCTTCAGTATCTCAGTCCATACTGGCCTGGAATGCTCAAAGCTCCTGCCTCACTCTCAGAAGTATTGGGATTATAAGGGCACACTCCTTGTTCTCCCCTTTCTCAGCCAAACCTAGTAGATTATATTGTTGTCAAATGTTATGCTATACTATAAACCAGCGCTCCTCAAACTTTGATGTGTGAACCAAACGCCTGGGGGAATCCCACCAATCTGCAGATTCTCATGACAGGTTGGGGTGAGTACAGGAATTATCCTTTCCCAACAAGGTCAAGGTGTGTCATTCTTTCAGTAGCAGGAATTTAACCCAACCAAGTTCTATCACTTAATACAAGGACACAAAAACCCCCACAAAATGGTGCTAAAGATTGTTTTTTCAAATAATTAACCTTTCCAGTTTAGCTTCATTTAGCCTCAAAGCCTGCCAAATGCTCAATACCGGCAGGGCTAGGCCAGAGCAGTTTTTCCCTGGTCCCCAAACCTCCTCCAGGAAGATCTTGCAACTGCTTCTACTTCTTTTGGTGGTTTTGATCTTACCTTTTGCCTCTGATGATAATTACCCTCTAATTAGCACCCACCACCATGTCATCTAAATAATTAAGCTAAGTGCAGACTGCACCTCTGCCAGCCATCTTCAAACAAATGATAAAACATCCCAAGATGCTGATTAAAAAAAGATGAAATTGACCTAAATAAGTCATATTTGTATGCCATGCATACTGCAAGAGGCTTACTCTGAAGGCAGTAAGAAAAAATACACATATAGTATCAGGAAAACTGCAAATGCAAGAATGTAAGTTATGAAACTTAGCATCAAAAGGAAAACAGTTCAAGTGTGTGGAAAATCCACTTTAAATTCCTATTGGGAAGGGTTCAGTCTGTTTTGCTTTTTGGGGAGGGTGGCAGAAGGGCATGCCAAGGGCATCCTACCAAGGGCATGCTGAGGAAGAACTTTAGCACTTACTAATCCTCCCAGCCTGAAGGTTTTATTTTTCCTCTTTAGGAATTTCCTGACTACACTAGAGGGAGTTTGAAACTTGAGTGTACTTTAAAAGCAAATCTGGGCCAGGTGTGCTGGCACATACCTCTAATCCCAGTGCTCAAGAGGCAGAGGCAGGTGGATTTCTGTGAGTTTGAGGCCAGCCTGGTCTACAAAGTACAAAGTGAGTCCAGGATAGCCAGGCTGATACACAGAGAAACCCTGTCTGGGGGTGGATGGGGGGGGAAAGCAAATCTGGCAGAAGAGGTGGTCTTCTCATTAAAAACAATTAGAAGTTTTCTAATTTCTCAGGCGAGTCTCCATTAACTGCCTACCAAACATCAATGCAAGCACCTCTCCTAGCAAAAACTGACTGTACTAGTGTTTAGAAAGCTATTTTCCCATTGAAGGCTTAAAATGAAACCTTTCCAAGTTTCTCAATTAGGTAATACACTGAAATGACAAAAAGTCTCTGTAGAGAGGAAAATTTAAACTATTACTTCCGTCCATCACTCACTACCTTCCTGTCACGACTAGTTAGCTCAAAACCAAAACAGACAGAAAACCCTCAGAAAACCAAAAACCAAAACAACTTTATTATGAACAATTTTAGATAAAAACACCGGCACGATAGCATATATGTACATATTCCGCAGTTCCAACAACGAAGAACATTCTCAATTTATTCCCTTCTTTTTCAGTTTTCAGAGGCATAGTCTAGAGCAAAAATAAACACATCGGATCTTTTGACCTATCAACACTTTAGTATGCCTTTTTAGTTTAAAGCTACATTAACGTAAGAATATTCAATAAAGATGACGATAATTCCTAAGTAACATACAAATACTCAGGGGCTGGGAGGGGGGGGTCACTGCTAACAGGGGACAGAAGACAGAACTCCATGGGACTGACGAGTAAGAAGGG
This sequence comes from Lophiomys imhausi, assembly GCA_907164525.1. Classification (NCBI taxonomy): domain Eukaryota; kingdom Metazoa; phylum Chordata; class Mammalia; order Rodentia; family Muridae; genus Lophiomys; species Lophiomys imhausi. Next base: position 4,299,003 of record CAJQZJ010014563.1, on the reverse strand, counting down.
AGAGGACGAAGCGCCGGGCTGAAACGGATCGCAGCCTGAGGAAACTGGCCCCCGACTCTTCCTGGTTTCGGGCCTCGTTACCTGCGTCGGCTTGCTCGCTCCGTCAGATCAGGTCAAAGGCAGCCTCCAAGCTCCCCGCCTCCAAGGTCCGGGAGGTGGCCCCAGCAGGCTCGGCGCAGCTGCACAAGCCACTGTCCCCAGACACCGGAGGGTCCCTGGAGGGGAAACGATTGACACAGCTCCCTGCACTGTGCCCGGAGCCTTCCCGCGCCGCACCTGCGTCTCAGTCGCGTGGCCAGGAACTGGAATTGGCTCCCGAGCCGGTGAGGTCCAGCAAGCCCGCAGCCAGAACTCAGCCCGTTCGCGTGCTCCGGAACCGGGCTTTAGACACCAGGACCTTGCGGAAGAGAACTACAATTCCCGTCGGGCCTCGCGGCCCGACCAATGGTGGCAGCCGGCGCGTGCGGGGCGCGGCGCCTGCGCGGCGGTTTGAGTAAGCGGCCGTACGATTGGCTGCGGGGGTCCGGCGGCCGCGCGGGGCCTGTGGGAAGCCGTGTGACGGAGCGAGCGGCTGTTGGAGGAAGGAGGTGGGGGCCGGGAGCGCAAATGGCGTTGAGATGGTTCAGGGCCCTGTTCAAACTCCAGCGCTGACCATTCACCGGCGAAGGCGGCGGCGCAGAAGGCGTCGTCGTCCCAGCGGGAGCACGTAGCAGGCTCCGCACCGGCGGCGGCGGCCAGGGAGGCCTAGGCTCTGCCCGGCCGGCGCGCCTGAGGTGGGGAGGGAAGTTGCGGGGCCGCCGCTCCCCCCCCCCCTCGACCGGGCTTCCTATTTACCGAAGCGGAGCCTCGGGCTGTGACGGCAGCAGAGCCCCTCGCCTCTCTTGGCGGTGGCATCGGTCGGCACTGGTCTCCCGCGCCCGCCCCTGGGCCGTTGGGAGCGGGAGAGGCGGAGGCGGCCCGAGGCCAAAGCACCCGCCAGGCGCCGAGGGTAAGTGAGGTCTCTGGCTGCTGCCTAGGCCCGGAGTGAGCCGGGGCGGGTCTCGTTGCTCACCTGGCTTCTGAGGAAGTTGGACGCTGAAGGATCGGGAGAACTCTTTTCCCCTCATTTCCCTCCCCGCCTCTTGTTTTCCTTTTGAGTTCTTTTCCGGGGCGGCTAGTTGATTGACTTCTCTCTTCCAAACCCGGGTCCGGTGCATTTCAGCCCTGAATTCTTCTTTTGCCCGTCGTTTCCTCCGCCTCTGGCGGTCACCGAGGCCTTGTTTCGGGGACTCGGTGTGGCAGAAGCTTCCGGGGCGTCCAAAGCGACGTCCCTTCCCTGGGCGGTGGGGGTTGGGAGGAGAAAAGTTGCGTGAGTGTCCAGCCCGAGGGGTGTCTCGGCTACTGCCTCCCGGCGCAGCCTCAGGTGAGGATTTCTGCCTGCTTCTGTTCGCCACTTCCACTTTCCTGTCTTAATTGAAGCTCCCCCAATGGCCTTGTGATGGGGGGTGTCCTTTCCTGAAAGAGGCTTAGATAAGTTTCTATGCAGCTAAGTGTAAAAAGTGCCCTCCCGACCCCCCATGTCACTAATTTAAATATCAGCGCGTTTCCCTCCAAAGTCGGCTGGGCTCTGGGGTGACGCAAAGTCCTTAAAGATCGAAAACAAATAGTTGTGAACCCTCATTTCCCTTCTAGTTAAGACCGTTGAAGTTTTAAGCTCGAACAAGATAGTGTATTTGAAATGTATGTAAAATGTCATGCCAAATATATATGTCTGCTTTTGAATTTGCACATATGCTGTGCTTAAATAATGCCATCGCATATGTCTGCTGATTTTTTTTAACGGACGTTATGGAAAACAAAAAAACCATAATGAACTCTCTTGTACTCATATCTACTGAGTTCAGTAGATAATAATTCAACCATATTTGTCTTATCTACACGATTCCCATTCCTTAATATAAGAAAATCACTGATATTTCATTAGTATTTAATGATGTTACTACATCAGTGTATGTTTGTGAGGGATGATCTCTTAAAAAAATACAATTGTCCACTTACCTCAGTATCAAATATTCATTTGCAGACCTTGCAACAGTGAATGCTTTGTGGTTTTTGGACTTTTTACGGTGACCTTTTCAGATGTTGGCGTAAAGGAGATGAAGTCTAGATTTTTGGTTTGGCCTTTAGTCAGCATTTTTAGATGATTGCCATGTATGTGTGACCAAAGCATTCCAGCTTTGTAGGAATATATATAAATGAAGGTCTGCATATCACAGCTTGAAGGAATGATTTATTTTCTTGTCTTTGGTAGCTGCCCAAGTATACTTTGTTTAATAATAGGCTATACTTAAATAAGAAAGATAATAAAGCTTGTTAGTGTTCAACTACAAAATGGAAACTCTGAGAAAAGCTAACTTTTCTCTTAGCACAGATGTGTATGATGACTAAATTATTATTTTGTCCAATTATAATTGGTTTCCTTTCAAACATTAGGGGAGTGGTGAAGCCTCTGCTGAATATAAATTGGATAGTGATTCATTCAGTTGTAAGAACTTAAATAAAAATATTAAAAATGTAGACCAAAAACATATGAAAGCATAAGTTAAATATTATTCCTATTGTAAGTTTCAAAGTAATGAAGATTTTCCAAGTAAGCAATTGCTTATCTGCTTCCTAGAGTTGATAAATTCATATTTAAACTGCAGAAGGTCAAAGTGTTTAAAAAAATGGATAAACCTTGATTGCACTGTAAAAGTTCTGTCACTTGTGTTTTTAAAATGTTTGATTTTTTGACTTCCCTTGGAAAGTTTTTTTCAGTATATTTTTAGGTAAATTGGTTTTTTGTAAATTAAAGAGGAAAACAAAGACTTTGTTTTTAATGTAATATATCATGTACCTTTGGAAAATGGAGTTCTCCAACTTCATTCAGAAAAGGTCACTCAGCAAATGAATACAGCACTATAGAGATAAAGCAGATAGAAGAATGCTTTCTTGAATTTAGGCAGAGATGACCATTGAAGGACTGTTTGTTTGTCCAGGCAGGGTTTCTTTGTGTAGTCCTGGCTGTTCTGGAACTCATTCTGTAGACAAGGCTGGCCTCGAACTCGGAGATCTGCCTCTCAATGCTGGTATTAAAGGTGTGCACCACCATATCCTATGAAGGAACTATTTTTTTTTTTAAGTCAGTTGAAATTACTTTAGTTCAAGAATTAGAATCTTTAAGGTTGGTTAGAAGCTACAGGTTGTACTATATGAGAAAATATCAGTTCTTCTGACCCTTTGTCTTTATATAAAGAGCTATTAAAATTTCAAAGAATTAAATTTAATCACGTGACATTGTTTAGATCCTGGAAAGCTTAATATATTGTGGTTAAAATTTTGTATTTGGATATTCTATTTAGATTATTTTTCTAATTAAATTGTGAGAATAGTTTATTTAGAACTTGAAAAATGTTTTAAGTTAGATTTGTAGGTACTGAAGTACCTACAATACTGCATTTATATATATATATATATATATAGACATATATATAGACATACATATAGACATACTGCATTAGTATAGTATGTAGATACACTGCATTATATCAGGTAGGTACTACCAAACCTGATATATGGAAGTGATGGATAGAAAATGAGTCCCTTTAACTAATTTAAACTTAAACATTTGTTTGTTGAAAACTGTAAGAAGTCCTAGGTCTTAATTTTATAGAATGCTTAAAACTTCTTAAAATGTTGGTGATTATATTTTCTTAAATTTCTTTTCACAGGGAATATGAAACAGGTGTCAAAATGACATCCAGATTTGGAAAAACTTACAGTAGGAAAGGAGGAAATGGCAGTTCAAAATTTGATGAAGTTTTTTCCAACAAACGGACTACTCTTAGTACAAAATGGGGAGAGACCACGTTTATGGCTAAATTAGGGCAGAAGAGGCCCAATTTCAAGCCAGATATCCAAGAAATTCCGAAGAAACCTAAAATAGAAGAAGAAGATACTGGAGATCCATTTGGTTTTGATAGTGATGATGAGTCTCTACCTGTTTCTTCAAAAAATTTAGCCCAGGGTAAGGGTTCATCTTACTCAGAATCTAGTGAAGCTGCTCAGCTGGAAGAAGTCACTTCTGTACTTGAAGCTAATAGCAAATTTAGTCATGTGGTTGAAGACAGTATTGCTTCTGATAGATGCTTACTTATGGAGGATACTTTGATTGGGAAAGAAAAGAGCACAAATAGAATCCCAGAAGACAATGCAAATAAAAGTAGTTGTGTTAAATTAATAACTTCAGGTAAGTTTTGATTTTCTTTATGATAAGCCAAGAGAACTTTTTGTTGACCATTTATATGATATGAAATTTTAATTTATTATTTGGGTGTGCATGCATTTGTTTGCATGTTTCTTTCTTTCCATGTTTATGTGGGTTCCAGAGATCAAACTCAGGGTGCCAGTCTTGCATTGCAAGCACCCCTACTGAACTCACTGGCACCTTAAAAGGTGTGTGCACTTGTGTGTTACTACTACTTGGGTTTTTTCCTCCCTGAATTTATGATTAGGGGCTATTGATAAATTTATTTATATTATATATATATATAGATATTATATATATTTTTTGCCGTTTTGTGTTTTTCCCGCATACATGTCTATACACTGTTTACTGTGTATGGTGCCCTCATGCTAGAAGAGGAGCTACTGGAGTTTCTGAGCTCTAATGAATTTTTACTCTGCTATCCTCCCTTTATAGATTAAAGCTCAGAGAGGTTAGGAGACTTTCTAAGATCAGCTAACGGCAACATTGGGATGAGATTTTTTTTTTTTAATTAATAGATTTATTTTTTATTTTATTTTATTTTATTTTTTTTTTCCCGAGACAGGGTTTCTCTGTATAACAGCTCTGGCTGTCCTGGACTCGCTTTGTAGACCAGGCTGGCCTTGAACTCACAGAGATGCCTCCTCTGCCTCCCAAGCGCTGGGATTAAAGGCGTGCGCCACCACCCTCTTTTGCCTGCATTTATATATGCATACTACATTCATGCTTGCTGCCCACCAAAGTCAGAGAGGGCATCTGATCCCCTAGGACTGGAGTTACAGACAGTTGGGAACCACCATGTGGGTGCTGGGAATTGAACCCAGGTCCTATGCAAGAATAACCTGTGCTCTTTTTTTTTTTTAAAGTTTATTTTTATGTGCATTGGTGTTTTTCCTGCATGTATGTCTGAATGTGTTGGATCCCCTGGAATAGGAGTTAAAGACAGTTGTGAGCTGCCATGTAGGTGCTGGGAATTGAACCAGGATCCTCTGGAAGAGCAGCCAGTGCTCTTCACTGCTGAGCCATCTCTATCCTCACAACTAGTGCTCTTAACCACTGAATGAGAGATTATTGATTGTCCAGATGTTGGCGAGCTCTGAGGTGAGCTCTGAGAATGGTGTTCACTTTGAATTGTGTAGTATTCTTACTATAATTTCTTGCTGATTCCAGATAGTTGTTTTATATATGAGGCAGGTGGCCTGGAGAAGGAAGAATGAAGGTGGCAAGTTGTTAAAGTTGTCATGGAGGACCAAGGGTACTTACTGTCGTGGAGTATGGGGCACCATTGGCAGGAAGAGGCCCTGGTGGCATAGGGTTGAGAAAAAGATAAATGTTTAATAAGGGGAATAAGAGCATTTGTAGGAGATAATTAATTGCTTATGTCCCTTTGGTGATGATGTGTCTTTACATATGTTCAAATTGCTGTTGGAAGTTGCTAGAAATTGAAAATAGAGGTTTTTGTGGTATGAAGTAGCTTCCCACTCCAATGTAGCTAAGTTGTAGTTTTGTTGCCAGTAGTTGGATTGATTCTGAATTCAGACTCCCATTATAATGAATTTTGAGGAGAAAATATATACTAAAATACAGATAAACAGGTATTCAAGAAAAAAAACATCTTGTTTCCCTTGTTACAGAGGCACACTTGATGGGAAGGGAATAATATAGCAGTATAAATTTTTTCTCTTTTTCATTGACTTTTCAAAACTGCAAACTCTGGGATCTCTATAGGGTAGGAAGCAAACTTTGAAGGAGTGTTTTTAATTTTTGTGATTGTCTTTTTTTTTTTTTTTTTTTTTTTGGTTTTTTGAGACAGGGTTTTTTCTCTGTATATCTCTGGCTGCCCTGGACTCACTTTGTAGACCAGGCTGGCCTGGAACTCACAGAGATCCACCTGCCTCTGCCTCCCAAGTGCTGGGATTAAAGGCGTGCGCCACCACCGCCCGGCTTTTGTAATAGTCTTAACCTATTTTAAATCAGTTAATTTTATAAACCATGTATAAATTTGTGTATTTATAAGTTGGTTCTGTAATGGAGGATGCTTTTGAGCTTTATAGATTTTCTTTTCATTGCCTTGTCTAAACTTAGGATTTCCTGTTTTGTTTTTTGTTTTCATGTTTGTTATATGTCAGTGCCTTTACTTTCACTAAGAAAGCTATTAAAAGTTTTATCAATAACTCGTCCAAAGTGCACAGTTTTAAGTTCCATAGTACTTTTTCAGTGAAGTATCAGTTCAGTCACACCAGTTTCTGGGGTGGAATTATTCCACACCAGCGAGAAAGGCTTATCCGATCTTAGAGTTTTATTATTTCTAGTAAATAGTACATGTTAAGTGTATCTTTTCCTTTGAGAGAACTATGTGATTAAGCTTTTGATGATATTACAATTCTTTGTTTTAAATTCTTCTTAATGAGTAGTAGAAAATTATAGTTAAATTTGGAGAGGAAATTCACAATGAAGTCATGATAAAACAGAATGGTTTGGCTAGTAAAATAGCCTAGTGGGTAAAGCCTAAAAACCCTGAGTTTGGTCTTTGGGAACCACATAGTGGAAGGAGTGAACCAAGTCCTGCAAGTTGTTTTCTGACCTCCATACACTCCAAACATGCGTACCATGACTTGTGTGTCCCCACACATGTGCATATACTCATACACAAAAATAAACAAATGAGTAAATGTAATAATTTTTAAAAACATAAATGGTTGCCATTTTGTAAACAGATGCTTAATAAGGAAAAAGGTGAAAGAATTACAAACTATGATTAAGAACTGCAGGGAAAGGTTGAGTAGTTAAAGTACCCTAGCTTAAAAACAAGACATCACAAAATTTCTAGTTACACAAAAATAGAATATTGAAAGAACCTTAGGTACTCAATAGTTGTATATGGCAAGGGATCTTTTCTCTCCTCGTGATACTGGGAATTGAACCTACAGCTTTATGCATGCTAGGCAGTCATCTACTGGGTACGGCAAATTATGTATCATCTTTTCTGCATACCACTCTTTCTACCAGGATGTATTTGTTTATTTTCATGTAAATTCAGTAGTTCTGGTTATATCTGCAAATACTTTTAATTTTATAAAAAAAAATTCCGAGACAGGGTTTCTCTGTGTAACAGTATGGGCTGTCCTGGAACTTGTATTGTAGACTGCCTGCCTCTGTCTACTAAGTGTCAGTTGCCTTTTTAATCAATTCGTTGACAGGTATGACACCAAAATGACTAAAGAGCAGGGAGCTAGAGTTCATTCTTCTAAGACATCTATAGTAGTCTATTAAGAATCATTTTACTCGGGAGGCAGAGGCAGGCGGATCTCTGTGAGTTCAAGGCCAGCCTGGTCTACAAAGTGAGTCCAGGACAGCCAGGGCTGTTACACAGAGAAACCCTGTCTCGAAAAACCAAAAAAAAAAAAAAAAAAAAAAAAAAGAATCATTTTACTTGACCTTTACTTGACCTTTTACTTGTTTTGTTTCTCCAGACACAGTTTCTCTGTAGAGCAGACTGGCCTTGAACTCACAGAGATCCATCTGCTTCCCGAGTGCTGGGATTAAAGATGTGTACCACCGCGCCTGGCCTTTACTTATTATTTTTTAAAGAAACAGTCTCACTATGTAGCCCTGGTTGTCTTGGAACTCACTGTGTAGACGAGCTGGCATCTGCCTTCTGAGTGTTGGAGTTAAAAGCATGCACCTCACTGGGCAGTGGTGGCGCACGCCTTTAATCCCAGCACTTGGGAGGCAGAGGCAGGCGGATCTTTGTGAGTTCGAGGCCAGCCTGGTCTACAAAGCAAGTCCAGGACAGCTAGGGCTACACAGAGAAACCCTGTCTCGAAAAAACCAAAAAAAAAAAAAAAAGAAAGAAAGAAAAAAGAGATGAAAAGCATGCACTTCAATGCCTGGCTTAAAATTTATCTTTAACTTTATGTGTGTGTCTGTGTTGTTATGTGCACATGAGTGCAGGTGTCAGAGGCATTGGATCCCTTGGAGCTTGAGTTATAGGCAATTGTGAGCTATCTGACATGGCTCCTGGGAACTGACTCAAGTCCTCTGAGTAATATTTACTCTTAACCAATGAGCCACCTCCCCAGACTTTTACTTTTTTTTTTTCAATTAAAGAAATTTATTTCAAGTGCGTGTGTGTGCGAGTGCGTGTGTGCGCATGCATGTGTGCATGAGCATGGTTGGAATGTGGAGGTTAGAGGACAATATTTTGGAGTCAGTTCTGTCTTCCTACCATGGGTTCTAGCAGATGAACTCACTGTCAGGTTTGCATGACAAGTGATTTTACCAGCTAACCCATCTCATCCACTCTGTGGGGGGTTTGTTTTGTTGAGACAGGAGTGTGCGTGTATCCTAGGCTGTTCATGAGTTTACTAAGTGAACAAAGATGACCTTGAACTTCTGATCCTCCACCATGTACTTCCTGAATGCAAGGATTCAAGGCATTTGCCAGCTGGTTTATTTGATGTTGGTGATTGAACCAGGGCCTTTTGCATGCCAGGCAAGCATTCTACCAAAACTTACCAAATATTCTTTAAAGTTTGGGATCCAGGACTGTGCATTAAAACATTATTTATACCAGGTGGTGTTGGTACATGGCTTTAATCCCCCAGCCTTGGGAGGCAGAGACAGATGGATTTCTGAGTTTGAGGTCAGCAGAGTGAATTCCAGGACAACGTGGACTACATAAAGAAACCCTGTCTCAAAAAAACAAAACAAAACAAAAAATGAACCAACCAAACAAAAAGCCTATGTGTACCATGTGTGTGCAGTGTCTGTAGAGGGTGTTGGATCCCCTGGTCCTGGAGTTACAGTGAGTTAGTTGTGAGCCACCAGGTGGGTGCTAAGGCCCCTGGAATAGCAGCCAGTACCTCTGAACCATCTTTCTTAGCCCAGGACTTTTTTAAAAGGTTGCTTTTGATTTTTATGTGTGGTTACTTCCATTTCTCCTCTTTGTTAGTTTGGACTCATGAAAAAAAGTATCTAGAGACTTATATTTCTGCTTGGCATACTTTCCATGCCAGCCAGCTGGGATTGAATCTATGTATCCTGCCAAATATTGAGATAACTATAGCATAGGCTCTTAATTTGCATGACTGGTTTCATAGCCAATAAATTTTTTTTCTTTTGCTTAAAGCTGTATTGAGTGCTTGAACTTGTTGGGGGATATTTGAGCTTTGATTTTACAACCAAAGGTGATTTTTTCAGAAAGGGAAATATATAGTTCTACTTTTAGCAGTTTAAAGTGGCCTAGAAACGGGCTGGAGAGATGGCTGAATGGTTAAGAATGCATATGGCTCTTGGCAGGAGATCTGAGTGGCTCCCAGTACCCACCATTAACTACAGTTCCAGGGCAATCTGACACCTCTGGCCTCTGTGAGCACCTGCACTCTTATGTATTTATCCACGCACAGGCTACAACACACATATTTAAAAATAAAATTTTAAAAAATAGGTTGTAAACTCAACTGAGATAACTATTGTCTACTTAATTGGATGTAGATTGTTAGACAGTCCTAACTTTCTGATATTGATTAATGAATGTGCTTTTTGTGTAAAATATATTTGTCAAGTTTCAAGAGAAGTGGGTAATCTTTTTCTTTTTTCAGATCTAGCTTTGTTGTTAAGCCTTTTATATATCAGATGATTCCTTTTTGGGGTGGGATTTCGAGACAGAGTTTCTCTGTGTAACAGAGCCCTGGCTGTCCTGGATCCACCTTGTAGATCAGGCTGGCCTCGAGAGATCCCCCTTCCTCTGTCTCCTAAGTGTTGGGATTACAAGTGTGCCCCACTATGTCTGGACTTATCAGTTGATTCTTAATCATAGCCTTGTAAAGCTGGCTTAATTCTCATTCTATAAAGGGTTAAGCATCATTCAGAAGTTGAATAACTTGAATTAAGTGGAATAGCTATGAAACTCCAAATTGTTCTTTTCCTACGGTTTTGTTGTAATCTGGTAGCAACGAACTTAATACATACATAATATATGATCTTAGAATTAAAACAATTGTCATAAGATCAATTTTGTTCTGATGTTGAAACAAATTACAAATTCCCTTTTGTTTCTGTTTAAATAATTTTTTTAAAGATTTATTTTATTTGTGTGGGTATTTTGCCTGCATGCATGTACATGTGCACCACGTGCATGCCTGCTGGGATGGATCCCTTGTAATTGGAGTTACAGACATTTGTAAGCTAGGTAGGTTCTAGGAATTGAACTCAGATCCTCTAGAGGAATATCCAGTATTCCTAACCACTGAGCCATTTCTCCAGTGAAACTGCAAATTAACTAATTATTGTAGTTATTAATAATTATAAACTGTAAGATTAGGCTGGCAGAGTAGCTGGCAGCTTGGCAGAGAGGATTGGGTGGCCTGGCCCATGTGTCTTAACCGATTGCCTAACTTATCCTGGAGAAAGAGCCCCGGGACCAAGGGTAGCCTACGTTACGCCACCTGTAACCTATGCTCAATTAATATAAGTTGTTATATTAGGTCGGTAGAACTACCGGTGGCTTGGCCGGAGATTCACCTGGGCTCTGGGGGAGTCCAGAAGTCCAACAGCCCGGGACTGCTTGGACTGAGGGCCTATAAGCCGCTGTAGTCTTTCCCCCAATAATTAAATACACCAAGACCTTTTAATGTTTTAACGCTTAGCCCTTAGCTGGGCAGACTCTCAATTAGCTACTCTAAGTTAACGTGGATCCCCTAATCCCAAACCGCCATGTGCCTGAGATTACCTTCCAGCCTTCTCCAGAGGTTTGTCTCCTTCTGTGGCTCCCAGTGGGAAGTGGGAGAATCTCTGTGTGTGGCCAAGGTTCCTGTTCTAATCTCAGGAAGTGTCACCTTCCTATATTCTTTCTGCCCAGCTAAATGGCCATAAGCGACTTTTATTAACCAATCAAGAGAATACCTCAGAAGGGGCGGTAACCAGATCTCAGCATTGAATTCAACCTATCAGAAGCAATGATATTAGACCTTCCCTCAACACTCCAGCTCATAAATATCTATATCTGTATCTATATATATATATATATATTTTTTTTTTTGGAAAAATATGGCCAGATTTTTAAAATGTTTACTGACTAAAGTAGACCTTATTTATGTAGGTCTTTCTATTATTTTGTGTTGTATACAAACAGAACTTAACAATATGCAAATTTTGAGACTTTTTTTTTTTTTAACGTTTTTCTAGACAGGGTTTCTCTGTGTATCCTTGACTGTCCTGGACTCACTTTGTAGACCAGGCTGGCCTCGAACTCGCAGTGATCCGCCTGCCTCTGCCTCCCGAGTGCTGGGACTAAAGGCGTGCACCACCATACCCGGCTAAATTTTTTTTTAAAGTGCTTTTTTTGGTTAGTTTTTGCAGTTGCTAGTGATTGTATGTCCTACCAACCACATCCCCAGCCTTTATTTATTAAAGAGATTTTGATCTCTGACAGTCTGTCCTCACATTCAAGATAGAGCGGAAAATGATCCTCCTGCCTCCACCTCCCAATTATAAGGGTTACAGCGTGTACAATCACACTTACTTCTTGTCTCTTCTCCCCCCCACCCCCTCAGGAAAAGCAGTATTCTCAAAGTTAAAAATTAAGTGTGGAGGAGGCCATTAATGAGTTTCCCCTCAGATCCAGGTGTGGTAATAAAACTGTAAACATACTGCCCTGTATGCTTTTCAAGAGGTGTGCCACTGACATGTAGTGGTCATGATGGATAAGTGCTCTCAACACAATGAGATACATTTTTATAGTACTTGACAGAACATTTTCCTCACACATATGTTCTTACCCTTAGAACTTAGAGCCAGTTTAAAGGCATGAACCACCACACCTGGTTATATTGGGTTTTGAGAGGGGAGAGCAAGGATGGAGCTAAGAATCCTTGATTTGAGATAATAGATGTGAGATTAAGTATAGAAATATGTGAAAATGCAGAATTGCACGAAGTCATTAAGTATTTGAATTGAGCAGTGAAGCAATTCCTATACTTAAAGGGTGGAGAAAAGAGGAAGAAACTAAAAAAGAAAGCTAATATGAACTGACCAGAGCTATTGAAGGAAATGTAGCAGATAATATGTGCTTCAGAAACCAGCAGAAGTTTTCATGAAAGGCTCAACTGAAGGAATTGGATTGCTGATAAAAAAGTTAACTTAATGAGATTTCATAGAATGGTTGTAGTGGCTTGAGGATTGGGAAAATTCACATATATAAATGTACATATTTTAAAGAGAAGAACTTAAGACAGCTGGAAACAGATGGCATGCCCAAATTAGGTAATAAGAGTAGGGGTTATTTACAGAGGTTTAGGAGAGATGTAGGAAAAATCACAGGGGATGGGGCCCCAGCCTTGGTTCTTTACAGTGAAGCTATTATTACCCTGACCCAAATGGATTAGGAGTTAGTTACCTGAGCCACGTTGAAGAGGCCTGCTTTAAGAGCAGTATCCTGTTGAGGCTATGGACACATGAAGTTCAGCTTTAACCTAATTCTTTTGTCCTCCTGGGAGCAGCAGCTCCTTACGGGTAGAAGAACCCTATGTAAGTAAGCCTAAGGGTAAGGGCTGTTTTGTTAATGGGAATGATAGGGAGTTGATTTAATTTTGACTGTTTTGTGTAGTGGGCCTGCTAAGTGGTGGTGCTGCTACTGATGTTGATGATGATTATTCAAGATCTTGTTGATCAGCTCAGTCTCCCAAGCCCTGGGATTATAGATATGCCACTGTTCCCAGTTTTTGAGTAGTAGTTTTGAAATGGTTTTTAGGTTTTTTTTCCCCTCAGTGCTAAGTATTAAACCTAGATCCTGTAGCTAAGCACTGTATATCCCCAACCCTCATTTATTTACTATATTATCTTTTAAAATGACATATCCTGTGGTGTTTCAAGACAGGGTTTTCTCTGTGTATCTTTGACTGCTTGGACTCACTGTGTAGACCAGGCTAGCCTTGAACTCACAGAGATCTGCCTGCCTTTACCTCCCGAGTGCTGGAATTAAAGGCTTATGTCACCATGCTTGACAATTATAGATAGCTGTGAACTGCCATGTGGGTGCTGGGATTTGAACCTGGGTCCTTTGGAAGAGTAGCCAGTGCTCTTAACCACTGAGCCATCTCTCCAGCCCATAATTGTGTGTTTTATTAGAATATTTTGTATGCCGGTTGAGAAGATGCTCTACCTTTCAAGTCTTGATGTAAAGTTGATTCACTGAGGAAGCTGGGAGCTCTATTTTTTTGAGGGTGGCCTCAAACTTTGTAACAGAAAATGACTTTGAGTCTCTGACCCTCCTATCTCCACCTGAGTCCTAGTATCACACTTTTGCAGCACTCTGCCTGGGTTTATTGTGCTTGAAGTTGACCCAGGGCCTAGTACATGCTAGGCAGGCCGTCTGTCAATCATGCTATATCATCCCCAGCTCCTGGTTCACTAATAATGGTTCATTCTGTGGCTTTTTAGGTACCTGTGATTAATATGCACATGTTTTCTTGACAGTGAAAAAATGATTTTCTTCACTTCAGATTCCATGAATACTTTCTTTTTTTGGTGTTAGAACTCAAGACATTGAATAATGTGAATGTGAATTCTACCATTGACCCCAACCTGCCCTTCCCCCAACCAACTTCTGTACTGTATATGACCCTAAAAGCCCACATACTTGTGTAGTAGCATGATGATAATCCTAGCATTTAGGACAGCAAGGCAAGGTAATCTCTTATTTTGAAACTAGCCCGGGGTCTGAACAGATGTCTTGGCAGTTAAGAGCACTGTCTGCTCTTCCAGAGGTCCTGAGTTCAAGTCCCAGCAACCACATGGTGGCTCACAACCATCTATACTGGAATCTGATGCCCCCTTCTGGCATGAAGGAGTATATACAGATAGAGCTCTCATATGTTAAATAAATCTTTTTTAAAAAAAGAAAGAAACTAGCCCAGTTATATAGTTCAGGCCAGCCTTGTTTACACAGTGAGGTCTTGTTTCAAGACATAAACACAAAGTGAGATATAACATTTTGGGGTGTGTGTTTGTATGTCTGGAATTATTATACCTTTAGTACATCTAAAAGATAATTTTAGGATATCAATCAGTATTTGTAGATACATCTTGTTCTTTTTAGCAGCCTCATACTTTCCCACTGCGTAGGTGTACTTCAGCTTCCTTTTCTGTTTCTAGTGTTTTGTTGCAAGTAAATGTCACATTGAACATCTTTCTATTTAAGTTTGAGTACCATGTCACCTGTGTCAGTATAGTGGTGGTTTCTAAAAATGGGTTTCAGAGCTCATATACATTTTAAACTTTTACTTTTATTGTTTTAAATTATGTGTAGGTATGTGTGTCTGAGTTTGGGTATGTGCATGTGAATGCAGTTTTTTTTTTTTTTTTTGGTTTTTCGAGACAGGGTTTCTCTGAATATCTCTGGCTGTCCTGGACTCGCTTTGTAGACCAGGCTGGCCTCGAACTCACAAAGATCCGCCTGCCTCTGCCTCCCAAGTGCTGGGATTAAAGGCGTGCGCCACCACCGCCCGGCTATGAATGCAGGTTTTTGAGGAGGCCAAAAGCATCAGATCCCATGGAGCTGAAGCTACAGGTGGTTGTGAGCCACCTGATGTGAATGCTGGGTTTGGGATTTGGGGCCTTGAAAAGAACAGCAAGAGCACTAAAGCTGAGCCATCTCTTTAGTCCTGAGTATATATTCTTAAATTTCCGTAAATAATGCCAGATTCCTTGATAATATTATGCAACCCTCTCCCAAACTTGGTGTCATCCTCTTGCTATCAAACTTTGTACCTCAGTGAAAAGTAGAAAAATAGCTGCTTATTTTTTTTTTATGTTGGATTGTTTTCATTTTAGAATGCAGTATCTTTTATACAGTTTTACTTGCATCTTGGTTTATTTATAATGGTATTGGCTAGAATCTTCCTACTTAACTCTTTTCTCAGCTACCACAGTTCTTCCTAGGGTGACAGTATATTGTGGGTTTTTATGTTTTGGTTTTTGTTTTTTTAAGACGGGGTTTCTCTGTGTAGCCCTGTTTTTTCCTGGTCTCGATTTGTAGACCAGGCTGGCTTCAGACTCACAGAGATCTGCCTGCTTATGCCTCCCAAGTGCTGGGTGCCACCACGCCCAGCTGACAGTATATTGTTAATTGTTATAGCTTTTTAGGAATATACTGTGCACTTATGTTTTGAAGTATGTATTTGGTTCAGTTTCCAAGCATAAAACTCAAGTTTCTAGAATCTTAAATTGTGTCATCTTATAATGAACACAAGGTTGACAGTGTTTAAGGAGCTTTAGGATGAATAGTGTTCACTAGGTAGATGAACCCAGGATTAGAGGGTTGATAACTCCTACTCGCAGCCTCTTGAGGGGGGGAGGCAAAGATAAAGTTGATTATTGTGGCAAAAGAGCCATCATGAAAACCATAAAGGACAGGTTTTGGAGAGCTTCCAGATAACTGATAACGAGGTATTCTGGAGGATATGCCCTTCCCATTATGCCTTGTTTGTTCATCTTTCTATCTGGTTCTATTTATTTATTTATTTACTGTTTATGAGACAGAATCTCATGTAGTTCAGAATGCTCTGAAATTCAATATGTAGCCAAAGATGACCATGAACTCCTAATCTTCCTGCTTTTACCTTTCAAAACCTTGTGTGCCACCATGCCCAGCAACTATTTTCTTCTCCTGATGGACGATTTGTTTAGAGACAGGGCTTCCCATATGAAATTAATTTGTCAAGGAAAAATGATCATTTAATCTTCCTTAGAGGATGTGAGAGTTGAGACAGTCTATGTATCATTCTGGCTTTGAATTCACAATCCTGGTATTAATAGGCTTGCGCCCTCACACCTAATGCCATTTAACTGACCCTTTGAAAAGGCAGGATTTTAAAATTATGTGTATATGTGCATGTTTACATATATGGGAAGTCAAAGGATAACTTGTGGGAGTTCCTTCTTTCTACCATGAAGGTCCCAGGGATGAAACTTAAGTCTTCAAGCTTGGCAACAAGTGCTCTTAACCACTGAACAGATTATCTTGCTGGCTTGTAAACTCTTTTCCTTCCTTTCACCCTCCCTTCCTCCTCCCTCCCCCCTCTTTCTTTTTTGCCTTTTCCAGACATTAATAGCCTGAAACTATTTCCTTACAGAACTCCTTATTGCTTTTTTTTGGGGGGGGGGGACGACACAGAGTTTCTCTGTGTAATAGTCCTTTTTGTCCTAAAACTTGCTCTTGAGACCAGATTCAAACTCAGAGATTCACCAGTCTCTGTCTTCTAAGTGCTAGGATTAAAGGCGAGCACCACTACACCTGGCTGCTGACCTCTTGTCTTTTTTTATGACCTCTTACTGGTTTATTTGGAGGACAAGTCTGGGAATTGAGCCCAGGAACTTATGAATACTAAACATTACCATTGTAGAAGCAATCCAGAAATGCTGAAAAACTAAAATTCAAAGACATTAAGTATCTGACTGATGTAGATAATAGGGGCCTATGTAAATTTTTTGTTTGTGTCCTTGGTTTTGGTTTTGGATTCATTCTATTATGCTAGGTTTTGGGAATTTATTTTAAATAACTTGCTGTAGATTAAAAAGGAGTCTATAATAAAAATAGAAGTTACTTGAAAAAGATGTCAGAAGTGTATTCTCTACACTAAATTAACTGCCTCTAAAACTAATAACTTTAGGAAAAAATATCTCTGTGCTAAGAATTCTGCTTTTTATAGGTTTTTCTATGTTTTACATAATTACCAAAATAGAAAAAGCCCTAAAATGTTAGTTTTTAACTTTATTTTATATTTTTACTAAATACTAATTTTTCTCTGGCTTATTGGTCTGAAGAACTTTTTATGCAGTATGATATGGTAAAATGACAGGCTTGGAGTTGAAAAGGAAAAAGATTATCTGGGCATGGGAGGGGGCACCTGTTATTCTCTCACTTGAGTGGTAGAGGCAAAAGGATCAGGAGCTAAAGGCTAATCTGAGATACATGGAACCTTATCTCAAAATAGAAAATAAAATAAGGATATCTAAAAGGGTACAAGGAATGCTCAGAACAAACAGTGATGGGAAGATGGTTCCAATCACTGGTTATTCCAGAGCTGACCTGTGTAAAAAAAAAAAAATTACGTTGGATTCCATTTGTAGAAATAATTAATTGTGGGCTGGAGAGATGGCTCAGCCGTTAAAGGCTAGGCTCACAACCAAATATATAAGAAATAATTAATTGAATAATTTAACCAGTATTTATGTTATTAATTGATTGGGCGATTGTTAATTATTAAGTAGCCTTTATAAATGAGCACACAACCACCATGTGGGTTTTTTTTTTTTTTGGTTTTTCGAGACAGGGTTTCTCTGTGTAGCCCTGGCTGTCCTGGACTCACTTTGTAGACCAGGCTGGCCTCGAACTCACAAAGATCCGCCTGCCTCTGCCTCCCACGTGCTGGGATTAAAAGCGTGTGCCACCACTGCCCGGCACTCACCATGTGGATTTTAACAAGCCTAGGCCTGAATTGAGCAATCCTAGCCCATCTAAGCTAGCTCTTAATTCTGTTACCCAAATATGACCCCATATATACATACGTCCCTTTGGACTGCCATTCTACATGCTAGCCGATGTCCCTGGCCATGTGGAGTGAGGTTCTTTTTTCTAACCCATGGTGTGTGTCTTCCTTCTTCCTGCTCCTGGCTGGAATGAATTAGTACTCTGTCTAAAGTGCAGGCTTCCTGTTCTAATCTCAGGAAGTCCCACCTTTCTCCGTTTTTGCCTAATCTCAGGCCTCAGCATTTATTTAACCAATCAGAGTCAATTAAGTAACAGACAGCAGACCTATGCTGAGAGAATTTACATATCTAGTCATCACTCTTCAGCTTGTTTAAGAACTGCATAACCGCCGGGTGTTGGTGGCGCACGCCTTTAATCCCAGCACTTGGGAGGCAGAGGTAGGCGGATCTCTGTGAGTTCGAGGCCAGCCTGGTCTACAAAGTGAGTCTAGGACAGCCAGAGCTGTTATACAGAGAAACCCTGTCTCGAAAAACCAAAAAAAAAAAAAAAAAAAGAACTGCATAACCTAGAATGTGGGTTTGAGTTCCTTGTCCGGAACTGTGGTATATAGGAACTCCTTTATGGCTTTCTTTCTCTTTTTCTTTTTCGAGACAGGGTTTCCCTGTGTAGCCCTGGCTGTCCTGGACTCTGTGGACCAGGCTGGCCTTGAACTTACAGAGGTCTACCTCCCTCTGCCTCCTGAGTGTTGGGATTAAAGGTGTGCACCACCATGCCTGTTCTCAGTCTGCTTTCTTATAGAACCCAGGACTACTAGCTCAGGGGTGTTCCTACTCACAATGGCCTGGGCCCTCCCATGTTAATCACTGACAAATGTTCTACAGGATTGCTTACAGCCCAATCTAACAGAGATATTTTCTTAATCGAGGTTCCTTCCTTACTAAAGATGACTCTAACTTGTATCAAGCTGACATATAAACTAGCCATCCAGAGAGCTAAGGTTGGATGGCAGTATTGGTTCCCTCAGAAACCCCACAGAAGATGGGGTGAGGGGAAATTGTGGGATCCCGAGGGGTCAAAGATACCAGGAAAGCATGACATGTGGAATCAACTAAGGGCTCATAGAAACAATTTCTAATTGGGTCTGTGCTAGTTTCTCTACATATATGATATGGTTGTTGACTTTGTGGTTTTGGGGGACTCCTGACAGTGGGAGTGGGGCTGTCTCTGACTCTTTTCCTACTACTAGGTTGCCTTGCCCAGCCTTGATGTAAGGGTTTGTGCCTGGTTTTATTGTATCATGTTGTACATGTTTGGTTGATGTCTCTGGGAGGCCTTTTTTGGGGGGAGGATTGGGTGGGTGGGGATGGAATTGGGAGTGGGAGGTAGGGAGGGGAGCTGCATTAGGATGTATTTATGAAAGAAGAATTAAACAAACAAACAAAACTAGCACCCCATATTCTGTACAAATGCCTTTATCTGTTAGGAAACTTGTTTGTGTTTGTTTTTATTTTTTGATTTTTCGAGACAGTATTTCTCTGTGTACCCGTGCCCAGGCTGTCCTGTCCTTACTTTGTACTTTGTAGACCTGGCTGGCCTCGAACTAACAGAGATCCACCTTCCTCTGCCTCCCAACTGCTGGTATTAAAGGCATGCTCACCCAGCTAGGAAACTGGTTTTGATGTGGGAGGGCAGTTAAAAGTAGTCACAATCTGTAGTTTTGGATAACATGGTGATAACGTTTCAAAAGCAAGTGAAGATTTTTGTTGTTAGGAAGTTAGAGACGTATAGAAAACATTTTACATGCTGAAATTCTGCTATGGAAAACTTGGGCAGTTTTTTTCTTATGTAGAACTGTTGATTGAATTAGCTTTTACCTACTGTGTAACATTTTTTAGAAGTTTAAAAATGTACTAGAGTAATAATTCATTTTTGCTTTTGCTATAATATGTGGGTTCTTTATTGAATGATGAACACTGAAACTATTTCCTTACAGAACTCCTTATCACTCTTTTTTTGTTTTTGTTTTTTCTTTTTTTTTTTTGAGACAGAGTTTCTCTGTGTAACAGCCCTGGCTGTCCTGGAACTTTCCTTGTACACGAGGCTGGTCTTGAACTTACAGAGATCCACCTGCTTCTGCCTCCTGAGTGCTAAAATTAAAGATTTGTGCCACCACACCAAGCTCACACTTCTCACAAATTTACGAAGATAGACCAACAGCAGTTACTCTTCAAATTACATAAAAGGCAACTTATGAAACACATAAGCACAACATACACTCTGAGTATAGAAGAAATAAGAGCGATAAACATAATTTTAAAAAACTACAATAGTTTATTTTTAGACCTGTCTTTAAGTCTGAAAGATGTTTACACCTAGAACAGTCTACATTTTTTGTATAATAAGATAGTAGAAACCAGGTGTTAAGAAACAGTAAGATCGCCGGGCGGTGGTGGCGCACTCCTTTAATCCCAGCACTTGGGAGGCAGAGGCAGGCGGATCTCTGTGAGTTCAAGGCCAGCCGGGTCTACAAAGTGAGTCCAGAACAGCCAGAGATACACAGAGAAACCCTGTCTCGAAAAACCAAAAAAAAAACAAAAAACAAAAAACAAAAAAAAACAGTAAGATCATTAATTTGAGGTCATCTTGTACTCCAAAGGGAAACCTTGTCTCAAAAAAGCAAAAACAGAGTGTGGTAATGTCTTTAGTCTCAGCAGGGGTAGGTGGATCTTACATGATTTTGAGGCCAGCCTGGTCTACATAGCAAGTTCTAGGCCAGCCAGTGCTACAAGGTGAAAACCTACCTCAAAACCAAAACATAATACAGCCACATTAATCATCCCCACAAAGTCCCCATAGTGGACTACTGTACAACTATAAAAATGAGATGAGGGTTGGAGAGCATCATGGAACGTGTACCCACACATGCACAAATTAATAAAAATGAGGTAGTTGAACTTAGTTACATCTGATGGGGTGGTGTGGGGTGATGTTAAGCATTCTAAACGTTGATTGGTCTTGCTTGCTGTCTGTTACTTAATTGTCTCTGGTTAAATAAATGCTGAGGCTTGGAGATTGGGCAAAGACGGAGGTAGGCAGGACTAAGGTGCTTGAGCTTCAGAGACAGAGAGCATCTTGGGTAGAAGAAGCTCCAGGGAGAAGCCTGGAGCAGGAAGAAGGAGAAACTTACGCCATGGGATAGATTAAAGAAGACCATTCCAGGTGGTCTGAAACAGCGGCTTAGTGTGGAGAATGGCAGTCCAAAGGGACGTAGGTATATATGGGGTCATATTTGGGTAACAGAATTATGAGCTAGCTTAGATGGGCTAGGATTGCACAATTCAGGCCAAGGCTTGTTAGTATCCATCCCGTGTCTGTGTATATTTATTTATAATGGCGGGTTAAGGATTAACACCGCAGATCAATTAATATAATATAAATACTGGTTAAATCATTTAATTAGCCATTTTTTTCTACATACATCTTATAGACATTTATGTAGTTTAAGCATATCAAACTTTTTTTTTTTTAAATACTTTATTTTTTTTCTTCAAGTTACATCTCAGTAACAAACCCCTCCCTATTCCCCCTTCCTAACCCGCCCTTCCACCCTCTTCCCTCCAGAGGTTTCCCCTTTCAGTCCAACAGCTGGTTCCTTCTCTTATAACAGTAAGTATTATACAAAACAGTAGATATAAATATGCCACATTTATGAGAGTAAATTGGCCCAGTATACCTTCCCAATGTTCAGTTTATACCTATTTGGCCCCTGACTTTAACATTCTACTATCTACCCAACTCCATGAGTTTAAAGGTCTATATGTGACTCAACATTCTTACTATCTTGCAACACACTTTTAAGAGTATCTTCTTAGATCTATAACACCCTCTTGATTCCTAAACAGTTCAAAATTTAACTATAAGATTCTATCTGTCTATTCTTCAACCACCTCAGAGACCTGAGAGGGATAAATATATTTGCTTATATAGGAAGTGCAGAGCCTGCAGCTTCCAAAACTAAGAAAGAACATACCAATAACTGCCTGGACAGTTCCCATTTTCTCTCCATACATTCCAGCAACAATCTTCAGGCTTTGGGTCCTGTTTCTCTGACAGACATTTGTTGTAGAGCAGGGATTATGAAGGACTTACCTACCCTGTCTTGGCAGAGTTAGGCTGTCGACTTCCCTGTTCCCAAGTTTTGTCCTTTTTGGACAGCAGTCTGTCTGCAGTTGGTGCAAGGGGTTTTTTCATGCCAAGAGAAAGGCTTGCCACTAATTCAACCATCTTACAGTGGAGGTTCTTCGATTAAGCATATCAAACTTTTAACTAACAGAGTTAGTCATTCATATTCTGGTACTCTGAAGTAGATAAGCTAAATGGTTCCCTTTTGAACATAGGAGGAAATTGAAGCTCTCAGGAAAATTCCAGAAGAGAAGACTCTTGCAGGAGATCTATAGAATATCGTAACCTTAGTATCACTCTAGACTCAGGTACCAGTGCTCTTGTCATTTTTACTTTTAGACTTGACTTTGCTTATAACGACTCTCTAAATTGTTGCATGTTGCTTTTGGTTTTTTAACATTTTTTAGGATTATTGATTGGTATTTCTGACATTTAAGAATGTAGTTCGGAGCCGGGCGGTGGTGGCGCACGCCTTTAATCCCAGCACTTGGGAGGCAGAGGCAGGCGGATCTTTGTAAGTTCGAGGCCAGCCTGGTCTACAAAGTGAGTCCAGGACAGCCAAGGATACACAGAGAAACCCTGTCTCGAAAAACCAAAAAAAAAAAAGAATGTAGTTCGGGGCTGGAGAGATGGCTCAGCAGTTAAGAGCACTGGCTCTTCTTCCAAAGGACCTGGGTTCAAATCCTAGCACCACATGGCAATTCACGGCTGTCTGTATGGCCGGGCGTGGTGGCACAGGCCTTTAATCCCAGCACTCTGTAGGCAGAGGCAGGTGGATTGTTAGGAGTTCGAGGCCAACCTGCTCTTCAGAGTGAATTCCAGGACAGCTAAGGATACACAGAGAAACCCTGTCTTGAAAAACCTAAATAAACAAACAAACAAACAAGTAAATAAAACTATAGTTCATTGCCCATATTGAGGAAAGCATAAAGAATAAAACATACACTTTGGTTATATATTAGATGTCTCCTAAAGGTAAGCAAATACGGATCCTAGCTGATTGATTATTAGCGATTGAATTTAGGGCCTCATGCATGTGAGGCAGATGCTCTACCAGTGAGTTAAATTAGTACACTCCCTCTTTTTACTTTTTTGTTTTTCAAGACAGGGTTTCTTTCTCTGTGTATCCTATGTAGCCCTGTCTGTCCTGACTCTCTTTGTAGACCAGTCTGGCCTTAAACTCTATTAATAGAGATCCTCCTGCCTCTGCCTCCCAAGTGCTGGTACTAAAGGTGTGGGCCACCATGCCTGGCAATTACAGACAGCTGTGAACTGCCATGTGATTGTTTGGATTTGAAGAACATCCAGTGCTCTTAATCGCTGAGCCATCTCTCCAGCTCTTTTTACTTTTTATTTTGAATCAATGTCTTAATTTTCTCAGGTTTGTCATGAACTTGGAATCCTCTTTCTGGGATTATAGCCCTGTGACACAGTTAAATTATATATAAAATCATTGAGTAATATCAAAATTATATAGTGAATCCATCCATGTAAAATATTCCTTTCTCAGCACTTGAAAGGCAGATGCAGGTAGATTTCTGAGTTTGAGGCCAGCCTGAGCTACATAGTAGTGAGATCCTGTTTCAAAACAAAACAGAAGATTTATAAATAGATTTTCTTAATGTACTTTTTCTTGAGGTAATTTTATTGTTTGGCATAGAATAAATACTTGTCAGTGTTTACCCATTAATAAATAATCGTGATATTAGTTTGAATCATATTGCCATTTTTTACTTGGAAGGTAAAAAGATATTTGCTTTTGATGATAAAAATTTAAGGCAACAAAAGTGAATTTCTTACATACAAAATAGTCATGTTAAGTTTATAATAGTGGTTAGTATTCATAAATAGACACGATAGGTCACATAGGTACCAGAGCCACTGTTAAAAGTTACGTAGCATTATATGGCTTTTAGGATTGGAGGAAATATAGAAATAGCTAGAGAAGCTTCCTTCAGGCAACTTTCTAGACAAAACTAACATGATGTATAAGCAATCCTGTTTAAGTAAGTACAGACGCCCCTGAAAGGCCTTCATTCATTGTTACATGGGTTAATTGTGAAGTTCTATTAAATATTTCATAATTTAAGCTTAGTTACTTGAAAGCGTAAATGTCACCTAATGCCATCCTCAGTTGATTCAGTTTCTTAATAATGCTAGCATCTCGTTTTAATTCAACATAACTGTTTTAAGAGGCTTGGAAGTTTGGAGACAGGTTACCAGAAGAAATGGTAGCTGTACATTCTGAAAGAGGAGGAGAACAAATGTCTGGTATATAAGCATTTATTTATTTTTACAATTTGAAATTATTTTATTTTTTTAACAATTTGAAATCATTGCAGCTATTTCAGGATTATCCCGTGCTACTGTTGAGATTGTCATGCTGTTAATTTGCATGCTGATGACATTCGTGTTTTTAACTTGACATATTTTTCATTTTTATAGATAAAGTGGAGAATTTTTGTGAAGAACATGAAAAAAATAGTCACCATTTTCACAAAAATGCTGAAGATAGTACTAAGAAACCCAATGCAGAAACCACAGTGACTTCTGAATATAAAGCTGATGAAATTAAGGAAACAAATGATACTTGGAACTCCCAATCTGGGAAAAGCTCAGACCCTCCGCCTGAAAGTTGTTCAGTCAAAGGATCTGTAAATACTGGTTTATATGAATGGGATAATGATTTTGATGATATCAGATCAGAAGACTGTATTTTAAGTTTGGATAGTGATTCTCTTTTGGAGATGAAGGATGAGGATTTAAAAAATCGTTTGGAAAATCTAAATGAAGCCTTTGAAGAAGATATTATACAAAGTGTTCTTAGGCCAAGCAACTGTAGGACGTACTGTAGGGCCAATAAAGCGAAATCTTCACAGGGAGCATCAAATTTTGATAAGCTAATGGATGGCACCAGTCAGGCCTTAGCCAAAGCAAACAGTGAATCAAGTAAAGATGGCCTGAGTCAGGCAAAGAAAGGTGGTGTAAGCTGTGGGACCAGTTTTAGAGGAGCAGTGGGACGGACTAGAGATTACACTGTCTTACATCCATCTTGCTTGTCAGTTTGTAATGTCACCATCCAGGATACCATGGAACGGAGTATGGATGAGTTCACGGCATCCACTCCTGCAGATTTAGGAGAAGCTGGCCGCCTCAGAAAAAAAGCAGATATTGCAACTTCCAAGACCACTACTAGATTTCGACCTAGTAATACTAAATCCAAAAAGGATGTTAAACTTGAATTTTTTGGTTTTGAAGATCATGAGACAGGAGGTGATGAAGGGGGTTCTGGAAGTTCTAATTACAAAATTAAGTATTTTGGCTTTGATGATCTCAGTGAAAGTGAAGATGATGATGATGATGACTATCAAGTGGAAAGAAAGAAAAAAAGAACTAAAACAGCCCCATCACCTTCCCTGCAGCCTCCTGAAAGCAGTGACAATTCCCAGGATAGTCAGTCCAGTACTAATAATGCCGGTAAGAATTCTAAGATGTATATATAATATTGTAATAAGTACTCAATGTGTAATTTCTTTTCAGGCTTTAATCAAAGGCTAGACTCTTTCCTTGAGACTCAGTTTTAGTTTGTTATATATACATGGGATTTATTTTTAATTATATATGTAGGTGTGTGTGCCTGGATGTGGATATGTGCATGTGAGTGCAAGTAACCTATGAGGCCAGAGGTAGCAGGTCCCCTAGAGCTGGTGTTTGAGCTGTCTGACCTGGGTGCTGAAAACCAAACTCAGATCCTTAGGAAGTACAGCAAATTCTCTTAACTGCTGAGCCACCTTTAGAGCCTTATTTTTGTTATATTACAGTTTAGTAGAAGCATCTATTTAGAACCCATATATTGTCTTATGCACAGGTATAGCATTTTGCATGTAAATGTTTAGGTCTTAAACTGTATGGTAGAATGGGGAGTCTTACATGTATTAAATATATGACTATCACTTAAAGTTTCTGGTTTCCGATTGTTTCAAACCAGAGCCTCACACATAATAAGCAAGCTCTCCCAGTGAAATACAACCCTAGGCTAACATATGTGAGTTTATGTGAGAATTTTAAACTGCTGAATCTTTGGGACAGAGATGCCAAGCATCTTCTTTTAGCAAATCATTGTACTTTGAAAATCCAAGTACTTTTTGGTTGTGAGCCTAGCCTTTAACGGCTGAGCCAACAAGAAGGGGGAATAGGGAAGGGTTTGCGACTGAGATGTAACTTGAAAAAAAAAATAAATAAAGTACTTATTAAAAAAAAAAAAGAAAATCCAAGTACAATGCAGACATAAGGATAGATTTTGGACATCTAGAACTATACTGATAACAGATGGTTTTAATGGGGAAATATTCAAAAGAAAATTAATTTTAGCACAAAACCAAAAAAAAACACATTTTTTTTTTTTTTTCGAGACAGGGTGTCTCTGTGTAGCTCTGGCTGTCCTGGACTCGCTTTGTAGACCAGGCTGGCCTCGAACTCACAGAGATCCGCCTGCCTCTGCCTCCCGAGTGCTGGGATTAAAGGCGTGCGCCACCACCGCCCGGCTAAAAAAACACATTTAAAACATTCTCAGACCCTCTTAAAGTGTGGTTTCATAAGACTGAAAAGTATTAGTAGATAAGTGTTCTCTCTTTTTTTTTGTGTTCTCTTTTAATAATTTTTTTTCTCAAGTTTGTAGACTTGATAAGGTCCTCTTAGCTGAGTCAATAGTGAGAGCTAGATACAAATAAGATAGGTTAGCTCTGCTATAATTAAGCCTTTATTTAACAAGGGCTATGTGTAGAGGACTCACTGTTCAGGGAGGAAGAATTCGGAAGCTCTGGAGTAAAGAGGGTCTTTTCAGCCAAATACAGCTTTTCTAGATTGGTTTATGTCCTGAAGTTTTCAGTTGTGGTGAGTGAGAATTTCTATAGTATTCATATAGGAGAAGCATGCTTTACCACTGTGTTACATCTTGAACCCCAGATGAGAGTCATCCCTTGTTTTAAAATGGAATTAAAACAGAAGCTTCTAGAGCCTCCTCACTCCCTTCCACCCCAAAAAAAGTATATCAAAAATTTATCTGGTGCTGTAGTTAACCTCTTTTGGAAGATTGCAGTTTGCAGCAGCCTTACCTGACACTTGAGATCTGGCACATTATGCTGTGCGGTATCTGTAGTCTTGTCCTGCTGCAGTTTATTTGACTTTTTTGTTTTTCAAGAGACAGGGTTTTCTGTGTAACTCTGGCTGCCCTGGACTCTCTTTGTAGACCTGGCTGCCCTGGACTCTCTTTGTAGACCTGGCTGACCATCTGCAATTTAAAATCTGTTTTTACATCTTGGAGTAAATTGAGAACTTACATTCTGTAATGTGAAAAATAGACTCACTTTGAGAAATGAAGTTGACAGTGAATAATAACATTTGAATACTAGAGACTACTTGGATGAGAAACACCAAGTTGCAATTGGGTCTTGATATTATGTGTGAACCAGTAATCATTTTTAAAAGTTGAGGCAGAGAAATGTTTTTCCCTTTCTTCTTTTAAGTTAGAAGAGAATGTTTATAACTATTTGGGAAGTAATCTGATCCTTCAGTAGTTTTTATGTGAATACCCACAAGTCTTTGAACTGCATTGTACTAGCCAAGGATAGCTATCTTTGTTGCTGGTTTTTTCCTCACTCAGTCTCCCAAGTTCTGGGAGTATAGGACTTTGCCACTACACCCAGAGATTTGGGTTTTCAGAATTCAGTTCTATTTGGGACTGGAGAGGTGGCTCAGTGGTTAAGTATGTTTGCTGTTCAGTTCCTAGCACCCACATCATGGTTCACAACCATTCATGTCTTCAGTTCCACAGGATCTGATGCCTTATCATCTCTGCAGGCTCCCAGGCAGGCATGTGGATCACATACATATATGTAGGCAAAACACTCATATACATAATATAAACCTAAAATTTTTTAAAGTGGTTATCTTTATAGAAGTCAGCAGCCTTTTACATACTTTGAAGTATAGAGTGCTTAAATGTCTTTTACTTTTGAGAATCACTCCAAAAGTTAGATATCTGGTAGTTACATGATCTATGAAGTTCAAATTTTATTTCGGAAAAAATTTTAAGCCACACATGGTGATGCATGACTGTAATTTCAGTATTTGGGAGGCTGAAGCAGAAGGATTGCCATGAGTTTGAGCCCACTTTGGAATATATAGTGAATTCCAGGCCAGCCGGGGCTAGCTACAAAGACCCACTCGCAGTAAAAGAGAAAATGTTTGATTTTGTTGGTAACACAAAATACAACCAGAGCATATATGTAATAGCCAGGTTTGAAGTAGAGGGTGAGAGTTAGAATACTTTATCAGCCATTACTGCTTTTAATCTTTTATTTTCCCCCAACATTATTTAAAAAACCTTCTTAAGTTTTCTGATAACTTGAAATACTGGAAAGCTAGCTATTTTTGATTACCATTTCAGAAAACTTGGATTTTACAGAGGACTTGCCTAGTGTGCCTGAGAGTGTGAAGAAGCCCATAAGTAAACAAGGAGATAAATCCAAGGAAAATACCCGAAAGATTTTTAGTGGCCCCAAACGGGTAAGTAAAGCAGTACTACTGGTGAATTAAAAAAAAAAAAAATTATCATTAGAGGGCTCAACACTTAATTTTTTATTGGAAAGCACCAGCAAGACATTGTGGCATTGTTTCACACAGGATATCTGTAAATCATTTTTATTATTAAAAACCAATATACTGTTGTTGAAAAAATGTATGTGTATGTTATTAAAAACCATTTTTCCAGGGGCTGGAGAGATGGCTCAGAGGTTAAGAGCAGTCAGTGCTCTTCCAGAGGTCCTGGGTTCAATTCCCAGCAACCACATTGTGGCTCACAACCATCTATATGAAATTTGGTTCCCTCTTCTGGCCTGCAGGCACAACTGCAGACAGAACACTGTACATTAAAAAAATTTTTTTTCCATGCTCTAAAATATTGGTTGTTTAAACTGACAATCAAGAGGCTGGTTGGGAACTACTGCTTGTTGCTGTTCTGCTGTGTATTATTTCTGCCACAAACTAGCCCAGAAAAGACCAAAATTCAAATATAATTTCTACTAAATTGTAGTTACTTTCATGTCATCCCAGATTGAACATTTGTAAGTCAAGAATCTTCTGTGTGTCTCTTTTTATTTATTTATTTTGCTTTTTAAAAATAATTTATTTATTTATTTTTTAAAAAAGTTTTGTTTTTTTTAAGATTGATTTATTATGTATACAGTGTTCTGTCTGCAGGTATATCTACAGGCCAGAAGAGGGCACCAGATTTCATTATGGATGGTTGTGAGCCACCATGTGGTTGCTGGGAATTGAACTCATGACCTCTGGAAGAGCAGACAGTGCTCTTAACCGCTGAGCCATCTCTCCAGCCCAATAATTTATTTTTTATTTCTTCAAGTTCCATCTCAATCACAATCCCCTCCCTACTCCTCCCTCCAGTCTCACCCTTCCACCCTCCTCCCCCTCAACCCCCCCATCCTCTTCCTTTCCTTTTTTTTTTTTTTTTTTTAGTTTAAGGTATTTCTTTTTTCCCCCCAACAGCTCTCCCTTTCAGTTCAAAAAATGGTTCTTTTTCTTATAAATATAAATACAATACAAAACAGTGTCTGTCTTTTTAAATCCTTTCTCCCCCCCTTTCTTTTAGCTATACTTACAGTCATGTCATTTGTCCAGCTTGTTCAGTAACTGCAAACTGTTTTGCATTCCATTTTATATTTTCATCAGCAATACAGGCTGTATCAATTTCCCCCTGTCCTCGCCAACATTTGCCATTGGACAAAAGCTACAGAAGGCTGGTTGTGGTAGCTCCATGCCTTTAGTCCCAGCAGCTAAGAGTCAGAGACTGGCAAATTTCTGTTCGTTTGAGGCCAGCCTGGTCTACTTAGTGAGTTGAATGCCAACCAAGGCTACATAGTGAAGATCCTGTCACACACACACACAAAAAGCTACTATAATATGTGTAGAGTAGTTCTGATTTGATCTTCATTTCTGTAGTGACCACTGAGTTAGAAACTCTTTTCACTTGCTTACTAGTCATTTGTATGTGTGTGTGTGTTTGTCTGTATGTTTTCATATGTTTGTGTCTCCATGTGCCAGTGGATGCCAGAATACCATAATAGGTATCTTCCTCTGTTGTTTTCTACCTTATATTTTTTAGACAGGATCTCACTCAGCCTGGAGTTCATAGATTCAGCTAGACTACCATTGGGCAGCAAAAACCAGGGATCCTCTTCTCTACACCTTTCCAGTGCTGGGATGACAAGGATATGCTGCTGTGCCCAGCTTTTATGTAGGGACAGGAATTGAACTGAGGTGGTCATGCTTGTACAGCACACACTTTACTGACTTAAGCTATCTCTAGCCCCATTTGTCTGTATTCTGAGAAATTTCTGAATGAGTCTTTTTGGCCCTTTTTTAAAATTAAGGGTGATTTTTGTTGTTGTTGTTGTTTAGTTGTAGGAGTTCAGTAGATGTCTCAAAAAATTAAAACTAGAACTACAATATGACCCTGCTGTCTCACTAATGGGCATATATACCCAGAGAACTCCATACCCTGCTGTGGAGATAATTTGCACTGCCATGTTTATTGCTGCTGTATTCACTATAGCAAAGAATTTGGAATCAGTCTAGTTGTCCATCAGAAGATGAATGGACATTTGAGGTGTGTGTGTGTGTGTGTGTGTGTGTGTGTGTGTGTGTGTGTGTATATACACATACATATAATATATAACAATACTATTCAGCTAACAAGAAAACTATAATAGGGCTGGAGAGATGGCTCAGCGGTTAAAAGCTCTGGCTGCTCTTCCAGAGGACCTGGGTTCAAATCCCAGCATCCACATGGCAGTTCACAGCTGTCTGTAATTGTCAGGCATGGTGGCACACGCCTTTAATCCCAGCACTTGGGAAGCAGAGGCAGGCAAATCTCTGTGAGTTCAAGGCTAGTCTGATCTACAAAGTGAGTCCAGAACAGCGAGAGATATACAGAGAAACCCTGTCTCGGAAAACAAAAAAAAACAAAACAAAACAAAAAAAAAAAAAGGAAGAAAACTACAATAAAAATTGCAGGAAAATAGATAGGCTTAGAATAGATAGACTTAGATTAGAATGTATAATATTAGCTGAGGTCATACAATCTCAGAAAGTAAAAAGCATATTCTTATATTTGAAGTCTAGCTAATATTACATGTATATATGTAAAGAAATGTACATGTGGGCACAGTATAACATGTAGGAAAGAGAAAAAGAATTACTAAATGTCAGAGGATGAGAAAGGACTGAATTCCTCCTATTCTAATCTATTCTGTATAAAAGAAGTTCACTGAGTCTTGTACTCTTTGGGCCTTGTTTTTCAGTGCTAGATTTTTTAAAGTTTGCAGTGTTTTGTATAATAAAGTTGTGAGATTTAATTGAGAAGGAATTCCTTATTAGATACATAATTTGCAAATATTTTGTCTAGTTCTTCATGTTTTCCTCCTGTTTTGCCAAATTTTAATATTTTGGATGAAGCCCCATTATTTTTTTCCCTTTTGTTGTCTATAGTTTTGATGTCATTCAAATGAATGAATGTCGTTCAGTGAATTCAAGATTCATTGCCAAACTCAATGTAGGTTTTCAAAACAGTTTTTCGCCTATGGTTTTATAGGTTTATTTAGGTTTTTAATCTATTTTGAGTGATTGTTTTGGGACAGGGTTTCTCTTTGTAGCCCTGGCTATCCTAGAACTTGCTTTATAGACGGGGCTAGCCTCGAACTCACAGAGATCTGCCTGTTGCCTCCCTAATGCTGGGATTAAAGGTGTGCACTACCACCACCCAGCTTGAGTGAGTTTTTATGTATGCTTTTAAGGTCTTGATTGTGGCCTGCCTTCATTTTTAGGCATTGCAGCATGTAATTTAATATGGCCTACCACAGTTATTGAGAATATTTCTTACAGTTAAAAAGCCTGCTGTAGCCGGGTGGTGGTGGCGCACGCCTTTAATCCCAGCACTTGGGAGGCAGAGGCAGGCGGATCTTCGTGAGTTCGAGGCCAGCCTGGTCTACAAAGCGAGTCCAGGACAGCCAGAGATATTCAGAGAAACCCTGTCTCGAAAAAACAAAAAAAAAAAAAAAAAAAAAAAAAAGCCTGCTGTGTATCATTGTATAAATTGCAGTTAAAAGTTGTCAGCGTCTTTTGTTCTTGCCAATTGAATTAATTTTATGTAGCAAGAATGTAAGTATATTTTTTATACTCTTATTTTTTCTTCCTTTTACTTTTGTAAAAGCCCATTGGGTTTCTTCAGAGTAATAATAGCTGTTCAGATGCACTTCTAATTCTTATGAAATATGTTAGTTTTCAGAGCAGTATTTATCAATGGAGGGGAGGTTTCAATCTTTTTTTAACATTTATTTTGGGGGAGAGGATTTCATAT
>CAJQZJ010014563.1:4229929-4256221 GCA_907164525.1 Lophiomys imhausi | reverse complement strand
AAAAGATTATCTGGGCATGGGAGGGGGCACCTGTTATTCTCTCACTTGAGTGGTAGAGGCAAAAGGATCAGGAGCTAAAGGCTAATCTGAGATACATGGAACCTTATCTCAAAATAGAAAATAAAATAAGGATATCTAAAAGGGTACAAGGAATGCTTGGAACAAACAGTGATGGGAAGATGGTTCCAATCACTGGTTATTCCAGAGCTGACCTGTGTAAAAAAAAAAAAATTACGTTGGATTCCATTTGTAGAAATAATTAATTGAATAATTTAACCAGTATTTATGTTATTAATTGATTGGGCGATTGTTAATTATTAAGTAGCCTTTATAAATGAGCACACAACCACCATGTGGGTTTTTTTTTTTTTTTTTTTTTGGTTTTTCGAGACAGGGTTTCTCTGTGTAGCCCTGGCTGTCCTGGACTCACTTTGTAGACCAGGCTGGCCTCGAACTCACAAAGATCCGCCTGCCTCTGCCTCCCACGTGCTGGGATTAAAAGCGTGTGCCACCACTGCCCGGCACTCACCATGTGGATTTTAACAAGCCTAGGCCTGAATTGAGCAATCCTAGCCCATCTAAGCTAGCTCTTAATTCTGTTACCCAAATATGACCCCATATATACATACGTCCCTTTGGACTGCCATTCTACATGCTAGCCGATGTCCCTGGCCATGTGGAGTGAGGTTCTTTTTTCTAACCCATGGTGTGTGTCTTCCTTCTTCCTGCTCCTGGCTGGAATGAATTAGTACTCTGTCTAAAGTGCAGGCTTCCTGTTCTAATCTCAGGAAGTCCCACCTTTCTCCGTTTTTGCCTAATCTCAGGCCTCAGCATTTATTTAACCAATCAGAGTCAATTAAGTAACAGACAGCAGACCTATGCTGAGAGAATTTACACATCTAGTCATCACTCTTCAGCTTGTTTAAGAACTGCATAACCGCCGGGTGTTGGTGGCGCACGCCTTTAATCCCAGCACTTGGGAGGCAGAGGTAGGCGGATCTCTGTGAGTTCGAGGCCAGCCTGGTCTACAAAGTGAGTCTAGGACAGCCAGAGCTGTTATACAGAGAAACCCTGTCTCGAAAAACCAAAAAAAAAAAAAAAAAAAAGAACTGCATAACCTAGAATGTGGGTTTGAGTTCCTTGTCCGGAACTGTGGTATATAGGAACTCCTTTATGGCTTTCTTTTCTTTTTCTTTCTCTTTTTCTTTTTCGAGACAGGGTTTCCCTGTGTAGCCCTGGCTGTCCTGGACTCTGTGGACCAGGCTGGCCTTGAACTTACAGAGGTCTACCTCCCTCTGCCTCCTGAGTGTTGGGATTAAAGGTGTGCACCACCATGCCTGTTCTCAGTCTGCTTTCTTATAGAACCCAGGACTACTAGCTCAGGGGTGTTCCTACTCACAATGGCCTGGGCCCTTCCATGTTAATCACTGACAAATGTTCTACAGGATTGCTTACAGCCCAATCTAACAGAGATATTTTCTTAATCGAGGTTCCTTCCTTACTAAAGATGACTCTAACTTGTATCAGGCTGACATATAAACTAGCCATCCAGAGAGCTAAGGTTGGATGGCAGTATTGGTTCCCTCAGAAACCCCACAGAAGATGGGGTGAGGGGAAATTGTGGGATCCCGAGGGGTCAAAGATACCAGGAAAGCATGACATGTGGAATCAACTAAGGGCTCATAGAAACAATTTCTAATTGGGTCTGTGCTAGTTTCTCTACATATATGTAGAGACCATTTCTAGCTCTCATTTCTCTTTTATGTAACCCCAGCATCTTGAGTACTTCTTTGCTTTCTGCACAATCTCAGTGACTGAGATTCATCATGTACTTTTCTTTTTATGATTAGAAAATTCATTTTTCTTAGGACTCTTTGTTCTATTTGAGGAGGATAAACGTATAGAACACCTGAATGCTAACTATATTCGTTGCTGATAGGCTCTATCATCAGGGATCTAGGAAATAAGTTGAAAAAGAAGCTCTATGTTTATATTGATAGCTTTACTTTAAATTTGGCTTAGCAGAATTTAAAATACATATATTTTTAGTGTGCTGGGGGAGAGGCCATTCACATATAGTACCTGTCAGAGGGCAAAAATCTGCAGTGAGCTCTCTATTATGGAATCCAGGCATTGAACTCAGGGTATCAGATGTTCATAGCAAGTGCTCTTACTGCTGAGCCATTTTGCAAGCCCTGATGTGACAAAATTTTGTATTTGACAAGCACATTGTGATGCTAACTAATAATTGTTACTGGGAACAGCAAATAGTGAAGTTTCAGCTAATGTTTGCAGTTCTTTTGGCCCTTAGATTGTATTTTATTAAGGGTGACTGGTGAGAAACTGGACAAGATGGCACACACCTTTAGTAACTAGCACTCAAGGGCTGAGGCAGGAGACCTGCTGTGAATTTGAAACCAGACTGGGCCACATAGCAGAGACCCTGTCTGAATGTTTTTTTTTTTTTAATTTTTTTTTTATTATGTATACAGTATTTGCTCTACATATATGCCCAGGCAGATCTCAATGTAGATGGCTGTGAGCCACCATGTGGTTGCTGGGATTTGAACTCAGGACCTTGGGAAGAACAGCCACTGCTCTTAACCTCTGAGCCACCTCTCCAGCCCGTTTTTTTTTTTTTTTAAACCAGGCACAGTGGCACAGGCTTTTAATTCCAGCCAGAGGCATGTGGATCTCTGTGAGCTCAAGACCAGTCAGTCCGCAAAGAGAGTTCTAGGCCATTCATAAGTGAAACCCTATCTCAAAACAAAACAAAACTGATGATTTTATGTTTTTTGCTTATGTTTGTTACTTCAATATTTAGTTGTTATCATGTATATATAATTTTTTGGTAGTGTTTTGTTTGTGCAGTGTTAGTGATATAACCCAAGGCCCTGTGCATCCTAGGCAAACACTCTACCACTGAGCGCTAAGGTTTTAAGTTTAGTTTTTTGTTGTTGTTGTTGTTTTTTGAGACAGGGCTTCTCTGTGTATCCTTGACTGTCCTGGACTCACTTTGTAGAACAGACTATCCTTGAACTCACAGAGATCCACCTGCCTCTGCCTCCCTAGTGCTGGGATTAAAGGCGTGCACCACCAAGCCCAGCTTAAGTTTAGTTTTAAACTTAATCATGAGGAGAGTTTTTGCTTTGCTGTTCACACAATAGTAATAGTACATGTACATGTACTTGACCTGATTTTGAAGTAATTTATCTGGCCTAAAGTAAATCAGGTCAGAGAAAACAAGTAGCAGACCTATTTGCTGGTATATTAATGGACATGATATTATAGTGTCAGGAAAAGTAAGGGAATTACTGCTGACTTTTCTAAACTTAAAAAGCTATGGGATTGCATACACTTGAAAGATGTAATGCGAGTAAAGTGTTCTCATGACAATAGGAATAGTATTTTATTTCCTGAGAGTTACATAAACATTCCCCCCATTTTATATGAGTAATTGGGATTCACAGAAAACTAAATTCCCCAAGGATTTTTTTTTTTTTTTTGGTTTTTCGAGACAGGGTTTCTCTGTGTAACAGCTCTGGCTGTCCTGGTCTCACTTTTGTAGACCAGGCTGGCCTCGAACTCACAGAGATCCGCCTGCCTCTGCCTCCCAAGTGCTGGAATTAAAGGCGTGCGCCACCACCGCCCGGCCCCAAG
This sequence comes from Lophiomys imhausi, assembly GCA_907164525.1. Classification (NCBI taxonomy): domain Eukaryota; kingdom Metazoa; phylum Chordata; class Mammalia; order Rodentia; family Muridae; genus Lophiomys; species Lophiomys imhausi. Next base: position 4,252,561 of record CAJQZJ010014563.1, on the reverse strand, counting down.
GATTTTTATGTTGATTATCTTTCAAATAGGAGAGAAGTGGGTGTGAGTGGATGGATGTAGGAAATGCTCTCAACAGTTGTAGACTGGCCTTAACTTGCGTTTGTCTAGTGCTTCCTGTGATTCAGTTTAGTTTCCACATTTTTGGTAGGAACACTAGAGGATATACTGTGTTCTTATTGCTTTGAGATCCTGTTAAGAACATGGAACTGTGAAACATGTAAAAAATTGCACACACTTTTTTGTTATTGTTTTATTGTTAAAGATTATGTACTTAAGTATTATCTTGTACTTAGGGCCTTGCCCATGCCATCAATCCCCGTCTTCTCGACCCCCTCAAACATATAATTGTTACATATGATTGCATGCCTGGTTTTATAGAATCTAGAGTTCACACTGTCACTTCACTTCTTGTCCAACACCAGATTTATTTTCCTATTCATGCTTTTGTATTTTATTTCTCTTTGCTTACAGTGAAAAATCTGGTTGTCATTATCTTCAGTATGCTTAACCATTTAAACTAATAATATTTGTCAGCAGTTTCTTCTCACTTTAGTGATACAGACACAGGCTAGCTAAGATTTTCCTTTTCTGTACCCCCTCATATTAGAAATATTAGCTTTCTTTAAAAAATTTTTTTTGTTTGTTTTTTTGACACAAAGTTTCTCTGTATAATAGTCCTGACTGTGCTCACTTTGTAATGACCAGGCCTCTGCCTCCTGAGTTCTGGGATTAAAGGCGTGTGCCACCATGCCTAGTTCTTTAAAATTTCTTAAAAAATACTTATTTTATGTGTATGAATGTTTTGCCTGCATGTATGCATGTGTAGCCACTCATATGCCTGGTTGCCCAAAGAGGTCATAAGAGCTTGTCAGATTCCTTGGAATTGGAATTACAAATGGCCCTGAAACACCATGTGGTTGCTGGGAACCAAACCTAGGTTCTCTTCAAATGCTTTCACCTGCTGATTCATCTTGAGTCCTGCGTTAACTTTATTAATCATGCCATCTATATAGTTTTTACCTTAACCAGGAGTAGATTGAGAACTGGCTTGGAAAAATGAGAAGAGTGAAGAAAACTGGCTTAAAATTTTTTTGTTGTTGAAATAATGGCTTTAAAAAGTCATTTGTGGGCTGGAGAGATAGCTCAGCAGTTAAAAGCACTGACTGTTTTTCCAAAGGACCCAGCATCCACATGGCAGTTCACAGCTGTCTGTAATTGCCAGGCATGGTGGTGGATGCCTTTAATCCCAGCACTTGGGAGGCAGAGGTAAGCCTAGTCTACAAAAGTGAGTCCAGGACAGCCAGGGCTGTTACACAGAGAAACCCTGTCTTAAACAAACAAACAAAAAGTCATTTGTGCCAGGGGGTGGGTGGTGCGCACCTTTAATCCCAGCACTCAATCCCAGCACTCGGGAGGCAGAGGCAGGCAGAGCTCTGTGAATTCCTAGGCCAGTCTTGTCTACAGAGCTAGTTCCAGGTCAGCCAGGGCTACACAGAGAAACCCTGTCTTGGGGGTAGGGCGGGGAGGAGTCATTTGCTGGACTTGAGACTTGGCCTAGTTGTTAAGAGCATTATTCTTCCAGAGAAGCAGGTTTGATTCCCAGCACCCACATGGTGGTTCTTACCATGATGGTTCCAAGAATCCAACACCCTCTTCTGACCTACATGCTCCAGGCATGCATGTGGTGCAAAACAGTCAATATATATGCTTTATTTTTATTTTTTATCTTTTGGTTTTTCGAGACAGGGTCTCTCTGTGTAATAGTCCTGGCTGTCCTGCACTCACTTTGTAGACCAGGCTGGCCTCGAACTATCAGAGATCCATCTGCCTCTGCCTCCCAAGTGCTGGGATTAAAGGTGTGCACCACCACGCCTTTTTTATTTTTATTTTTTTAAAGTCACTTCTAGTTAGGAAAATAAAGGGGCTTTAGGAATTTGATTTGAACATAACTGGATTTAAGTAACCTTGGTTAGGTTTTAGTGCTTCATCATTTGGAAATTCTGGTGCTTTTGTTCATGTTAACCAGTTTCTGATTTCTGGCTACCATTTCCCTACTTCCCTCATTTCCAGCTGTCATCTGTGTGCTGATTTACATAAATTAAGAGATAATTTCTTCTACTTGCTCTGCCCACTTTACATTCAACTCCACTTACCCCTGTCTGCTTCTAAGGCAATGTTTTTATAATCAGCCAAAATTAACCTTCAGTGCTTGGAAGGTTGCATTTTTCCTGGGATGTTGGCCATTCTTTTTCAAGAATGCTTGTTTATTCAAGACTGCTTCTAGTTCTTTGAAGAAACTAAAGCAAGATCAGTTGTTTTAATCTCAAATATTTCTACCACTACTCTTCAGTATTTCTCTGTAGTTTAATACTGGTCCCATCTGGCCCTATCTTTTGTCTGACTATCTGAGGAACATTTTGGACTTGATTTTTTTTTCTTTCCTTCTGTCATTCAATGTGACACTTGATAGTAAGCTTCTAGGCAATTGGATTAAAATTTACTTCTCGTAAATCAAGAGTACATACTAATTTATATTTATAATTGCAATTGTATGAGCCTGCAATTTTAAAGTTGTATAGCTTTATATTTTATAAATTGCTTCTGTTTTCTGAAAAAATAAAGGTTCTCAATTTTTTTTTTTTTAAAGATTTATTTATTATGTATACAGTGTTCTGTCTGCAGGTACCTCTGCAGGCCAGAAGAGGGCACCAGATTTCATTATGGATGGTTGTGAGCCACCATGTGGTTGCTGGGAATTGAACTCATGACCTCTGGAAGAGCAGCCAGTGCTCTTAACCGCTGAGCCATCTCTCCAGCCCCCCAAAGGTTCTCAATTTTAAAATATAATCTTGTAACTGAAGAGGCCTTAAAGCACAAGTTCTCCCACATCTCACCCAAGAACAAATGTTCCTCCACAAAGTGCTTGTTTTAGCAGTTAGAATTCACTCTCCCAAAAAGAGCTTATTTTTTTGTCCAGTGTATTTACTGAGGGTTGTTTTTGTCTTGTATTTGAGGATTTACTGACCATTTTAGGATTCAGACATCTAGGTGGTGGTGAATTCTAAAATTTCTCCTGAGATGTTAATGCATATGAAGCCTGAATAAAAGGAAAACTGGAACTGGTGTGATGATGAGGAACACTTGCAGAGTATAAAAGTTAAAAGTTATGGCTGTCTATTTACAGTTGCTAGATTGACGAATCCGAATAGTTTAATAAGAGTTGTCATATGGGTTCTGGCTGACTCTGGGTATGGAAGAAAGTCAGTTTTATTAGCTTTTTTCCTTGTCTTTATTCAGTATATGGTTTTCTCTGTGTTAGCTGATCAGGGATACTGGAAGAAATTAAAAAAAAATGTTTTAAAGTGCTCTAGAATGTTTTTCCAAACTGGAATTTTAAATAGTTTCAGCATTATCTTTCTTTTATAGAAGTATTTGAATACCAAATTAGGCATTCTAAATTGTTGATCTATGTAAGTAATGAGGTAAAAATTCTTTGGAAAGTTAAAAATATTTTTTCTATATAATCTTTTTCTTTAATGTCTTATTTAAAATACCCCACATTGAAGTAGAAGGATAGATTAGAGGGTGGGAGGGTAGGACTGGGAGCGGAGAAGGGAGTGGCTGTGATTGAGATATAACTTGAAATAATAAATGTTAAGAAAAAAAAAAACCACTAAAGTACTACTCTTAGTTTTCATTAGTTCAGGTGCTCTTTTGTTTTTGAAGTGAGTATGAGTGTTTAGCTTGTATGCATGTGAAGGCATTTTGTGCATGCCTGGTGTCCACAGAAGTAGAGGGGAGTGCTAGATACTCTGGAGCTGTAGTTACAGATGCCTGTGAACCATCATGTAGGTGCTGGGAATGGAATACAAGCCCTCTAGGAGAGCAGCCCTGCTCTTAACTGCTGAAGCATCTCTCCAGCCCCAGTTCAGGTGCTTTTAAAATGAAAAATAGTACCTGGAGTCTCAGCAATTTAAGAGTACTGGGTGCTCATTTAGAGGGCTTGTATTCCATTTCCATTACCCACATAGAAGCTCACATACTCCCTGTAACTCCAGTTCCAAAGCCCTCTATTGACCTCTTGAGTGATTCAGGTATGGCTGTTTGGTCCCCATGACATGACTCCATCATTCTGGAGAAATTCCTCACTTTCTGAATTACACAGATTTGTCTTGTACTATCTGCTAAGGTGCGGTCCTGGGAATGAATTAGTGATGTCCCTAGGGATCAAGTTTTGTGCAGTAGATATGCTCTCATTAATTTTTGGCCCCTTTAACAGAGATAGGGAACATGCATGTATACAGTTACATATGTATAAAACATACTTTTGTAGATTAAAACATATGCACATGTCTTGAGTTCATGCAGATATATATTCGGTATCAACCCATCCCCACAAATTTTTCATGCCTTTTGTTGACAGTGAGCATTAGCATTACATTTACTCAAACCTGTAACATTTCTTAAAAAGTATTTGCTTATTTCACTGTAGTAAAGCCATTAAGATATTCAAGGCTTGGGTCTGAGGAGCTGGCTCAGTGGGTAAGTACTTTCTGGGTAACTATAAGGTTCAGACTTTAGATTCCAGGTATCTATGGGAAGGTGTTCCCTGGGGGAAAGCCTACATGGTAGTGCGTATAACCCTAGCACTGTGGAGTTAGGAATTCAGTGGTCAGCCAGTCTAGTCAGTTGGTGAGCTCCATCTAGGTTCAGTGAAAGACCCTGCCTCAAAAAGTAAGATGGGGCAATAGAGGTGAACAGCTGACATTGATTTGTGGCCCCCTCAGATGTGCATCCCAGGCACATGCTTACACACACACAAGTCATTCAGATGTGCATCCCAGGCACATGCCTTACATACACAAGTTAATCAGAATTTTTCTTACAGGCATACACTTGCCTTGTCCTTTAAGATCAAAGTGTGAAGTCAAATACCGTGTTCACAAATTACTTGGGATTAGTTCTATCTGCCTACCTCTTGGTCAGTTAGTCTGTTCTTTTATTTGAAATATGAGTAGGTTTCTTGGTTCTGGCTTACTTTAAATTTTAGGTTTTTCTCCCTCTGATTCCATTCTTAGTGAATGATATTTACAACATTAACATCTTTCCAAAAGGAAAAACTGTAAGAAAACTAAATTTAGTTAAGGGTCACTTCATTTGAAATCTGTTCTACTGTATTCCTACCACTTGTAGGAAAACAGCTTTATTTTCTGTTTTCCTTTTTATAAAGATAACCAGATGTTTTCTTACTAAAAAGTAAAATTGGTTTTTTTATTTGTTTGTTTTGGTTTTTCGAGACCAGGTTTCTCTGTCTGTGTAGCCTTCGCTGTCCTGGAACTCACTCTGTAGAACAGGCTGGCCTGAAACAATTAAAAGTGTGAGTCACCACCACCAGGCTATTTGAAATTTTTTTAAAGAAAGGGTCTTAGCCAGGCATTGATTTGAGCACGCCTTTGATCCCAGCACGAGGCAGGCCAGTCTCTGAGTTTGAGGCAAGCCTGGTCTAAAGAGCTAGTTCCAGGACAGCCAGGGCAACACAGGGAAATCCTGTCTCGAAGGGAAAAGAAGGGGCTGGGGTGGGCTGGAGAGATGGTTCAACAGTTAAGCCTATGGGCTGTTCCAGAGGACCAGAGTTCAATCCCCAGCACCCACTTGACTGCTCTCAATTATCTGTAACTTCAAAGGATCCAGCACCCTCATGAGACATACATATAGGCAGAACATCAATTCATATCAAATAAAAATAAAAAAAAAGAAAGGGTCTCACTGTATCCCAGGCTGACCTGAAACTAGTGTTTATCTCAAAATTCTCCTGCCTCAATCTCCTGAGTACTAACATCATAGGCCCATGCCACCATGCCCTTCTTTTTTTTTTTTTTAAGGTTTTTTTTGAGACAGGGATTCAGGGTTTCTCTGTATCCTCCACTATCCTGGTCTCACTTTGTAGACCAGGCTGGCCTTGAACTCACAGAGATCCGCCTGCCTCTGCCTCTCCCAAGTGCTGAGATTAAAGGCGTGTGCCACCATGCCCAGCCCAACCATGCCCTTCGTAGATGGGCTTTTTGTTGTCTTGTGCTTTGTTTTTGAGATAGGGATAGGGTCTTACCTAGGTAGCCTTGGTTGCTCTGGAGCTTGCTATGTAGACCATACTCACAGAGGATCTTCCTGCCTTGGCCTCAAGTACATGGGTGCTACCATGCCTGGCTTATATGAGATTTTTGTACTTTGTTTATTTTGCTTAGTAATATCTCTTGGAAATCAATGAATATTGACTCATACAGTTCTTCAGAGTAGTAATAATGTAAGAACTTGACTTTAGGTTGCTTTTTTACTTTAGTCTCATTCTCTCACATGCTAATTGTTTATATTCTTTAAATTGCTTCCTCTAAAAACATTTAAAAATATTTATATTTTATAGTTATTGTTGTTTTGCCTGCATATATATCTGTACTGTGTACATGCCTAGTTCCCACAAGAGGGTATTGCATCTCCTGGACCTAGAGTTGTCCAGCGCTTTGAGCTGCTGTGTGGGTGTTAGGAATCAAACCTGGGTCTTCAGGAAGAACAGCCAGTGTACTCTTTATTCTTGAACCATCTCTCCAACCCTTCCCCTAATACTATGTATGTTTAGTATTTCTATATCCAATGTTGACAAATAATTATAAATTCAGCATGATCCTAACCTCAAGGGACTGTTTAAAATTGTTGTTTTGGGCTTTGATTTAACTGCTATCAAATAGATAACTGAAGTAATTTTAAGTAGGTAGCATATTTTTCTTTGACTCCCCAGTTTCTGTTTATCTAGACATTTCCTACCTTGGTGGCTTTTTTTTTCTTCCCTTTCTTTTTTCCATTGCTATTAAGACACTGTACCTAGACACACACAGTTGTATATTGCAGCGCTTTAAACATTCATTTAGACAGACTTAGCTGATAGAATTACATTGCTCTGTTCATGAAATATCTGTAGATGAGACTGGGTGAAATATAGCCAGCTTACTGTTTTTGTGTTTACTATAATCTTATTTAAAACTTATGGATTTGGTCTTGTTAGTGAAAAAAAAATCTTGGTATAAAAATGGGGGAATCCCCCACCCCCAAACACACATACTTATGTTTAGAAACTAACTCAATGGAAAATACCAAAATGCTCTTAATTTTATTCTTCGTCCTTCAGGAAGGAACTTTGCTTAAAAAAAAACAAAAAAACTCATTTTTACTTTTGTGTTCATTGGTGTTTGGCCTGAATGTGTGTCTGTGTTAGATCCTTTGGAACTGTAGTTACAGGCAGTTGTGAGCTATCATGTGGGTGCTGGGAATTGATCCTAGATCCTCTGAAAGAGCAGCCAGTGCTCTTACCTGCTGAGCCCTCTCTCCAGCCCCAGAACTCTACTTTCTTATTTATAATGTAACTCAGTGAAACAGTCCGCTAGATCTCACTGATGACCGTGTCATCATGGAAAACTTTAGAAAGAAGTTTTCGCTGAAACTGTCACTCATGTGTAAATGACCCCTATAGGTTGATCATTGGCTGATTTTTTTTTTCTTTAGCTGTAGTAAATTATTGGATATAAAGTTCTTGTTATGTATATTCCTGGAGAAGTAAATAAGAACGAACGTTTTGTAAGATAGCTGTTCTGAAACATGTCTACCTGGTTCCAGATCTTTTAGAATGTTAGCATATTCTTGAGAGTTCTCCACTATTTGATTTGTTCTAAGTATTCTTCTCTCTAGATTGAAGTGAACAGAGGCATAAATTGTCTAAGAAAGAGTAAAGATATATTTCTGATTAATGTGCTATGTATCTGCTTTTAAAACTTAAAAAAAAAAAAAGCTGGGCATGGTGGTGCACGACTTTAATTTCAGCACCCTGGAGGCAGAGGCAGGCGGATCTCTGTGAGTTCAAGGCTATCCTGGTCTACAAAGTGAGTCCAAGACAGCCAGAGATACACAAAGAAACCCTGTCTCAAAAAACCAAAGAACAAAAACAACACATTAAAGATAACTCTGGTAGTACAGTATGCCTGACCTAATTAAGACTTAGCCAGATTTCTACATGGTGTTTATGATTTGTATGTTCCATGAAAAGTTGGTTACTCTGTAGTACTTTTTAAAACTCATTTTTATTTACAAAAATCACTTTTACTATTAAAATTAGAAAGTGATAATCAGATGCTATAGTGTTTACATGCACAATTCACATTGGAGCAAGTGATTTTCTTGTATGCTGTTATGAGCTCAGGATGGATTCAGTGTTCTTTCCCTTTCTCCCTCCCTATCTAACACTCATGTTATTTATTTAGGGGGATGTATCTTTAGTAGCTCTCTTCCCTTGTAATAAGCCCTGCAGCTGGCCAGAGAGATGATGGCCCAGTGATTTCTTGGTGGCTTACAACCACCCATAACTCCAGGACCAGGGCATCTAATACTTCTGCCTTCCATGGACACCAGACATGCACATCATACAGACACATACATGTAGGTAAAACATTAATACACATAAGTAAGTCTAAAAATTTTTAGAACTTTGTAAAATTTGGAGATGAAAGTAAAGGGACCGTTCTGATCAGATATATTTTTTCTTTATACTACTCTACACTAGCATTAAAATAATAAGCATGTAAAGCTTTAAAAGTAAAAGCTTTAAAGGCTCCTTGAATTACATGCTAAGTATAGTATATTAGTTACTTTTCTCATTGTGACAAAACACCCAACAAGAAGCACCTTAGGAGGAAGGTTTGTTCTGGCTCACGGTTTGAAGGTATAATCCTCACAGTGGAGAAGTCTCAGCAGCAGGAGTTGGAGGCAGCTGGCCACACTGCACCCCATTCGGGAAGCAGATGGATGGGTGCTATTGCTCAGCTCACTGACTCCTTTTGTGCAGTCCTAGATCCTAGCTGTTGGGGTTGTGCTGCTCATATTCAACGTGGGTCTTCTCACTTTGAATTAGGTAAGCTTTCAGAGACATGTCTAGTAGCTTCTTTCCTAGGTAATTCTAGATCCTGTCAAGTTGATGGTGTCAACCATCACATAGAATAAGGAATGTTTTTTCGCTCTGTTTTTATTTGGGAAAAAGCCCTTGTAGCCCAGGCTGGCCTTGAACAATCTGGGTAGGTGAGACTAGCCTTGAACTCCTTGATCCTCCATCTCCTGAGTGCTAAGATTACAGGCATGCAGTACCATGCTGACTAAAAAAAATTTTTTTAATGTAATTAGTATATTATGCTTCAATCCTTTTTGAGATGCCCAGTCTGCCTTTTCTCCTAACTTTTTATTATAGAATGTTTAAATGCCAACTTTTATTTTGTTTATCTGAGTCCCTGTGTGATGGATAAACTACACATTTCCATTTTTTTTAAATGAAGGTGCTGAACTATATAGTGTCGCCCAGCATTAAGTAGCTATTAGCAATATTTAGTACTTAACATAGTAATTAAGTGTTTTGCCTGTTCTTACAGTGTTTTAGTTAACCTTGCCTTGCCCTGTTATATAATTCTGTGGAGAACTAGCCTTTTTCTTAACCCAAAGACTGTTACCTAGAGTCAGTTTGTTCTTAAAAGAAATAGAATGGGGAACTGGAGAGATGGCTTAGTGGTTAAGAGCATTGACTACTCTTGAGAGTTCCTGAGTTCAATTCCCAGAACACACATGGCAGCCTACAGCTGTCTGTAATTCCTCACATGTGATACACAGATCTCTAAGTTGACAAAACACCAAGACTCACTAAAAAAAAAAAAAGAAAAGAAAGAAAAAGAAAAATCTGTAGAATGTTTGTACTTTGAAACTCATTTCTGTCTCTAACTTTATTACAACGCTGGAGATGGAACCAAGGTCCTTGTATGTGCTAGGCAGGTGTACTGCCAGCCACACGTCCAACCCAGGACATATATTTGTACCAAAAGAATAGCTTGGGCTCTTAGTGTACTTGAGGTATTAGAGGTTGCTCAAATCAAGGATTTAGTAACTACAGGCACACAACTTGTATAGTGGTTGTCTAAGATGAATATGAACAGAGAGCTAGTTTTTAGAATTTATGTGAAATCTGTGTGTGCACATGTGACCCAGAAAACTTGATCAAGTCATTGCATGAGTTCATAAATTACTTAGGTATAAGAATGAATCATTACTTAATGCAAATCTATTTTATAAGAGTAATAGGAACAGGAATATTTGGCCATTCTTGAAGTAGGGTTTTGTACAAATATTCTTTATTTTGTGTGTGTACACTAAAAATAGGAAGATTACAGTTACAAACAGAATCACTAGTCAGATTGAAGATTTGAGGTTTGGAATAATAAAATTTAGTATCACATTTTCTTTCTCTTATTTTTTCTTTTTTAGTTTTTTGAGACAGGGTTTCTTTTTGTAACAGCCCTGGCTGTCCTGGACTTGCTAGACCAGGCTTGCCTTGAACTCACCTGCTTCTGCCTCCCGAGTGCAGGGATTAAAGGCATGCACCAATACCGCCCAGCTTAGTATCACATTTTCTTTGAAGGATAAAAATGATACAACTTTTCTGTCTTGTCATTCTTTGTTTCCTTTTGAAATCAGTTTTTTGTTTTTCATTTCCTGTACAAATATAGGCCTATGCATTTGAATTTACAGGTTTCACTATTCTGGTTCTGAAATTCAGAATGTTAAAACTGAGAGACTTTTCTCATAATTTTAAAGAAATTGATTTAGCAGCACAGTAGCCTGTATTCAAGACAATTTATATCTTTATGAATATTCAGTATGAATGTTTATATATTTTTGCTATGGAATTCATAAATGTTTGTACACTGAACTTCTTTAGATTATTGTGTTTTGTGAGGTATTCCATATCTACTTTTATAAAATTTGAACAATTTTCAATATTGTATATATTTTGACTCCAGTGGTTTCACTTAACTGAGTATGGAACTTTCTGCCTGATTCCTATTGTTAGAAAATTATGAAGCAAGAACGACTAGTGTGAGAAATAAAGCTTTGCTAATAAGCATGTTGAATTAAATATATTAAATACTGGACTTCTTTCTTTCTTTTTTTTTTGGGGGGGAGGTGCTTTTCAAGACAGAGTCTCTCTGTGTAGTCCCAGGACCTTGGACTTGCTTAGTAGACCAGGCTGTCCTCAAACTTACAGAGATTCAGCTTCCTCTGCCTCCTGAGCACTGGGATTAAAAGTGTGTGCCACCACACCCAGTGTATACTAGTCTTTCAAAACATGTACTTTAAAAAATATTCATGTGTATGAATATGTGTGTGAGAGTGTAGGTACATACATACCAAGGCGCATATTTGAAGGTCAGGAGCAGGCGTTGGTTCTTGCCTTCCAAATTGTTGAAGCAGAGGGTATCTCTTGTTCCTGCTACTGCTGTGTCACATAGTCTAGACTATCTGATCCCCAAGCTTCTGGGCAGTTCTCTCATTATAGAAGGGCTAGGACTCCAGCCGCATGCTTGCCACATACAGCTTTTTATGTGGGTTCCAGAGACTTAACTTCAGTTGTCAGGCTGGCACTGCTAGAACTTGTACTCAATGGGACAGTTCTTTATCCGCAAGAAAGTACTTTATATAAAATATTTTATAATGCCAAATCTTCTGTTCCCATTACTTTTAGGAACTAGATTTGCAGTAAGTGATGACTCATTATTATATCTAAGTAATACCTTATTAAGTTTTCTGGGTAACATGTGACAGAATAGATGAAACATAAACTAGCTCTCTTTTTTTATGTTCCTCTTAGATAACTGCTATATAATCTGTGTATGGTTGTTTGTAATTTCAAGTGCCAAATTCTTTGCTGAATACCAAAGAGATTTTGCTTGACTTATGCATGGCAGTAACATCTTTTTTTGGGCTAAGATATATGTTTATGCGTTTCAGTTGTTGTATATAAATGAGACCTTTTGTAAGGGATATAAAATGAGATAAATGTAGTTGATCTTTTTCTCATTTCACTAGTCACCTACAAAAGCTGTATATAATGCCAGGCATTGGAACCATCCAGACTCAGAAGAACTTCCTGGACCACCAGTAGTAAAACCTCAGAGTGTCACAGTAAGTAAACTTTTATTTTTCTCTTTTAAAATAAGTTACAAATTAATCTATATAGTTACTATCTTAATTTTTGTTCGTACAAGGTTATTATTGAAAGATTTACAAATTAAAACTTTGAAGGAGTTCTAGGCCAACTTGGGTTTCATGCTGAGACCCTAACTCAGAAACAAGACAACAACAAAAGAAGCCGGGTGGGGTGGTGCACACCTTTAATCCCAACACTTGGGAGGCAGAGGCAGGTGGATCTCTGTGAGTTTGAGGCCAGCCTGGTCTATAAAACGAGTTCCAGAACAGCCAAAGCTGTTACACAGAGAAACCTTATCTCAAAAAACCAAAACAAAACAAATGAAAACAGAATAAAAAAAACAACAAAAAGCCAGAACAAAGCTTTTAATTATGATTCACATTTCATAGAATTTATAGTATTTAGGGGTTAAGGAAAAATTATTCCTTATATGAAGGGTTAGTATAGATCCTTTATGTATGTGGTATTGAGTGTGTATTTTTGTGGGTGTGTGTAGTTGTGTATGCACCCAGTAGAGAACAACTTTTATGAGTAATTTCTTCCATCATGTGGGTTCTGGGAATCAAACTCAGGTTGTTAGGCTTGTATGGCAAGCACCCTTACCTGCTAAGCAGTCTCACTGGCCCCTGCCTAATTTTTTGAGAAAGGGTTTCATTAAATTTGGCTAGTTCAGCTAGAGTAGTGAGCTCCAAGGATCCAGCAGTCTTCACTCCAAATTGCTGGGGTGCTGGTTTTGCTGCTGTGCACCCCCGCCCTTTTGTTTAAAGTATAGATACTGAGGATCTGAACTCAGATCCTCATGCTTGCATGGCAGGCACTTTACCAAGTGAGCATTTCCCTAGCCTATTGATTCTAAGAATGATGACCCATACCTGTAATCCCTGCACTTAGAAGGCGGAGGTAGGAGACTCACCAGTTCATTGCCAGCTGGTACATAGCAAGACCTAGTCTTCTCCCAAAGCTATATTGTAGACTATATTCTACAATATGTGGATTTCTATTTTAAGTTTGGGGCCTCTGCCTTTTTAAGAATTATTTTCTTTATTTTTATCTTATATGTAACTGTTTTGTCTGAATATTTCTTTGTATGTCTTTTTTATTTTTCTTTTCTTTTTTGGTTTTTCAAGACAGGGTTTCTCTGTGTAGCCCTGGCTGTCCTGGTCTTGCTTTGTAGACCAGGCTGGCCTCAAACTCACAGAGTGCTGGGATTAAAGGCATATGCTACCAGGCCGGGTGTCTTAAGCTTTCCTAATTTGCTTTTCATAGAGTGGAAATTACATTTCATTGATACTTTCCAAAACAAAAAAATTGTAAAATATTATTGCTAGGTATGCTACCCACAATCAAGGCAACCAAGAGGCTCAGATCTCAAGTTGAAGGTCTATATCCCTTGTCTTGTAAAAAATGTATTTTCAACAGAAGGATTTGTAGTCTCATACATTAAAACTCTTAGCTTAATAGTGAAGCCTTAGTCATCTGGAACTACCAAAAGATTGAGTTCTGAAAACATTAACAAAAATTTGAGGATTGAAGGGGATGTGTTTGTGTTGCTAGAGATTGAACCCAGGGCCTCACACATGGGCAAATGTTCATCCTCAGCTCCAAGAGTAGAACTCTTTCTAAACACAGTATAGTATTTTATCTTAAATTGATTATGAAGTCAATATCATATATACTAGTAATTATTTGTGATGCTGAAACATGCTTTGTTCTTTTTACAACTTAGTGCTTTTGTTCTATAGTGCTTTCTTTAGTTTCCTATGCTTCTGTGATTCCTTTGTTGTAGTTTTTCTGAAGTCCTGTTGTCTAACTGCTTATCAGTGCTACTTATGCATGCAGTTGTGGTTCTTTATTCTGTTAACAGTCTTAGAAGCAAAGAAATGATATAAAATGTGAAATTTAAAAAAGCTAGAAGTATTTCTCAAGTGGTTCTTTTGTCTGTAAAATATTTAAGTTTTAGTAGTGCATGGAAATTAAATTATCTCTTAGGAACTTTTAGCAGCCTCCCTCTTCCCCCTTTACAATTTTTTTCATTTACTTTTTAAAAGCTAAATTTGTCACATAGCGAGATGTTACCTTTTAAAATATATTTGCTTAGAACAACTAATTTAATACCTTTATTAATAGGTGAGGCTGTCTTCAAAGGAACCAAATCAAAAAGATGATGGAGTTTTTAAGGCTCCTGCACCACCACTCAAAGTGATAAAAACTGTGACAATACCTACTCAGCCCTACCAAGATATAGTTACTGCACTGAAATGCAGAAAAGAAGACAAAGAAGTAAGCGGCCATATATAGTTTTATTGCACGTGGATAGATTTCTATGTGTAACATTTAGCCTTTTATCCTAAACAAATATCACTACATTGATAGCCACAGTCTTGAACCACAAGCGTACCTTGTCCTTCCAGTACTAGTGATCTAAAAACATTTTTGTTACCATCTAATGAATGACTGTATAGGCTTTTTATTAAATACAGTGAGCCTAGAGATTTAAATATGCTAGTTCATCATTATAAAAGGTAGACTTATTTTTTTTCTTGGCAGTTATATACTGTTGTTCAGCATGTGAAACACTTCAATGATGTGGTGGAATTTGGTGAAAATCAAGAGTTCACTGATGACATTGAATACTTGTTAAGTGGCTTAAAGAGTACTCAGCCTCTAAACACACGTTGCCTTAGGTAAGATCTTAATTTTACATTTTATAATGTACATGCTATTGTCATTAAATTTTTTCAACTAGATCAGTTTAAATTCGTTAATAAAGCCAGGCATTTAAACAATTTTGTTGTTGATAATCAGTGATGTTAATATGTTCCCTTTTTTGTATAGTATAGACTTCAGCTTCCAGATGCTAAAATAAAAATAATAGTTTACTAAAGAATCTGAGTTGGGTTTTTGTTTTGTTTCATTTTGTTTTTAATCTCAGAATTTAAGACACCAAGTGATAGATTGATTTGAGCAGTGACATTGGTCATCTTTTTAATATGGTAATAGATTGAATACCTTGATTTGGTTGTATTATCTATAGTCAGTTGAAATATATTCAGTCAAATATAACTACTTCTAGTTTTTATATAATAGCAGCATTATGAAAGATAACTAGAATTTTATGAATTTTAGTGGTAGTGGTAATACACTACAGACATCATGATATTCATTTTTATAAATGTAGTGTGCCCAGTTACCCTCTAAGCCCAGGTATATGTTTTGAAATTTTGGTTCGCCCATGGTTTTTATATTTTGAGTTGTCAATGCTTTAAGCCTTCTACTTCCTTCTCATTAGCTTGTTTGGAATTATGCAAACTATAGCTAATGTCCTAATTTTTAGCTGGCCTAACATAGTCTGTTTCCTTCTAGTGTTATCAGCCTGGCTACTAAATGTGCCATGCCCAGTTTTCGAATGCACCTGAGAGCACATGGAATGGTTGCAATGGTCTTTAAAACCTTGGATGATTCCCAGCACCATCAGGTATTTTTAAGTTTCTGAGGTTGAGAAGTATTATTGAAAAATTATAGTGTTTGACTATATCAGAAAACACCTTCATTGGATATTCATATAAGTGAATTAAAGATTGAGTTTATTTTATTTGCTTGATGAGTAGAGATGATAGTCATACATTTTTACTTTATAAATTGTGTTCCCTCAAAACATTTTTCTTAAGAAAAGTTTGTTTATATTATTAAGATACTATTCATTTGTCAGTTAACATAATATACTGAATATTTTATATTATAAAAATGATTTCCTTTATTCAGAAGAAATACTGTTCGATATTAATGGGATAGAATAGGATTTTGAAAAATAGTCATGATTTAAAAATATTTGGTTTATTGTTGGATCTGGAAAATAGCGAAATTGTGAGAAGGAATAATTAATAAATAGTAAAGGCTACCTAACCAGAGTTAACACTAGTGTAATCAAAGGTTAGAAAAAAATAATCATTATCAAAGTTAACAGTGATACATTGAGGTAGCCTTGTATGAAATTAACTTTCTCAGTACAAATTGAGTGACACAAAATTAATCTCATACCAACTCTTCTAAAACTAAAAGTAATGGAATTAAAATGAATGAGCATTCCTCTGTACCCAGATTGTACAAACACAGAATAATGAGCACAAAAAGACAAATGTGTAGTTTGCTTCATTGACCAGTGAGGCACAGACATCTGTAGTCAGTGAGTCCCTCAGGTCTTTACTGTGGCAGTCTAATTTCCAAGAAAGAAAAAAGAAAAATGCTTTATAAACATTTAATCAAGTGGACTGAAGAGATGATTAAGCAATAAAGGACCTAAGTTTGGTTTTCACTCATGTGAGGAAGCTCACAACCACCTGTAACTCTAGCTCCAAGCTGCTAGCCTTTTTGAGCAGCTACATTCACATGCATAGGCACACATACACACATACATGCCTAAGTTTTAAAATAAAAATAAATAAAAAACATTTGATCTGTTGCCTGCTTAAATATCTAGAGAGTCTGTACTTTTAATAATTCAAAGTTGTATTCTTTTAACTAGTTAATTATATACATTGTATTGCTGAACATAATAAATACAGACTTAATTCAAATGTTGGCATATCCCAGATTCACAGTATTACACAGCCATTCCTTGATAGTGGAGTTGAGACTGGTTCTAGGAATATGACTGAATATTTACACATTCCTATATACATTCTCCCTTACACTGTCCTTTCTAGATTATCTCTAATATCTAATAAAATTTAAATGTTATATAAGTAGTTTTTTTTTTTTTTTGGTTTTTCGAGACAGGGTTTCTCTGTGTTGTTCTGGCTGTCCTGGACTCACTTTGTAGACCAGGCTGGCCTCGAACTCACAAAGATCCGCCTCCCTCTGCCTCCCAAGTGCTGGGATTAAAGGCGTGTGCCACCACCGCCCGGCCCAGTAGTTTTTATGTTGTATTATTTAGGAAAATTATCAAGGAAAAAGCTTACAGATAATAAATACAGGTATAATCCTTATATTTTTCATCTGTGCATAGTTAGTTGAATTTTTGGGTATAGAATGCATTCTTAGGCATTTGTCTACCAAAAGCTATGTTAACATTAATCTAAAACATGCCACCTTGAGTATTTTGAGCACACTTTGTTAATATTTTATTAAGAAACAGTTACTAGGGTCTAGTAATGCAACTCAGTTGGTAGTGTGCTTGCTTATCACGCATGAGGCACTGGGTCTGACTCCTAGCATGGCATAAAATAGGTGCTATATGGCCTGTAATCCTACCATTTAGGGAAGGAGAGACCGCACCAAAAGTTCAGGGTTATCCTCAATTACATAATGAGTTCAGGGCCATCCTGGGTTATTCGAGATCTTGTCAAAAAATAAAACAAGCCTGGTACATGCCTTTAATCCCAGCACTTAAGAGGCAGAAGCAGGCTTAATCCTGTGTGTTGAGGGATACCCACCTAGTCTACATAGGGAGTTCCAGTGCTGCATAGTGAGACTGTGTCTCAGAAACCCAACAAAGAATTGTCAGGCCTGGTTGCTTTTGCCTTTGTCCCTAGCACTCAGGAGGCAAAAGCAGGTGGATCTTTAGGCTAATTTGGTTTCCATAGTGATTTCCAGCCCAACCAGGAGTTACATAGTGAGACCCTGTCTCAAAAAAAAAAAAAAAAGAAAGAAAAAAATCAATCCCTCCAGGGGCAGTGTGCACACCTTTAGCCCCAGCACTTGTAAGGCAGAGGCAGGTGGATCTTTGTGAGTGTGAGGCCAGCCTGGTCTATGTATGTAGTGAGTTCTAGGACAGCCAGAGCTATATAGTAAGACTCTGTCTCGGAAAAACAAAACAAAACAAAACAAAATGAATCAGTCCAGTTATGTTTATTTCCTTTTTAAAATTATTTTATTAGCTTAGGAGTGTTTTGCTTGCTTGTATGTCTGTGTCTGGTGCTTGAAGAGGTCAGAAAAATGATTTCATGATCCCTGAAACTAGAGTTGTGAGCAAGCTACCATGTGGGCACTGGAAATGGAACTGAGGTCCCCTGAGGGAGCTGCTGAGTCATCTCTTTAGCCCCCTAGTTAATTTATTTCAGTCCCCTGTAAACTGATATAAGCTCAGGTGTCTGTATTTTACAGATACAGTTGTCTTTTGATATAAATTATAAACCATTTTTGAACCCAAAATTGACATCTTTATGTTACAAAGAACATGAAGGGTATATTGCAAAAGTGGAGGGACATGTTCTATAAATACCTCATTTAGCAAGTGTCCATAGCTTTACATGATGGCACGCACCTTTAATTCCAGCACTCCCAGGCAGAGGCAGGATCACTGTGAGTTCAAGGCCAACCTGATCTACAAAATGAGTCCAGGACAGCCAGGACTACACAGAGAAACTCTGTCTCAAAAAAGAAATAGAAAAAGTATTCAAAGAAATGGGTAGTTAAATTTATATTCTAGTTGAACATTAATTAGAGAAGGTTGATGGAGAGGAAAGCACAATTTTCAATCAGGGTTTTAGTTATCAAATAGGTATGTTTCCCTAGGATATTTTGGAAAACAGTGAATCAAGCATTTTAGTGTCTCCATCAAAACCAGCAATGGAGATTTTAGACATTTTAGCTTATAAGTGTCAATGATGTCCTTGTTTCCTGGAGTTGTTAGTAATTGCTTTCATGACTATTTCTCTTTTGGGGTCTGTTGAAGAATCTGTCCCTCTGTACAGCTGCTCTCATGTACATATTGAGTAGAGATCGTTTGAACATGGATCTTGATAGGGCCAGCCTAGATCTTATGATTCGACTTTTGGAACTGGAACAAGATGCTTCTTCAGCTAAGCTATTAAATGAAAAAGACATGAACAAGATCAAAGAAAAAATCCGAAGACTCTGTGAAACTGTGCACAATAAGCATCTTGATCTAGAAAATATAACGGTAGGTTGTTTCCTTCTATAACAATTGAAGATTATGCTCAGAAAGTCTGATTAGTCACTGTGGCTGGGTGGCTTTTGACAAACCATTTAACTTTTTTTTTTTTTTTTGGTTTTTCGAGACAGGGTCTCTCTGTGTATCCTTGGCTGTCCTGGACTCACTTTGTAGACCAGGCTGGCCTCGAACTCACAGTGATCCGCCTGCCTCTGCCTCCCAAGTGCTGGGATTAAAGGCGTGCGCCACCACCGCCCGGCACCATTTAACTTTTAATATTTAATAGCCTTGTTTAGAGTCTTTGTTGACAAAGTTTTCTCTTAAGATTTACCTCTGAATATCATCTACTGTACTGTTAGTGTTACTATTGTTGTGATGAATTACTATGACCAAAGCAACTTGGGGAGGAAAGGATTTATTTCAGCTTACACTCCCAGGTAACAGTCCATCACTGAGGGAAATCAGGGTTTAACCTGGAAGCAATAGCTGCTTCAGAGGCCATGGAAGAGTTCTTACTGGCTTTCTTTGTGACTTATTCACCCTCCTCTCTTACAGAATCCAGGGCCACAACCATGGATTGTGTCCTTCCCTATCAGTCAATAATTAAGAAAATGCCCTACAGCCAGGTTCCCTCCTTTCAGATAACCTAGGTTGTGTCATGTTGATATAACATTAGCTAGCACACTCCTGAAATCTCTAAACTTGCTCCTCTGTAGTTGAGCCTTGGTTTTGGTTTTGCTAGTAAATAGCTGTTTTATTAAATTTTGCTTAATGTTTTTCTTTCTCTTCCCTCTACATTTCAGCTATTAATTAGCAACTGGAGTTTTTATTCTCTCGATTCAGAAATCAGAATTTGGAGGATTTGTAAAGGATTGGAGCAGTATTTATTTATTTTAGACTATCTCAGGGTATCTGGAGGCTGAAAAGGGGAATTCCTAGTCACTTGTCCTTTTTGGAACAGTGTCCGCCTTTATTGTGGGATCATGGCCAATGTTTACCTTTATTCTGAGCACAATTTCCAATGGATGATAGTCTAAATGGCCTCTTAAGAGACTAGTAAGATAATTGACCCATGATTTTGAGAAGACAAAAGATGATTTTTATAACTTGATTTTTTTTTTAAAGATAAAACTTCTTTCTATTGCCTGCTTAACTGAGAGTACTGTAACACTTGCCACAAAATGTACAGGCTGGATAGTCACAGTGACTGAGAGCTCTCTGTTTAATTTAATTATATTAGGCTTGCTAGGGGTTTACGGATTCTGAAAAAAGATAGTAAGTAGGAGGAAAACCAGCCAACTTTAAAACACAGGTGCAAAACTCACGTGTTGTTTACTTTATAGAGCTGGAGAATAGCTGTCCTTAGATGGCACATGAATTATCTTCCATGTCACCACAGTCTGTGCATACCTTTAGGATGACAGGTTATACTAGTTTTAAAACTTGTCATTTTCATTCACTCAGCATTGTTATATCTAATTTTTACAGATACTTGTTAAATTTACATTCAAAGTGTAAGTTTCATTCTGGTATTTTCTTTCATTATTTATTTTTATTGGCTCATCTTTCCCAGTAGTCTCTCCTGTCCAGGAGAATTCCACAGAAATACTTGCATGTCTGTGTTTATTGCTACACTAGGCCTCACCTAGACCTCCAGGAACAGATGAACAGTTACAAATGTGGTCTGTGGAATTGTAATACTGTAAAAGAGTTCATATAATTTTTATTTACTGTATATTTGAATAAATATACGTTTTTTTCTCATATTTGCATTTTGGTCTCATGTATTCTCTGTTAAATGATAATATTTTAAAAAGTGAATCTGACTTGTTGAATTTGTTAGGGTCAGTAAATATCAGCAGAAAACATTCTGACAAAAATTAAATAATTTACTTGGTTGAAACTAGAGCACAGAACTATTTTACAGTGCATTTTTCTCATTCAACTCAGTGTCAGCTGTTTTTAAATATGGGAATATGGGTTTTAAAATTATACAGTAGGTTTATTTAGTAAGTTGCTTTGTTTAATAGCTGCACACAATGGTTTTGTTCATTATATTGTTTGGGTCTGGTTAATTTTGTGTATTTTTGTATATTTTAAAGGTTTTTTTTTCAAGACAGGGTTTCTCTGTGTGGCCCTGACTGTCTTGGACTAACTTTGTAGACCAGGCTGGCCTTGAACTCTTGTTTTGCTTTTTTAAAATAAAATGTATAGCCAGGTGTGGAGTGCGACTTTAATCCCAGCACTCAGGAGACAGAAGCAGGCAGATCTTTTTGTCAGAGGCCAACTTGGTTTACAAAGAGAGTTCCAGGACAGCCAGAGCTGTTATACAGAGAAACACTGTGTGGAAAAACTGAAACAAACAAACAAACAAACAAAAAAAAAACCAAATTACCCTAGGCTTTAAAACCATAGGTTTTAAATGTGGAATGTGATTCATGTGTGTGTGTGTGTATATATATATATACACATATATTCATACATGTTATGACAAGGAATATCTCAGCTGCTTCATAATTTTATAGTATAAAAAGTTTAAGACATAGTATGATAAGAAAAACCAACTTTCTAGGAAAATAAATAATGAGCCAAGAAGTTGAAGAAAAAAATGTGGCTCACTGGTAACTATGTGGAACATGCTCATGTTTACTGTGTTCAGGGGGAACAAAAACTCAGTCATTATCACTTTGTACCTTCAGGCTGTTTAAATTAATAATGGCCATTGAGCTTGAACATTTAGTGCTGTTGATTGAAGTATTTCTTATTACATTCTTTTCTTAAATTAATTTATTTTTATTTTATATACATTGATGTTTTGATTGCATGTAATGTCTTTGTGAGGGTGTCAGATCCACTGAAACAGGAATTACAGTTATGAGCTGCCGTGTGGGTGCTGGAAATTGAACTCATGTCCTATGGAAAATCAACCAGTGCTTTTAACCACTGAGCCATCACTCCAGTCCTTATTGTATTCTTTTTGGTTGTTGATGCAATTTATTGATTTATAGTAAAAAAAGGAATATATGATTTGATTCAATACCACATGTGAGCCTCTATACTGCTGATATATATTACATGAAACTAACAAGAAATATATTACTTTAATATTTTTTTCATAAAAGCAAGCCATATAATTAAACTATAGTTTCTTCAGTGTAGACTATTCTGATAAAATTAGAAGTCAATTCACATAAAATAAAAGCACTTATGTTCTATATTTGACTTACTACATTTTAGTAAAGAAAAAAATTCCTAAAATTAATGCTTCAGAATTATTCTACTGGGTGGGGGTAGTTGTGCACGCCTTTAATCCCAGCATTCTGGAGGTAGAGGCAGGTGGATCTCTTGAGTTTGAGGCCAGCCTGGTCTATAAAACGAGTTCCAGGAGCTGTACAGAGCTATACAGAGAAATTTTGTCTTGAAAAACCAGGGGCGGGGGGAGAATTATTCTACACCTCAGTGTTCATTTATCGTGTTTCTGATTTTTAGACTGGTCATTTAGCTATGGAGACATTGTTGTCCCTCACTTCCAAACGAGCAGGAGATTGGTTTAAAGAAGAGCTCCGGCTTCTGGGTGGTCTGGATCATATTGTAGATAAAGGTGTGTATAGATATGTGCATACTTACTTACACACACACACACACACACACACACACACACACACACACACACACA
>CAJQZJ010014563.1:4197443-4227496 GCA_907164525.1 Lophiomys imhausi | reverse complement strand
TCCATCCATCCATCCATCCATCCATCCATCCATCCATCCATCCATCCATCCATCCATGTTTTTTCTGTGTATCCCTGACTGTCCTGAAACTCACTCTGTAGACCTGGCTGGCCTCAAACTCAGAGATGCCTCAGCCTCCCACGTGCTGGGATTAAAGGCATGCAGCGCCACCACCCAGCCTAAACAACAAATTTTAAAGTTAGTTATTCTAACACAATATGCAATCCAAAGGTATACCACTTTGATACACCGAGGAAACCATTAAAAGTCTTTGCTATATGTAATCAGATGACTCTGTTTCTATAAGACATAATTTTGTGTATATTATAATATGTAGCATAAAACAGTATTTCTTAAGCTGTTTGAGAAATGTGTGTGACAGGACAATAGGCATGATGCAAAATGCTCATGTTCTGTGGTAGAACCAAGTGAGTCTATGAAACGAGGCATGGGTAAGCATTTCTAAACACACTCTGCATTCAGTATTCATTTGACTTTTAATACGTTTTTGGTTGTTGGTACATCAAGAAATTTTCTATGTTGCCAGGTTTTGCAGCCCCCAAATTTAATTACAACTCTGTGGGTCACAACTAGAGTTTAAGAAGTTGTGTCCTTCTTAAGATAGCAAGATCTGTTCTATCTTTGTATATTTTAAGTCATTAGGTAAAGTGTGGTATTATTTATATAAATGAAAATTATGGATTGTCACAGTCATTTTATATCCATTCCTTTTAGGTAACAGTGCATAATCCAGAGAATCAAAGCTACTTGATAGCCTATAAAGATTCACAACTCATTATTTCATCAGCCAAGTAAGTTCATAAACTCCCATTGTTTATTTAAAACTCAGGAAATAAAAGTTTTATTTTGTTCCTTCTTAAAATGTGTTATCTGGGGCTGGAGAGATGGTTCAGTGGTTAAGAGCACTAACTGCTCTTCCAGAGGTCCTGAATTCAATTCCCAGCAACCACATGGTGGCTTACAACCATCCATAATGAAATCTGGTGCCCTCTTCTGGCCTGCAGGCATACCTGGAGACAGAATATTGTATACACAATAAATAAATAAATCTTAAAAAAAAAAAAGAAAAAAAATGTGTTGTCTGTTGAGTTTCGTGAGTATAGAAATTGTAGAGCAAAAGTTAAGAGTACAGATTCTTGCCGGCCTGGTAGCACATGCTTTTAATCCCAGCACTCTGGAGGCAGTTGAAGGCCATCCTGGTCCGCAGAGTGAGTTCCAGGATAGTCAGGACTACACAGAGAAACCCTGTCTCAGCTCCTTTATGTTAGCTGCAATCTTGAACAAGTCAGTTTGTTGTTGCAAGTCATTTATAGGGAAGGCAAGAATTGTGACTACTAGGGCAGTTTTCACAAACAAGTAGGTATATCTTAACATAAATACATTTTTTACAATGTATGTATGTATGTATAGATAACATGTTTGTTAAAACATTTTAAGTGATTTTTAAGGTGTATATATAAAATATATGAATGAATAAAATTCTTATATGTAAGGCCTAGTAGAACGTTTCTTAGTATATAATGAATGGTAAATATTTTAGTCCTTTTATTTATATCTCATTTTCCAGATATTTGTGTATCTCCCTGTTTAGCCTTCATCACAATTAGGCTAATGCTGTCACCTCAGTGCTTCTGTGTCTCCAGTCCTGATTCTGTCTTATTACAATGGTTTCTTCTTGGTATTGCTGTCCTAGTTTTTGCTATCTCCGCCCTAGTTCTCTGGCCTTTATCTTAGCTAGCATTATGCCACTGGGATTTAACTTTCTCTGGGTCTCTGCTTTGAAAAACTAATCTTAAATTGCAGTTCCATATGACCCTGTATTGTCTTTGTAAATTTCCTTATAAAAGGAATAACTATTGCATGTGAATGGTCCAGCTTATCTGTGTTTTAACCTCTATTTGGAGAATTTCAGATTTAGAAAGAATAGTGTGATAAACTCTTATTACTCAGCTTGAATAATATCTGGGCAAGCCTCATTTTTGTCTATAACCACATCTTTTTTTGTATGTTATTTTGAAGCAAATCTAAATGCTATAGTTCCATTTCCTGTTTTGTGTTGCTTTTGTAAATTTTATAGGACATTATAATCCTTAATGCATGCATTTCTTCCTTACCAAGGAAGTTTTTTGAAGATTAAATCTGTTTCTGATTGCATTTTATTTGTTGGGTGGTGGCTATGGTGGTTGATTGGTTTGTTGTTGTTGTTTGTTTTGTGGTAGTGGTAGGGATTGAACCTACGTTTTTACATGTACCAGGCAAGTGCTCTGTCAGTCAGTCCTAGCACCTATTTTTTTTTTAATTTTAAAAAAGTATTTTATTTCTGATTTTAAAAGTTATTTTCTTATACTTCTTAATCTCTGAGAATTGCCTTATTAAGGAAGTGTTTAGTATGACAGATTTCATCTCTTGCATAGGGTTTTCTGGTGAAATGTTTTTTTAGAAGTGGTGATAAAAGTTAGAATTGGATGTTTGGGAAAAGCACTGACCTGGAGTTTGTACGAAAACCCTCAGAGATACTCAGTAATACCTAAGACACTTAGTTACTAATAACAGCAGGGAATTCTGTCAACATCCTCAAACATCAAAAGGTCAAATTATTTGGGTTTGACCTTATAAGAACATCTTCCTAATCTAAGAAGTGTAAAATATTAGGAACCTTATAGAATTTCCTCATTAAAAATAAGCTAGGAAGCCGGGCGGTGGTGGCGCACGCCTTTAATCCCAGCACTTGGGAGGCAGAGGCAGGCGGATCTTTGCGAGTTCAAGGCCAGCCTGGTCTACAAAGCGAGTCCAGAACAGCCAGAGCTGTTAAACAGAGAAACCCTGTCTCGAAAAACCAAAAAAAAAAATAATAATAATAAAAAAAAATAAGCTAGGAATAGATTAATGTGCTAGATTTTTCTGTAAGAGTATTATGTGGTATGTAATTTATGAAAAATAAGCTAACTAAGTCAGCTACTTTATCTGTGTCAGACTTGAAAGTAATGATGGATTTGATGGTTTAAAGATGCCTTTAGAGTCTGGAAGGATGTCTCAGCAGGTAAAGATACTTGCAGTATAGACTTGACCTTTGGTTAATGCTTGGAACCCATGCAAAGCTGGAAGGAGTGTATCTACTCTACAAAGTTGTCTTCTACCGCCACATGGGTGATGTAGTACCTTCTCCATACACACATCATACACGCATCTTAATAATAAACAAAAATCACAGGTAGTCCTCAGAAATCGACCTGTATAAGTGTTCTATGTTCTTGTTAGTATGTGTCAGACTGTGGGAATCATTGGGTGTAGCTGCCGAAAGACTTGTTAATATGGATGAGCCGCAGCTAAGAACAGTGGTTTGCCTTAATGTATGTCAGACATTTAATACTCTTTATTGAGTGACTTATTTTATATGTGATTCTCTACTTGCTAAGAAAACATTCTCTTTGCTAAATGAAAAACAACTAAGTGAATTGAGAAGGGAATACTACTTCTTTAAGACTTACGGGGTGGTGATATATTTTGTGTTTGAGGTATCTGTGAGAGCTCCTCCAAGTAACAGAAGTTTGTGAGGTTTTTTTTGTTTTGTTTTGTTTTTTTTTAAAATTGTGGTTGTAATTGCTTGGTTTGAGACAGGATCTCATTCTTTTGTCCCAGCTAGTAAACTCCTGGGCTAAAAACAATCTTTTTGCCTCAGCCTCCTCTGTAATGGGGACAATAGACATGAACCACCATGCTCAACATGGAATTAACTTATAACTTTAAGTTTCTTTATAGAGAAAATCTAATGATCAAGTTTATCAAAATTTAACAACTAGTGAGATTATCAGCCATATGTGGTACATTATTGAACATTAAATATTATAATTTTCAAAACAGGAAAAAAAATAAGGTTTTTTTAGGCCCCAGTAAATAGAAACTTTGTATAACTTTTATTATACCGTAATAGCATACATTTTATTTTCTCTTAAGAGCATTACAGCATTGTGAAGAACTGATTCAGCAGTATAACCGCGCTGAGAACAGCATATGCATAGCAGACAGTAAACCTCTACCTTACCAGAATGTAACTAACCATGTGGGCAAAGCGGTGGAGGACTGTATGAGGGCTATCATTGGGGTATTGCTCAATTTAACTAATGATAATGGTAAGTAATATTTTCTTACTAAAAAATTGTATGTTTTACGTGAAGGATGTGTTTTTGATGTAGTGATTTACAGTATTCCATAATATAGTTGACTTACTCCTATATTCATGAACTAGTTTTAGAACTGCATAGTATATTAGCCTTGAAATATCAAAACCACATATTTCAGTAAAGGAATATTTAGGCGATTTAAAGTTAATACTTATTTTAGTAGTTGGGTATGGTGGACATGCCTATAATCCTAGCACTTGTGGGAAGCTAAGGCAAGAGGAGTGCTATGAAGTTGAAGCCAGCCTGTGCTACATAGCAAGTACCAGGTCAAACAGGATTACAGAGTAAAACCAGGACTAAAAAAAAGCAGAACAAAACAAAACCCAACAACAACAACAAATCATTTTAAATGTGGTTATTAGTGTCATCAGTAAGATTTTTTTTTTCCCATTCTTACTTCAGAGTGGGGCAGCACAAAGACAGGAGAGCAAGATGGACTCATAGGCACAGCAATGAACTGTGTCCTTCAGGTTCCAAAGTATCTACCTCAGGAGCAGAGATTTGATATTCGAGTGCTGGTGAGTGCAGTGGTCACTTATAATTATTGTATTTTATCTTGTCTTCAGATGATGAAACTTTGTTTTAGTTTGGATTTAAGAACCAGTTGTGTAATATATTCTGTGTTGTTTTGAAGAATCCTTATGAACATCCTCATTTTTCAGTTCTTATAAAAAATCCTGGGCTGGGCGGTGGTGGTGCATGCCTTTAATCCCAGCACTTGGGAGACAGAGGCAGGTGGATCTGAGGGCAGCCTGGTCTACAAAGCGAGTCCAGGACAGCCAGGGCTACACAGAGAAACCCTGTCTCGAAAAAACCAAAAAAAAAAAAAAAAAAAAGTATAATCTGAAATGGTGGGTAATAATTGAAGGAGCTAAGTATGGCTTGCCTTTGTAGCCTTCAAAGTCTAGAAGGTGGAGTAAGAGGATGACCATGAGTCAAGGCCAGGCTAGACCTCAGAAAGTTACAAACAGCTCTGCTGCCTGCTCAAGCCAGCTAAAAGAAAGAGCAGTGTCATACATACTGGTTTTTAACAGTTTTGCAGATGAAAAAAACTGTTTAGCATTTTATTTGACAATAAAAATTACATGTGTTATGTTCATTAAGTTCTTGTTTGTGGTAATTATATTTTTACATGTTTTATAGGGATTGGGTCTACTGATAAATCTGGTGGAGTATAGTGCCCGGAATCGACACTGCCTTGTCAACATGGAAACATCCTGTTCCTTTGACTCCTCCTTCTCTAGTGGAGAAGGAGATCATAGTTTAAGGCTTGCTGGACAAGTTCATGCTGTTCAGGCTTTAGTACAGGTGAGCAGCAGTGACAGACATAGTTGCATACTTCTGTCAATTCTGCACGTTCCACTGAACACTCAGAAAATGAAACAAGTAAGCTGACCTCCTCAGTTTACCTTTCATATTCCCCCACAGGGTCCCTAGGACCTCCGGGATTCTTAGACTGGCTTTGAAAACTGCCATTTTGGTGTGCTCTCTTGACTCTATGGTATACATAGTAAATCGGAAACTCTATTAATAGTCTTCCTTATGTACTTCCAGTGATAAAAATGCAAATAATGTTAAGATCTAGTTCCTCCTGAGAACTTTTGTATTTATTAATTGTTTATATTTTTAATTTCATTTAAAGAAGTCATATTGCTTTACCTAGTGTGGTCATCATTTTTCTGATTAATTTATCCAATATGTGTAGGTTTGTTTGTTTTTTAATAGGTAGGGATTTTTATTTTTTATTTTTTTCCTCTTTAATTTTCTAGGTAATATTACCTGGATAGAGGATAGTTTGGAGACTTTCAATCTTGGAAACAATATATAAACTATTACTAGAGTACTTAAATCTCAGCAGCATTTATGTGTCAGTTTTGGTTTTCAGTAAAATGTAGGACAAAAGCTTTTTGAAAATCAGATATTCTAGCCAGGCAGGTCTGTGAGTTTGAGGCCAGTTTGGTCTACAAAGTGAGACCAGGACAGCCAAGGCTGTTAGACAGAGAGACCCTATCTTGAAAAACTAAAAAAATAAAAAAAGAAATAAAATCATATATTCTTATTTAAAAAAAAATAGGGGGCTGGAGAGATGGCTCAGTTGTTAAGAGCACTGGCTGCTCTTCCAAAGGACCTGGGTTCAAATCCTACCACCCACATGGCAGTTCCAAACTGTCTGTAACGGCAGGGCATGGTTGGACACACCTTTAATCCCAGCACTCGGGAGCTAGAGGAGATCTCTATGAGTGCAAGGGCAGCCAGGTCTACAGAGTGAGTTCCAGGACAGCCAAGGCTACACAGAGAAACCCTGTCTTGAAAAAAACAAAACAAAAAACAATAGACTGTGTACATGTTAGTATTGTCTTTTTTTTTTTTTAATTAGGATTTCTCTCCTTCTCTCTAGTGCCTCCTGTGTCCCTCCCACTTCTTTAATTATATTTTTTATGTATGTGTGTAAGTTTATAAATGCAGTCATTTGAAATCATGTTGCTCATATGTATTGAGTGCTGATCTCAGGATTGGTTAACCTGTTGATCTCTTTTAATGATTTTCATAATAATTTTTATCAGCTGTTTCTTGAACGAGAGAGAGCAGCCCAGTTGGCGGAAAGTAAGACAGATGAGTTGATCAAAGATGCTCCCACCACTCAACATGATAAGAGTGGGGAGTGGCAAGAAACAAGTGGAGAGATACAGTGGGTGTCAACTGAAAAGACTGATGGTACAGAGGAAAAACATAAGAAAGAAGAGGATGATGAAGAACTTGACCTCAATAAAGGCATGTTTATCTTGAGTAGTAATATATTCATGGTAAAAATAATGTTATCAGTGTGTGTCAATGGAAGGTAACTTCTTTCTTGGCACTTCCTTTCTTTTGTAAGAGGAGCAGCTAAGCTGAGCATGATAATGCACACCTGTAGTTGTAGCACTTTGGCTAAGGCCAAAGGAACATGAGTTGGAGGCCAGCCTGAGTTATATAACCCATGTTTCCAAGGGGAGGGGGCAGTGAATTTCTCAGTTTTTTAATCTGCCTTACCCTTTTCTTTTTCTTTTTGAGACAGGGTTTCTCTGTGTAACA
Organism: Lophiomys imhausi; assembly: GCA_907164525.1. Classification (NCBI taxonomy): domain Eukaryota; kingdom Metazoa; phylum Chordata; class Mammalia; order Rodentia; family Muridae; genus Lophiomys; species Lophiomys imhausi. Next base: position 4,220,222 of record CAJQZJ010014563.1, on the reverse strand, counting down.
GCCCTGGTTGTCCTGGCTCCTAGACCTGCCTGGCCTTGAATTCCAGTAGCCACCTACCTCTCCCTCCTTTGCTGGGATTAAAGTCATGGCACTACTACCCTGCTAAGGTTTTGAAATTTAATGTTAAATGCTTTCCACTGAAACTGGGCATGTTGGTATACTCCTCCCAACACTTGGGAGGCAGAGGCAGGCAGATCTCTGAGTTCTAGGCCAGCCTGGTCTACAAAGCAAGTGCAGGACAGCCAAAAGGCTAGGTACACAGAGAAACCCTGTCTTGAAAAGCCAAAACAAACAAACAAACAATGTTTTCCATCAGGAGACTGATGCTGAACCTCTTTCTGTTAGGCCCCTCCTTTATAACACTAAGAAACTTAGCTGCTGAGTTTGTCATAGTTTCTTACTTGAAGACCTGTGATTCAATTCAGATAAGCTTTGATAGTTTAGTGTATATTATAATCATAGTTTTACCAGTCTTATTAAAAAATAATTGCTTATTGAGATATAATCCATAGACTATGAAACTACCCTTTTAAAGTGAGTAATGCAATAACTTAGTATAATCATAGAATGATATATTCATTCCTATTATCTAATGTTGAACATCTTTTCTTTAGCCTTAAAGAAGCTATATATCTATCAATTGGCAGCCAGCTTCTCCATTCCTCCTCCCCCAGCCACTGGCAACAGTCAACCTACTTACTCTCTCCAAGGATTTACCTGTTTCAGGCATTTCATATAAAAAGAATCATGCAATATGTTTTGTTTTCTTCGAGGAACTTATTTCAGTTAGACACATTTTGGGCCATTTGTTAGAATTATATTCCTTATTTATATAGGCGCACGCGGGCGTGTGTATGTGTGTGTGTGTGTGTGTACGCGCGTGTGCATATAGTCATTGCATAGTCATACTACATTTTGGTTATCTCTTTATCCATTGATGAAAATTTGGGTTGTTTCTCCTTTGTAGCTAGTATAATGATGTTCATTGTTTTCTAGTGTGGTAGCACCAACCCATCAACAGTATATCAATGAGGGTTCCAGTCTATTCACACCTTCAAGATTACTTTGAAGGTGTTTTTTTCTTAGTCATTTTAGTTGATAGAAATTTTTTGTTTTATTTGCAGCTTTCTAAAGACTGATTATCTAGAACATCTTTATTTTGTCTTTGGTCTTTTTGTGTCTTAGAAGAAATATTTATTTGGGCCTCTTTTTAATATGGTTATTTGTTTTTTGTTGTTAAATTGAAAGAATTCTTTATATATTCTGAACATCTTACCACATAAAGGATTGTGTACTTCTGTTTTGTGAGTTGTCTTGCACTTTGTTAGTGTTGTCCTTCTAAAAACCAATCTTTATGTTGCAGTTTAGTTCTTGGGTTTGGGCCCCTATTCATTTTGTGTTAGTTTTTATTAATTTGTGATACTGAATTTTTCGTGCATCACATTTAGTAGCTTTAAGATGATAGCAGAGTAATTGAAGGTTTGGGATTTGTATTAGTTGCACAGGCCTATAACTCCATATTTAACTGCTTTCAGCTCTTCAGCATGCTGGCAAACACATGGAGGATTGCATTGTGGCCTCCTATACAGCCCTGCTTCTTGGATGTCTCTGCCAGGAAAGTCCAGTAAGTAAATAGTTCAGAAATACCTTATGTATCTTTAAAAGATTGTTGTGCAACAGCTTCATGTCATTACCTGATGCATTTATTTACTTGAAAAAGTTTCCATTATTTCATACATTATTTCAGAAGAGCTTTTGCCTGATCATAAGGTTTTTAAAGCAGTTTTATTTATTTCCCTGTTGAAGAAAATGTCAAGAATATGTCTAAGTCTAGTGGTTTTCTTTAAAAAATTTTTTTTTATTGCAATGAGCATCTTTATTTCCTTTCCAGTACAGGCTTTCATAGTAAAATTTGAGATGCAGTGAATTGTTGGTTCTTTATGGCTTTTTAAAGAACTGATATACCTATCAAAGTCAAATTGTTTAAGATATTAAAAGCCCCTAGTGGGGCTCAGGATGTAGCTCAGTTATTAAAGTGCTTGCTTAGTATATGAAGCCCTGAGTTTGGTCCCTAGTACTACCTAAACATTATTGCAGTTATGCCTAAAATCCCAGCACTTAGGAGATGAAGGTAGATAGATCAGAAGTTGAAGACTATCCTTGGCTAAATAGAGAGTTTGAGGCCACCATTGGCTTAGAGACCTGGTCTCACTAATGAGAATGCTTTTAATGTCATAAAAAGATTTACATACAAGAAGTTAAAGTAGTAGGGAATTTTAGACTTTAAAATATTTGTTGACCTTTTCAGGATACATTCTAAAGTAAGAATGCATTAGGTATAACAGGAAAGTTCTTGGAATGCACGATTGAGTCCCTGCTGATACCTGATACAAAAGAAGGGATAGTATAAACCTGTGCTCTGCTGGCCAAGTCAAATTTGGGTCATTTTAGTGGCTCAGTGGGGTAACTCCTGCACTTGTCTTTGTCCATTTCCTTGGTAAAAAACACCCATCATGGGTTGAAGAGAAGGCTCAGCTGTGAAGAGTACTTGCTGCTTTTCAGAGGACTGTGAGTTCAGTTCCAAGCATCCATGTCAGGTGGCTGACAACTATTTATAAGTCCAGCTCCAAGGTATTCAGTCAGTCCCTCTGGCCTCCACTATCACCTGAAACCCATATTCACACAAATATACTTATACTTAATTTTTAATTGCTGTGATAAAACACATTGTGACAGTCATGTATAAATGACTGTATTGAATAAAGTTGTGCTAGTCTGATACATGCATGACCTTCATTATTGGTGTCTGTAGCTTTTGTGTCCCTAAAAAAAGGGAGTTCTGAGAGCTGGGCGTGGTGGCGCATGCCTTTAATCCCAGCACAGAGGCAGGTGGCAGGTAGTTCGAGGCCAGCCTGGTCTACAAATCGAGTCCAGGACAGCCAGGACTGTTACACAGAGAAACCCTGTCTCGAAAAACCAAAAAAAAAAAAAAAAGTTCTGAATCTGTGGGCAATATTGGAGATTCTTAGAGCCAAAGATATGATGTATTAGTTTCCTTATTGATCTTTACAATTAGAGAACTAGATGCTACCACAAATACAGAGTGAATTGGCTTTCCCATGTTGGAAGTGGAAGAGATAAAGTAAGCATGTAGTCATGTGCAGTTAAGAGCTGCCAGTTTTCTGTGGTCTCATGCTTAGGAAGTCCAAGAAAGTCTGGTCTTATTTTCTGTTGCCAACCCTGACTAGTAATTTGTAGTTGTTGGTCTCCTTCTGCTCTTGTTGTTCCTGCTTCTCTCCATCCTTTGACTCTTGTACAATGCCAAAAGATATAGCTTTCTTCAGAGCTCTTGCTAATCATGTACCACCTCTGTCTTTGTCTTGTCAACAGCAATGGAATGATTGATTTATTTACTATGTATATTAAGAACCCACAGTAAGCCTGCTTCTCTGCTTACCAATGCCAGTATGCCTCTTGTGTGGCTATTAAGTTTCCTGTGCTATATTATTCCTTTTTGTACCTCCTGTACTATAAATGTTGTAAATGTCCTTCCTCAGCCACTATGAATGTTTAGTTCTATAGTGTGACAGTAAAGAAGAATTGGAACTAATGAAGGGGTTCATCCACATGCAGAGGCACACTTTTTTACTGATCAGTCCTTCAGAGTTAACATAGCCACAATTTGTCCACCATTATGGAGGCTGTTTAAATGTGATGATTGACACTAACTACTTTTGTAGGACATGGTATTTTGTTGTTATTTTTTGAGATGAGGTTTCTCTGTGTAACAGTCCTGGCTGTCCTGGATTTGCTTTGTAGACCAGGCTGGCCTCGAACTTACAGAGGTCTACCTGCTTCTTCCTCTAAAGGCGTGCACCACCATGCCCAGCTGGAAATAATTATTTTACAGGGTTTTGTTTTTGTGATTAAAAAACAAAACAAACATGCGAGCCAGATGTGGTGGCACACGCCTTTAATCCCAGCACTCAGGAGGCAGGCAAATCTCTGACTGAGTTTGAGACCAGCCTGGTCTACCAAGTGAGTCCAGGACAGCCAGGACTAATCAGATACCCTGGGGCTCAAAAACAAAATAAAACCAAAACGTTACATGGATGGATGTTTGCCTGTGTTGTAGTTTTCTTTCTATTGCAGTAAAAACACCATGACCAAAAGAACTTGAGGAGGAAAGGGTTTATTTATTTCATCTTACATCTTACAGTCTTCTATAAAAGGAAGTCAGCAGAAACTCATTGCACGAACTAAAGCAGAAGCCATAAAGAAATGCTGCTTACTAGCCTGCTCAATTTTCTGTCTTATACAACCCAGGACCATGTGCTTAATGATGGTGCTGCCCACACTGGGTTGGGCCCCGTCCCACCAGTCACCAGTCAAGAAAATACCCCATAGGCTTGTCTACTGGCCAATCTGATAGAAAACAGTTCCTCAATTGGTGTTCTCTCTTTCAAGATGACTCTGGTTTGCAGCAAGTTGACAGAAAACTAACCAGCATGGTCTGCATGTATGCCTGTGCATCAAGTATGTGCCTGGTGTCTGGAGGCAGAAGGGTATCAGATCTACTGGAACTAGAATTAGAGACAATTATGAGCCACTGTGTAGGTGGTGGGAATCAAACCCAGTTTCTCTGGGAAAACAACCAGTGTTAACTGCTGAGCCTTTTCTTTTTTTTTTAAGATTTATTTATTATGTATACAGTGTTCTGTCTGCAGGTATATTTGCAGGCCAGAAGAGGGCACCAGATTTCATTATGGATGGTTGTGAGCCACCATGTGGTTGCTGGGAATTGAACTCATGACCTCTGGAAGAGCAGCCAGTGCTCTTAACCGCTGAGCCATCTCTCCAGCCCCAACTGCTGAGCCTTTTCTACAGCTCCCATTTTAGGAGTTTATTACATCTTTTCTGAGGTGTTTCATCACATTATTTCACTTGGTACCCTTGTGGAGGAATACAAGAAAGGGAACTGAGGCTGGTAGTAATTTCTTTAAGAGTAGTAAGTAGTCCCTTACTACCCATCAGCAGAAGTCAAATTGCAGGATTTCTTTTTATCCTTTATGTCCTATCTTCAGACTGTTGTGTTCTTTAGTATAGCTGAAGCTGCCCAGAAGATCTTTTTCCTTTTATACTTTCTGAAGTTCTAAATTAAACTTTTTGTTGTTTTTTTTTTTTTTTTTTTTTTTTTTTTGGTTTTTCAAGACAGGGTTTCTCTGTGTAGCCCTGACTGTCCTGGACTCACTTTGTAGACCAGGCTGGCCTCGAACTCGCAAAGATCCGCCTGCCTCTGCCTCCCAAGTGCTGGGATTAAAGGCGTGCGCCACCACCGCCCGGCTGTTTTTGTTTTTTGAAGCAGGGTTTCTCTGTGCATCTCTGGCTGTCCTGGAACTCACTCTGTAGACCAGGCTGGCCTCTGTCTAACCCAGAGATCCACCTGCCTTTGGCTCATAAGTCCTGGGATTAAAGGTGTGTGCCACCATGCCCAGCTAAATTTAAACATTTGGGGGGCAGTGTTAAACCAATAGATACTCTTTATTTATTTATTTTTTTTAGTTTTTCGAGACAGGGTTTCTCTGTGTATCTCTGGCTGTTCTGGACTCGCTTTGTAGACCAGGCTGGCCTCGAACTCACAGAGATCCGCCTGCCTCTGCCTCCCAAGTGCTGGGATTAAAGGCGTGCGCCACCACCGCCCGGCAGATACTCTTTATTAGCAGACCAATGGCTATACTGGGTGTTTGGGAATCCCATTGTTGCACCAAGCCTTTCTCAGGGTGAGCTTTTAACACCAAAACCATGTTCTGGGTAGACATACTTCAATTAGCAAGAACAGTTAACCAGAGGTAGAACTACAGAAGCCAAAGAGCAAGGTTAGTAGAGTTAGAGACCTTGCCAGAACCATGGACTTTGATGGTTTAGGCTTTTTAGTTTTGTCAGGTGGTGCTGTCTATGTGCTGAGTTTTATGCCCTGAATGATACTTCCATCATGGTGTCAGTTGTGCTAAGGTTTGGGACCCTGTTATACAGCCTGCTATAGAGCTAGGGTGTGATTGGATTTGGAGGAGGTAGAGGTAAAGATCTGCAGTTAGCCTGTCAGCTTCCCTGGTTGGAGTATGTTCTCATGTTTTTTTTTTTAATTTTGTGAATGTCACATCATGCACCCTGTTCTCATGTCCTACCTCCCCTCAGATCCAACCTTGCAGCCTCTACCAACAGAAAAAAAAAACTCATTGTGGAAGTTGTACTGTGTCTCAGTGTATCTCACAATATTCTGTCTTGTCCACACTTTTTTGCTTGTAATGTTCATTATAATGACTTCTTGGTCTGGTATAAGGCCTCTGACTTCTTCTACTTCATCAATGCTGGAACCTCACTGGAACTCCTTTCAGATATACTGTTGTTGCCTTGTGTCATGGAGATCCTGTAGTTTTGGGTCTGTGGAACTGGCCTCTTCATGCACTCCAGCAGTTCATCTGTGGGGTAGATGTTGGGGTGGGCCAGTTCAAAGTGAGGGTCACTCTTTGCCCAGCTCTCCTGGGTGGCCATCTGCCTGGAGTCTGTGGTGCCAGGCAGGATTCTTCTATTCTCTGGCTTAGTTCCTGTCCTGGGAGCCCATCTGGTTCTTGCCTAGTAGTGGATTGGTGGTCTTCACATGATGGCTCCCTGTCCAGGCCCCCTGGCGACAAACTGGTGGTCTCAGCCTTGTTTTTTTTTTAGGGAATGTTAGGCTACTATTAATTCAGATGTTCATAGGTCCGAACACTGAATGTAGACATAGCCTCTCTCCTCTCTGCCACCTACTGATGTACATGTGACACAGCAGTCACATCTGCAATGCCTCTTGGCAGTTAAATTAAGCATTTTCAAACATAATGAAATAGAAGATTTAAATACAGTTATGTAATAGTTTCCTTTTAGTGGGGGTTCCTTATATATATTTTGGCTACTTTAGCTAATTATCAAATAAATAATCTCCTCTCCTTGAATTAGCCCATAATTTATCACAAATGATGTATTTAAAGAGTTAGCTCTTCTAATTTACCTTTGTAGTGTGGAGAATTTTCTTTGATCTTTGTTTTATAACCAGCTCTATGAGTATAGTCTGTCTATACATTTAACAGTTCAGTTTATTTCAGACCTTCGCACTTCCAAAAATAAATATTCATAGGTATTTATTTGTAACTTTTTCTAGCTTCAACTTTTTCCCTTTCTTTCTGTGGGTAGGGTGGTAAGGAGTAGGGAATGGACCCAGATGTGCCTTCATAGAGGTAAGTGAATATGGAATGGAAACAGCATCTAAGCTCGGGGTTCTTTTAGGTGCTTACCACAGTATATGTACCAGGGCCAACAGCATTGGGTACTGAGTTATGGTATTTGCCAGCTGACTGATTGTTTTTATTCTTTCTTTTCAGATCAATGTAACAACAGTGAGGGAATATCTTCCAGAAGGAGATTTTTCCATAATGACAGAGATGCTTAAAAAATTCTTAAGCTTCATGAATCTTACCGTAAGTAACTTTTATTGCATGTTGCAGTTTGTATGAAATTTTGATTACTTTTCAGACAAGGTCTTATACTGTAGCCCAGGCTGCCAATCCTCCTGTTTCAGCCTTTCAGTGCTGGAATTATAGGTGTGAACAGTGGGACCTGGCTAATTTATGTGTTTTTTAATTTAAATGTAATGCATTGACGGTGAGATAATAATGACCATCATGTTAGGCTCTTCTTCAGGCAAGATATCTAATACAAGCCCAGAATTTTTAGTCCATTGTGGCAAGGGAAGTGGGGTAGGTGGAAGAACCACCCTGTGGTAGGCAGAAAATAGAAAATACCTATGTATGTGCTTTCTCCTTTTATTCCAACTGGGTTTCTAGCCTGTGGGATGGTGCTACTCACAAATAGAATATATTATTGTGGCAGTATTATTAAGGCAATGATTTGATTTCAGTGTAGTCTTTAGAAGGCAGACTCGGTGTAATATATTTCTAAAAACTTTTTGTTAAGTATTAACCATCATTTCCTTCCTTCCCCTTTTAGTGTGCTGTTGGAACAACAGGTCAGAAGTCTATCTCTAGAGTGATTGAGTATTTGGAACATTGCTAGCTGCTTTACCTTTGCTTCAGGCTTGGTAATGCTGGAGCTATCCTTAGACAAAGGAAAGACTTGAAAGAAGTCCTTGAAGATATACCAAGAGCATTCATCAGTATCATCCGTGTTTGGATTTTTATGATCACCCAATTTCTTCTTCATGCATTCTGCATTTGCTAAATGACAGTTACTACATCAATCTGCAGCTATCAAAAATGAGGGAAAAGGTTCAGGCTGTTAACAGTCCCGTGCAGTATTTAAGTACACTTGGCAGAGTCTATACCCTCCCTCCCCTTGTTTCCTTGCTTTATTTCAGGCAAGGTTCAAGGGAAGTTTGTGCTGCTGTTAGTGCAACTGCTGTGTGTGTTGAGCCACTGTTGTCATGCCAGTCAGGTGCAAAGGCAGCGTAGCTACTGAGGTATTGAATGTTTGAGGACGTTCTAGACAGCAGCTTAGTTCCTTTTTCAGGCTCATTTGCTTTTGCTTTTTGTTGAATGATTCCAATCGTAAATAAAGCTTTTAATAATTTTGTGAATTTTTTTTGCTTGTTCCCTGAACTACTGTCTATTTAAATTAGATGGAATCCAAAGACACAAGGGATTAATAGTATATTTTTTTATTCTTGATTAGGTTTGGGTGTTGAACTATTTTTCATTCTGAGACCATGACCATATTCAATATCATTACGTGTTATAGCTATAGGCACAAGAAAACAAATAGCAGTTTGAGGGAATATTATATTATATAAGATAATGTGCCCTGTTAAAGGATTAAGCAAAAATAGACAAACCCAGGGTAGTTTACACTTAATGCTAGGGAAACTCTTAAAACATTGTTAAGTTTTGAGGGATGTTCTCTAGATATATTTTCTAATGTTCAGTACAGTAAATATAAGGAAGCTAAAACACCAATGTGGAATTCATTTTTCCAGATAGCGTGTATATTCTTCTATAGAGTGACAGGATCAATTGCATAAGCGCAAAGCCTTAAAATTGCTGGTGTAGAGAAGACCCTTTTTATTCAGATTCTTTGTTCATAGAGCAGTCGTTTAGAAAACAGTTGTGGAACACACAGAACATGGTTTATAGGTTTGTTTTTTGGGTTTTGTTTTTTATTGTTCAGACCACTGGTTATACATTTCCCCCTTTTCAGTAATTGGCCTGAGGACAGGCTTTCCAGAGATGTTTCATTAATACTTTTAATTACCTTTCAAATAGTTACATTATGTTTCTTCATTGGATTTGTAAAACTTGAAGCCATAAAAATATTAGTTTGGTGTGTATTGGGGAAAATAGCTAAAAGTCTAATTTTGACTCATTTTAGACTTTGTTATTTCCTTGTATAAAGTAACAAACCGGGGCTCTTGTATCAGTGCCAGCTGTAATGTTTTTTAAATGCAGTGGCTGCCTTCTATTGTCTTCCTATTTTTGATAATGCAGATTGTTGGGAAATCTATAAGGAAGTAACTGACTCTAGGCAAATTGTTTTCTTCCTTCTACCCACCCAAACCCCTACCCATCACCTTTTGAGAACACAGTAATGCCAGTGTAATGTGGGAAAGATTGAGATTGTATTTGCCCTGAGTACCAAACTAATTTAGTGAGCTTTAAAAAAAAAAAAATTAATGGCAAACGATGCCCACAAATTTTCTTAGATATATATTATTTTAAAATACATTGATACTTATTAATCATTGGATTTGGGGAACAGATTTTTGTGGCAGATGGTAAGGAACAATAAACAGTTGGATGAGATCAATCAGGGCGAATTACATTTTTTCTGTTACACTGGTAATCATTTGATAATTGATTTACCTCAGTGTTTAACAGTTTTTTGTTTTGTTTTGTTTTAAAAATAATAACTAATTGTCAAGCACTGATAGAGATGCAGGTTTTGGTGGGGTGGGTTGTGAGGAAGACACCACCTTACCAACTGCAGTGCATTTATATGTTTTCAACCTCAGAGAACTCTCATTTAGGGTACTTGAGGCTGACTTGCAAAATTAACTAAAGTTTTAAGGTAACCTTTTTCCATTGTAAATATTTCTGTAAATACTACCAGTTGGATATTAGAACAGTAGGATACTTTTCTGAATCCAATCCTATTTTTATTTTATACAGTATTTCTCAGCTGTGATCTTTGGAGCAAAAGCCAACGGCAGGAAAAAATAGTTTGTACCAGTTTCATGAAGTATGTCTTTGGGTTTTTGTAAATAATTTTAACTCAAATAAAATTGCTACTTTAAATACATATGTTGTCTTTAACATAAGTCTGTTGAACTGCTTTGGAGGAAGAACTCTCCGAAACTTGATAAGGCCAACACCCCGTCACTTGAGCATAAGATATAAGATGTTACCCAGTTTTTCTTAACTATTTTATATACTTCTAAGCACTGGTCTGAATGGATGTAAACCTTAGCACATTGGGCTAGGGATGGTGGGTTTTTGAGTGTATAGAATATTTACTATGTTGCTTTAAGTCTTGGCATTCTGAATATGACTGCAAATTTTGATTTTGAGATTTTATAGTCAGTTTTTAGCTTTTTAAATTTTTCTTGTCAGCTGTTAAGAGTTTCACATTTACAAGTAGATTTCCCAACCTTTCCTTGTTTGTTTTAGTAACAAAAGTAGATTTCAGGATTTCCCCTGAATGTCCCATCCACCCTCCCCATTTCCACACATACACAAGTGGTAAGAGTACATATAAGAGTGTACAAAATGCAGATAACAGACTTGGAGAGACCTAAATCACACAAATGGAATTTGATTCCCAGCTCTGCTGCTTGCTAACTTTGAGCAAATTTTTGGAACATCGTTTACCCAGTTTCCTTAATTGGAATATGGGAGATAGTACCTACCTCATGGTTGTAAAGGTTATATATATGTGAAGCATTATAACGTTCTAAATTTAATGTTTAATAAATGATAGTTTTTACCATTTTTTTTCTTACTATTTCTCTGTCAGAAAGTAAAAATGTTCTGAAGATAAAATAGAATTCTTGTGACTATTAAGGGCACTTGTCATGCTTGTTCCTCATACCAATGGAGTCAGTGGTTTGGGCTTTTAACACCAGATTCTCCAGATTACTATTTCCAAACTTGGTCTTGTTAATCTCTTCATTAATGACTCATAAAGCAGGGGAAAATTGAACAAACTTTAGTGATTTCTAGAATGTTTCAGGTTTTTGGTTTTTTCCCAGGGTTTTTTTCTGTGTATCCTTGACTGTCCTGGACTCACTCTGTACAGCAGGCTGGCCTTGAACTCACAGAGATCCACCTGCCTCTGCCTCCCAAGTGCTGGGATTAAAGGCGTGCGCCACCACACCCAGCAATTACAGACAGCTGTGAACTGTCATGTGGGTGCTGGGATTTGAACCCGGGTCCTTTGGAAGAGCAGTCAGTGCTCTTAACCACCGAGCTGTCTCTCCAGCCCCTCAGGTTTTTTTCTTAAATTAGAATAATCCAAAGAGGTTTGGACAACTCACTGTTGATGGCCTTCTTACTATAGAGAGTGAATGCAACAAAGATATCCACAAAATCTTGGTAATGATAATTACATTAAATGAAAACACACTAAACAGTCAGAAACTGTGAGACTAAACAACCAGGAGATACTAAATGAAACTGTATGGTTAAAGGATTCGTTGGTTTTAGTGTAGTAACTAGGTTGTGGTAAAGATGCATATCATAATTCTTAGAACAATCAGTACACACACACAAAGATACGGCTTGAGTTTCTAGAGTGAAGTGGAACACAAGGAAGGCAGAAAAAAAAGTAACAAAATTAGCAAGAAATACCAAACAGGACCATGAGACGGCTCAGTGGGTAAAGGCACTTGCTGGAAGGGGTGAATTGGCTCAAGAACAAATTAAAAGTTAAACCAAGAGGAATATGCCAATGATGTCCACTAAATGTAGTGGTATTGTTATAATTGTATTAACTGTAGATACACTCAAAGCTCTAGTTAAGGTTGTAGAGATCATGAAACTGAACAACGAAGGTTGTAGAGATCATGAAACTGAACAACGAAGGTTGTAGAGATCATGAAACTGAACAACGAAGAGATTTCTGAATTTAAATAAAACATGAAAGTAAAAACTGAAGATATACCCAGCTAATTAAGCATTGATGTAAGACATACTTTAAAGCAGATTAGTGTTGTATTTCTCCAAGAGCATATTGTAATCATGAAGCATGGTATGTTTACAAAAGTAAACATGTAATACAAATTTTATAAGTATATGCTAATAAAAACAATCATACAGCGGGCTGGAGAGAGGACTCAATGGTTAAGATCACTGGTTGCTCTTCCAAAGGACCTGAGTTCAAATCCCAACACCCTCACGGCAGTTCAAAACTGTCTATGATGGCTGGACGTGGTGGTGTACACCTTAAATCCCAGCACTCGGGACACAGTGGCTGGTGGATCTCTGAGTTCAAGGCCAGTGTGGTCTATCAGGTGATTTCTTTGACAGCCAGGACTACCCAGAGAAATCCTGTCTCAGAGAACCAAAACAAACACAGGTAGGTAAAGTCACAACCATCGTTTCATATTTTAATATAATCCTAGCTACTTAGGCTATGTCAGGCCAGTCATAAAAGCCCAGGGGTTAAAAGGCCTGCTTGGAGAATAACGTCTCAAATAGTATTTATTTTAATGTGAAGCTACAGAAAGTGTGAGTGAGTGGATGAATTGTGTTAATCTAATATTCATACATTGAACATGATTTTTTTTAATTGCACATGAAAATTTCACCAAGATAATCTGAAGGATCATAAAACATGTTTTGATGTGTCTGAGATTACTGAAATCATATAGAAGGTATACTTGCAAATCAATCAAGAACATTGACAATATTCAGATATATAACGCTATACTTCAGTGTGATGAGTCAGGGATAAAGATCTATCAATAAAAATACATTAGACAAATTTTTGTTTGAGTTTTTTGTTGCTTGCCACATCTTAAGCAGTGCTTAAAATTAAGGCTATCACTTAATGTGAACCTGAAATAATTAAAGACTACAGTAAGTTTTAAGAAAGAAAGAAATTGGGCTAGAGAGATGGCTCAGTGGTTAAGAGCACTGGGTGCTCTTCCAAAAGACCTGAGTTCAAATCCCAGCAACCACATGACAGTTCATAGCTGTCTAATTGCTGGGTGTAGTGGCACACAGCTTTAATCCCAGCACTCGGGAGGCAGAGGCAGGTTGATCTCTCTGAGTTCAAGGCCAGCCTGTTCTACAAAGTGAGTCCAGAACATCTAAGTATATACAGAGAACCCCTAGCTCAAAAAAAAAAAAAAGAAAAAGAAAAATTCAGATCAGAAAGTTTTTTTTTAAATAATTTATTTTTTATTTCTTCAAGTTACATCTCAATCACAATCCCCTCCCTACTCCCCCCTCCAGTCCCACCCTTCCACCCTCCTCCCCCTCAGCACCACCATCCTCTTCCCTTCTTCTTTTTTTTTTTTTTTTTAGTTTAAGGTATTTATTTTTCCCCCCAACAGCTCTCCCTTTCAGTCCAAATAATGGTTCTTTTTCTTATAACTATAAATACAATACAAAACAACAGAAATAAATAGGCCACGATTATAAGAATTATATGGCTTAGCATACATTCCCAATGTTCAGTCCATATGTATTTGGCACCTGACTTTAACATTCTACTATCTAACCATCTCCATGAGTTTAAAGTTCTATATCTAACTCAGCTTTCATACTAACTTGCCTCATAATTTAAAAAATATCTTCTTAGATCCAGAACACCCTCTTGATTCCTAAACAACTCAAAATTTAACTATGAGACTCTAGCTATCTATTCTTCAACCACCTCAGAGACCTGAGAGGGATAAATATATCTGATTATATAGGAAGTGCAGGGACTGCAGCTTCCAAAACTAAAAAATGACATACCAGTGGCTGCCTGGACAGTTCCCATTTTCTCTCCATACATTACAGCATCAATCTTCAGCCATTTGGCCCCATTTCTCTGACAGACATTGGTTGTAGAGCAGGAATTATGAAGGACTTACCTACCCTGTCTTGGCAGAGGTAGGCTGTCGACTTACCTGCTTCCAAGTTTTGTCCTTTTTGAACAGGAGTCTGTCTACAGTTGAAGCAAGTGGTTTTTCGTGCCAAGAGAATGGCTTACCACCAATTTAATCATCTCCCACTGGAGATTCTTCGATGCTCATCTTCTACTTGGAGTAATATAAGTTTTTTTTTTTTTTTAAGTTAAGCCCTTAGGACTAAACAAGAACTACGAATATCAGGAATGAAAAATGAAAAAGTTACAGAGCCTATGATTATTCAAAAGAATAAGTTGTTACAAATAAAGACTTTACAGCTTAAATTTCAAAATGAATTGAGAAGCTTAGACAAGATGAGGCCAGGGTTTGTGGTATATATGTGTAATCACAGCATTTGGAAGGTACAAGCAAAGGAATCAAGTGTCAAAAAGTTATGTTTAGAGAGATGCGTATATGAGACCTTGTCACCAAAAAAGGTTGTGTGTGTGCACACATATGTATAAAAACAAAAACAAACATGAAGAATGAAGGCAACATGACCCTGCTGTTACTAGTCCCACAGAAATGGCTTCTAATGAGAGATGAGATCCTAAACAAAGAATAAGTATGTTCAATGAAATCAAAAGAATGCACAAATGACTCTAAGAGAATAAAGTCAGCTGACTGCAATAAGTTGTTAGGAGTTATTCATGTAAATGTAGAGCTAGAAAGACTGAAAAATTACTCGAAATGGAAAGCAGTGAATTAAAAGATTTTATAAAGTCACTGATAGAATAGATCAAAGATAAGACTAAGTGCTGGGGATAGAAGGCAGGGTGATGAAATGTTAGGAGAAAGATAAAGCACAAATAAGATAATTGGGACACCATAACAAGACCAAGTCTACAAACTCTGGACCTAGAGAAATGAGAATTTCATGATGAAGGCATAATTGTATTGAAGTTTTCTTAAATCTAAAGAGATGCCCATCAAGGTACAGGAAATATAACACCAAATTGATAAGAACAGAAGAAACCTTCCCATGTCATAGTTAAAACACTAAATATATAAAACAAAGCATTGAAAGCGTAGAGAAAAGCAAGTCAAATACAAAGACCCATCAGAATAACACCTGTTCTCTCAGCAGGAACTTTGAAAGTCAGGCAGGCTTGGAATCATGTATTTCAAGCTATAGAGCAGAGTAACTGTCAACCCAGACTACTTCATTTTCCTTTATTGGTTTGCTTCTTAGTTTCTTATATAAGATGCAGTGAGCACCGGGCGGTGGTGGTGCACGCCTGTAATCCCAGCACTTGGGAGGCAGAGGCAGGCGGATCTCTGTGAGTTCGAAGCCAACCTGGTTTACAAAGTGAGTCCAGGACAGCCAGAGCTGTTACACATAGAAATCCTGTCTCGAAAAACCAAAAAAAAAAAAAAAAAAGATGCAGTGAGCTTGTGAATCTATAAATGCCTGACATGAACTCAACCTTTGGGTATGGAAAGACACCAAGTGCCTGACAATGTATGTGCCTGGTGCTTTCTTCTGATATAATAAACACCCGGGAAGGATGGGCAGTGTATGTTGCTTGAGGTGGTAGTTGCCAGTCGGACCTCAGGATTGAGCACTGGTGCTTATAGGGGAAGAAGCTGATGCCCTTTAAATGACTGCTAATTCCATTTAGTTTAGGTATGGGGGTGGAGCTGATCCCTAGGAGCAGGAACTGTGTGGAGCTTACCTTGATTGACAGTTGGATTGTTATATCACTTTGGATGATCTGCTCTGGCTTGAGTTTTACATGCTGTAATTTTAAACATCTGCACACCCTAAGTGGTAAATAGGGGATTTCCCCTGACTGGTTGTTTCAGAGACAGACTCCTCGCTGTGCTTATACCATAGGTGTCCAATCTTCTACAAGGACCAAAAATTACCAATGGAGAGTGGTAGGGTGTTACCCTACTAGGAAGGGCGGACACATCCTTCTAAGGGGAGTTTCCCTGGGTCACTGGTACTTGAAGTTTGCTGCCACCCTATGTCAAACCAGGTGTTTCTGATTAGCCAATATTCTATCTGTTGACTTTACTGCAGTCTTGGTTCTGAATACACAACATGCATGCTTTGCATATGCCGTACTTCATGAAAAACAACAAAAAAATACCCCCCCCCAAAACACTGAAAGTCAAAACAAAAAAAAAAAACCCTGCCTGAAACACTTTAGCTCATATTTGACTCTATTGCGCTTGTATTAGATAATGTTTTCTGTTACAGAAAAAATAAAACAAAGACTTTTACTATTTTCTTCCCCTCATTCTTAGCATATCATTATCAAATTATCTTTGGATTCTAATATGCTAGAATGTTTGATTTTAAAAATTGCAGTTTGAGGGCTGGGTTGTGTGGCTTAGTTTAGAGAGTGTTTGCTTAGCAAGAACGTCCTGGATTCACTTCCCGGCACCACATAGAACTGGGCATGGTGTTACACACC
The DNA here is from genome assembly GCA_907164525.1 of Lophiomys imhausi. Classification (NCBI taxonomy): domain Eukaryota; kingdom Metazoa; phylum Chordata; class Mammalia; order Rodentia; family Muridae; genus Lophiomys; species Lophiomys imhausi. The sequence continues at coordinate 4,203,638 of CAJQZJ010014563.1, read as the reverse complement.
TATAATCCTAGCTAGCACTTGGGAGGTAGAGGTAGGAGTATCAAAAGTTCAATGTCACTGTTGGCCTGGGTTATAGGCAATCCTGTCTCAAGACAACAACAAACCCTTCAAAACTAAATCCGAACAGCAACAAAAACCCCCTACTGCTGGAGTTGCTGATTTGAGTTTCATTAAAATGGGAGACTATCGCTGGGCAGGTGGTTTTGAATGCCTTTAATCCCAGCACTCAGGAGGCAGAGGCAGGTGGATCTCTGTGCCTGGTCTACAAAGTAAGTTCCAGGACAGCCAAGGCTACACAGAGAAACTCTGTCTTGAAAAAACAATAATAAATAAATAAACAAATGAATAAAATAATAATAAAAAATTGAGACCAATAAGATGCCTAGCTTGACAACCTGAGTTTGATTTTTGGAACCCAAGTAAGGTGGAAGCAGAGAACTGACAACTAAAAGTTGCTAAAAGTTGTCATCTGTGACACATCCATCAGCTGCCCCCCAAAAAACACAAGTTGTTCGGTGAAATTTGGTTTGTGATTAAGACAGAATTTCCAGTAATTTCTGAAAAAGCTGTGGACATACTTCTGCCATTTTATACTATGTATTTGTGCAAAGTGACATCATTGACACAGTCATAAAATAAATATTGGAGTCTGTAGATGCTCTGTATCCTTCAGTGTTTTGTACTCAGCCAAAATTTAATTCTTTAATAAAAAGAACATCCACCTCATTAGGATACAGGTTTTCTTTTGTTTTTACTAAGTAGTAAAATTATACATGTCCCATGGAATTAAAAAAAAAACTTTATGAGCTATTACCAGCAAATGATTTATATACCTTTATACAGCTGTGTATCAAAGGGTAAATCAAAAGTGAGTCTTTTTTGTTTTGTTTTTCGAGACAGGGTTTCTCTGTATAACAGCTCTGGCTGTCCTGGACTCACTTTGTAGACCAGGCTGGCCTCAAACTCACAGAGATCCGCCTGCCTCTGCCTCCCAAGCACTGGGATTAAAGGCGTGCGCCACCACCGCCCAGCAAAAGTGAGTCTTAAGTGTGTTCAAGGGGTTAGATGGTACGGAGGGTAAAGTGCTTGTTGCCCAGCTGGCGAACCTGAGTGCTCTCCCTGACCCATAAGGTGGAAGGAAAGAACTGTTATACCTAAGTTGCCATCTGACCTCCACATGCATTCCATGCTGTGTGCGTACACATGTGTACACACACAATAAATAAATAAAGGTAATAAAAATAATTTCTCAGGTGTAAAAAGGGCATGAGTGAGCCGGGCGTGGTGGCGCACGCCTTTAATCCCAGCACTTGGGAGGCAGAGGCAGGTGGATCTCTGTGAGTTCGAGGCCAGCCTGGTCTACAAAGCGAGTCCAGGACAGCCAGAGCTGTTATACAGAGAAACCCTGTCTCGAAAAACCAAAAAAAAAAAAAAAAAAAAAAAAGGGCATGAGTGGAGGAAGTTCGAGAAGCCCTCTACAACTGAGATCATTATATCATTATAATGTGACTTCTCCACTCCAAGCTGATCCTGTTGCACCATCTGTTGTGGAAGATGCTGACTTGGAAATGAGCTTTGTGTGATCCTCAGTGGCTGCAGGTAAGTCTCCTCTCTGGTTGGTCTTACCAGCTTTGCATTCATGATTGGGTGAACTCATCGTGTCCAGTTAGCGTCACATATGGGGAGAAAGAACCGGGATTAAAACCATATGTATCTGATACGTGAGCCAGGTAATGGGGTGCTGAACCCCAAGCTATATGAATTCTTGTGTCATGGGTTGCCCCATCCAGAATTTTTTGATGGCAGGAAACTAAGTTTGTTCATGTTCAATACTCAACATCTTAAGAGAGTAGCTTAAAGTTATTTTTCTTTGTCTTGACCAGTTGCTAAAATAAATTCCAATTCATCTTAGCAAGAAAAATCCCATTTAAGGTTCTAGAGAGCTGGGTGCAATGGCACAGGCCCAGAATCTCAGAACTTGGGAAAATGATTCTGCAAGATTGTGAATTCAAGGCCAGGCTGGACAAATCAGTGAAACACTGACATACATACGTAAAATAAAATAAAGTCCCAAGGAAGCAGTAATTTGAAGCATTAACACTCTAGGAAGACAGTAGTCAAGAAAAACACAATCTGAGAGGATACTTCAAGGGTATGAGTGACTGATAAGCATTTTGCATGTTAGGTAGACTTTCCTGATTAGTTAGAGATGGTTAGAAAACTAAGCAAATTATTAACTTACAGATAGCAAAATAGTGCAAAAAAATCGATATGACTTACTGGGTAATATTTACATAACCCAAAGAGTGAGCACTGAACCATAGTGCCATTAAAATAATCTTCTAAGGTGGACACAGTGAAAAATCTAGAAAAAATCAGGATAAGCATTATATGTAGAAATATAAAAGAAATAGCTTAAAGACCTTGGTGGACACTAGGAGCTTTCCTTTCGTTGAAAATCAGTCTTCCTTCCTTCCTTCCTTTTCCTCCTTCCTCCCTTTCTCTTTCTTTCTTTTCCTGTCTTTCTGTCTTTCTGTCTCTCTGTCTCTCTGTCTCTCTCTCTCTTTCTTCTTGACGGAGTGTCTCAGGTAGCCTAGACTGGCCTCAAGCTTGCTATATAGCAGAGGTTGACCTTGAACTTCTGATCCTCCTCCTCCTACTTCCCAAGTTCTGGGATTAAAAATGTACACCACTATGCCTGTCTTTCCCTCGTAAAACATTTGGCTTTTGAAGATAAATAATTGTTTGTTGAGACAGAGTCTTGCTATGTAGTCCAGGCTGGCCTAAAACTCTTGATCTTCCCACCTTAACCTCCTGGTGCTAGGGTTCATTATAGACATGTGCTACCACCCCTGACACATATGTTGCTTTAACACACAAAAAACTGAAGTTTGCAGCCATGCTGGTGACATACTACTGCAGTTCCAGCTACTCAGGAGACTGAGATAAGAGTTTGTACTATAGAGTGAGTTCAAGGCCAACCTAAGCATGTTACTGAGGCTTTGTCTCAAAATTAAGAGAAAATGAGAAAGTAAAAGGGTAGATGGGACTACAGGTCAGTGGTAGAAAGCTTGCCTAATATGCATGGGGCTCTGGGGTCCAACCCGTACGGTATACCACCATCTAAATGAACAAATAAAAAACTTTCTGAAACTTAGGTTTAGACATTTAGTATTATCAGTGATGTCTGGGCCTGGCTTTGGGGTGGAACCCACATCCTGAGGTGAACCCTTAGACCATGAACAGGTTTCTGAAACTATTTGAGCATAAACTTTTCCATGACTGGTCATGTGAAGCTTCAGATGTCATTTGCTGACTGAACTGAGATAGTAGATGATAAATTTGGGAGGTTACAGTTGTCAGTACTGCAGATAATTTCATGGCATCCTGTGGAAAATGCAACAGCACGTAGCAAATACTGCAGGAGTGCACACTACTGCTTCAGTCTCTTCCTCTTTACACTGCTGTCATCTGGGATGAAAACTTTAGCACAGTTTTTATAAAAATAGCTCACTTGTCCCGATCACTTGCTATATATACACTAGACTTGGTCAAACCACATCCTGCACACAGCCTTCGGCTCACTGAGCAAGACTTGAATGGCAAGCATGAGCAACTGCGTGTCCAGACAGAAATAGATAATCAGATTCATAGTACAGACATTTATTTTTAGGTGTTATGAGTGACATACTGAAACTACGCAGAAGAAAAACTAGAATGGAGGAGAGTAAAGAATGCAACCGAAGCCTCAATCATTTCCAATTACACTGCTACATGGTGCTGCCTCTCATCCCTGGACCACATTTCAAGGAATGGTTTCAGGTGGATTGTTAGCGTTACATTACCTCTTGTAATGAACCTGGCACAACCTTCACTCCACCCCCTCTTCCTTCTTTCCTTTCTTTTGTTGATACAGGGTCTCTTGGTATAGCCTAGCTCAGCCTTGAATTCACTATGGAGACCAGCTGACTTCAAAGTCATGATCCTCCAGCCTGAATATTCCAAGTGTTGAGATTACAGATACACACCACTGAGTGTAGTATAGAGTTTGGCTTATAGATACTTCCAGAAGAGCTTAGGTATCAGTTCTAGGGATCAAGGTCCATGCTTCAGAGTCCATAAAATTGTGAACAAGCTACTTCTTACTTCTTGCCCCTCAAGGCTGCTGTGGGGTATCCACCAGAGAAGACTGCCTGGACATGGGTTTAAGCCAGTAGAAGTCTTTATTAGCTGACCGGTGACTACACTGGGTGTTTGGGATCCCAATGTAGCATTGAGTCTTTCTCAGGGTCAGCTTTCAAGCACAAAAAAACATGTCCTGTGGTGGCATACTTCAGTTAACAAGAACAGTTAGTCATAAGTGGACTTACAGAAGCCAAAAAGCAAGATTAATACATTTTGAGACTTTCCCATAACTGTGGACTTTGATGGATTAGGTTTTTGTTTTCATTTTTGGCAGGTGGTGTTGTCTATGTGCTGAGTTTTACAGCCTGAATGGTACCCCCATCATGGAGTCAGTTGTGCTAAGGTCTGGGAAGCCTAATTAACGTCTGGGGCCTGGTTACAAGCCAACATGAGTTAAGGCACACAGAGCTTTACTACGGGCCTTCTGAGGAGGTTAGAGATCTTTGTAAAGTAGCACATTAGACTTTAAGGCACAATAGATTAATATGATGTCATTTATAGTGATGCTATTTGTGCCCCTGGCAAAAATGACTCATCAGTGGTGTAATTGGCTTGAGGTGAGTCACAGATGTGCAAAGTCTCTCCAAGGGCAACTTCAGGAGAAGGCAGTCTGGAAGAGCGTGGTTCCAGCTGATGAAGAGGGGCATGGATTGACTGTCTGTAGGGCCGTGCCACTCCATCCTACACAGTACTTGAAAGTGAGTCCCTCTTCTTTTTTTTTTTTTTTCGAGACAGGGTTTCTCTGTATAACAGCTTTGGCTGTCCTAGACTCACTTTGTAGACCAGGCTGGCCTCGAACTCACAGAGATCCGCCTACCTCTGCCTCCCAAGTGCTGGGATTAAAGGCGTGCGCCACCAACGCCAGGCTTGAGTCCCTCTTCTACAGCTGTGGGAGTTGAACCCTGGAAAGGTCAAGGGTCACAGCTAGCAGACAATAGCTAATTCATTTGCTTCCCTGTTCTCCAAGCCTGGAATCTAACCACGCGGCTCCTTGTGTCTATCACCTGCCAATTCTCAGACACACAGAATTGGCCACTCTGAGCATTGTGGGTACTTCCAAAATCACCTGCCAGTGCAGAGACTGATGTGTGCTTCCTGTTCAGGCTTTGACCTTCCTTTCTGTTTGGCTTCACCTATGGAAGTCTTAGATTGGTGAAGGAAGATTAAGCAGAAAATCCAGGAAGAAACTAGCAAGTAGGGGTGGGAGGAGGAATGGGTCAAGAAAAGCGTCTGATTTATTTGTCTTCTCCATGTTTCCCCAAGGTGAAATTCACTTCCTTCTCCCTATCTTCCTTCCTCCCTCCTCCTCTACCTATCTTCTCCTGCCCTCTATCCCCTCTTCTATCCTTCCCTCCTCTCTGGGCTGGAACCCTGGGCCTCACAGTGCTAAGAGGTACTCTGTTTCTGAGCTACATTCCCAGTCTTCTTGCTTTCTAGAAAGAAAATAAACTAATTTTAGATCAACTTCAGTCTCCTGACCAAAGAATGGACAAAATATCCTTGCATTTCCTTAGGCATGACTTTTTACACACATAAAGGACCTGGATTTTTTTTTTTTTTGAGACAGGGTTTCTCTGTTTAGCCCTGGCTGTCCTGGACTCACTCTGTAGACCAGGCTGGCCTTGAACTCACAGAGATCCGCCTGCCTCTGCCTTCCGAGTGCTGGGATTAAAAGCATGTGCCACCATACCTGGCAAGGACGTGGATATTGATGCAAAGCTCTGCACCTCACTAGCAAATGAGTTTCTTGAAGAGCCCAGGCAGCCACTATCTAAAAGCCTTATAACTCACAAGAAAAAAAAGAATGTTTTAAACCAATCCTAATGGCCTGGCATTGTTCAAATGAGGGCCAGGGCTACAGCTTAGCATCAGAGCATGTGCTTGGGTGCCCAAACTTTGGATTTTATTCTCAGTGCAAATACATGCACACACACACACACACACACACACACACACACACACAACACACACACACACACACACACACACACACACACACACACACACACA
>CAJQZJ010014563.1:4186080-4197433 GCA_907164525.1 Lophiomys imhausi | reverse complement strand
ACACACACACACACACACACACACACACACACACACACACACACACATCAGGTTGCAATCATCTTTCATCTTTTACCTGAAAGCTGAGATGTGGTTGGTAGACCACAGGCATCACAGGACCCACCTAGGGAAGGAGGCCTGTTGGATCCAGATGATCTTACATGCAGGACAATCTATGCCCACTGAGTTCCACCCAGACTGCTAACCCACATAATCACATGTGACAAAAGGACTATTGTTTTAAGCCACCAAGTTTTGGTTACACCAAGCTGTAACTGGGCCAGACAGATGCCGAGCTGGAAAGACTTACAGACAAACACGATTAGTTGAATCTAAATGTTCTTCCACACTTCAGAGTCAGAAGAAATGGGGAGGGGATGGGGGGGGCGTGTTGAGGCAAGCACAGCAGGAAACTGAGTCAACATGAAGAGGAAAGTCATTTTTGTGGCTGAAGGGCATTTGCATATGGCACAAATTCAAAAGGCATTTGTCACATAAACAAATGAACTCAAGAGGCAGCCACGTTCCCACTGTTCTTATCTCCAGTCCATCAGCAAAATACATTCTTCATAACTCTGTCAGCTGGTTTCTTGTTTATCCTGTGAGGCATTTTAAGTTGTGTTTGTTCACCGTGATTCAAGAGAGTTTCCCCGGGTAAAATGTCCAGGTGAGATAGATAAGGGGTGGACCCACTTCTGTGTTAAGCACCCTTAAAACACTGTTAGAATATGCTAAAATCAACACGTCAATCAATGGCAATCTTACATTTTAAGTCTTCGTGTTTAGATTTTAAGCATTCCTGATGTTTATTTTCTTGTAAATAAGCAAATCATTTGAGGATGGGTTAATTTAACTCACCAACTGGCGGCTGTTGGACTCTCCTCTCTTGTTACCTTGGCTGTCCCTGGACAAAACAACTGCCAAACATCCCACTGAGTTACTCTAATGCTGATAGTCACTCTGGATTCTTCATTGATCTCTTGAGGAAAATATACAATTGCAGCTGTTTGCTTTGGCTCCTGGAGATGGTACCCCAGCCAGGACTGATTCACTTTCTATCAACTTTTTGCAGTGACAAGCCTCAGTGAACGCTAGATGGCCCTACATCCATCCCCACCCACGTGAGGCACTTCCCCAGGTGGACCACCAGAGGCACTGCTGAGACAGCTACTCAAGGAAGGGCTGTGCTAATTGGTACAAACCTAACCGGCTTTTGCATGTGAGGTTTGTTGTGACTGGTGGAAACAGCCTCCTCTCTGGCTCTGTAAACAGGCTGCTGAGTCCACTTTTGATGAGTCAGCAGGGACATCCTTCCCATGCAGTCTTTCTCACTGTTGCAAAAACTAGGGCTAATAAAGGGCTTCTCTTGAGTGATCCTTTCTTGCCCACTTGTAGAAGGGATGGTTGAGCCAGTAACAGTAAAAAGAAAAAGAAAAGAAAAAAAAAAAAAAAAAAAGCAGAGACATCAGAGTGGCAGGGAAACAGCAGAAGCAGAAACAGTTGGTTGGCAGGGCGGCAGCCCACTGCTTGACAGCTGAAGATGAGGCGGCGGCTGAATAGTTTAAGAGAATGGCTTGGGCATCAGCAAAGGAGATGGTGGAGGCAGAGAGAGGATTCAGAACTGAAGCTGAAGATTGACAGAAGGTTGAAAAGACCCAGAAAACAGAAACTGCAGGCCCTGGTCCCTGAAGGAGTTTCAGAGAGCTCTCTGGCAAGGGGCCTCAAGGCAAAGGGCCTCAGCCTCTGCAGGCCCAGGAGCTCTAACAGTGTCCAGAATTCTGCAATGCCTGTTCTGCCAATGGCTAAGGAATCCTTGCACAAGAGCTGTAACCGAGAAGCACGAGAAGCAGGGATCCCACTATGTGAGGGCTGCTTGATGGTTCTAGAGGGCACTGCCAGCCGCTGCCTCCTACAGATGGTGCTGGCTTCCTATTGTCAAACCCAGAGGCACATGACCAATGTGAAGGCCAGCACTTCAGCAGTTTCTTGCCTATGCACAATCTGGGTAGTGGAAACGGGTCCCACTAAGCTGACCGGTAATAAGGGCCTTTAGAATTCTCATTCAGTTCATGTTGTGATGGGAAAGCTGGTCAAAAGAGAACAGTAAGGCTTTTTATTTATTTTATTTTGGTTTTTCAGTATAGCCCCAGCTGACCTGGAACTCTCTTTGTAGACCAGGCTGGCATCTAACTCACAGAGATCCGCCTGCCTCTGCCTCGTGGGTACTGGGATTAAAGGTGTGTGCCACCACACTTGGCTAAAACTTTTCAATAAAAAAATGTTTTTATAGTTTTTTTTTGTGTGTGTGTGTGTGTTTGTGCACTTGCTCACAAGTGCCCTGGAGTCCAGAGGAGACAGTTGGATACCTGAGACCCACCTGACAGATGCTGGAACTGAACCCTGCTCCTCTACAAAAGCACAATGCACTCTTAACTGCTGAGATGTTTCTCCATCCCTACCTCTTCATTCTGTAAAGGTGATATAACTGAGGCTAGAGAGATGGTTTAGCGGCTAAAAGCATCTGTTACTTTTATAGAGGACGAGGGTTCAGCTCCCAGCACTCACATGGCAACTCATAGAGCTGAACCCTTTTCTGGCCTCAGTGGGTACCAAGCACATGCATGTGAACACTCAGATGCAGAATTACCTTAGCATATTTACCAGAATGTTCTTTCTCCAGAGGGAGAGAAGCGACTGCACAGAAGTTGTGCTCTGACCTCCACGTGTGTTGTGGTGCACACCCTGCCTCCTTAATCCTCCCCTGCACTTTTTTTAAATTTAAAAAATAAATTCAAACCTCCAATATACCAAAAGCCACATGTATAAAATGTACTGAATTACAAACTGACCACTCTGGTAATCACTGGGAAACGTATTGGAAGACTCATAATCCTTCCTTCTCTGAGAATCCACAGGCCTTGACTTCCCTGATAGAATCTCTTGTCTTCTCCCACCAGCCCACATGGGATGATTGTCAGCAACTCCTATAGACTCTCTTCACAACCAAGGAGAAATAGCACATCCTGTTAGAGGCCAGAAAGAACGTGCCTGGCGCTGACCGGCAACCCACCCAGTTACCCAATGAGATTGATGCAGGCTTCCCTCTGACTAGACCAAACTGGAACTTCAATACGCCTGAAGGTAAGGATCATCTGAGGGTCTAATGCCAGGTTCTTATGGCAGGTCTGGGGGGGGGGGCAGACACTCCACCAATCTGGCTAAGGTAAGAGAAGTATCTCAGGGACCAGCTGAGTGCCAACAGTGTTTTTAGAACGGGTGATGGAAGCTTTCAGGAGATTCACCCATTATGATCCTACCTCTGAGGAACATAAGGCAAACATAGCTATGGCCTTTATTGATCAGTCAGCCTCAGATATCAGAAAAAAGCTACAAAGGGTTAGATGGTCTATGAGGATTCTCACTTCAGGATCTAGTTAAGGAGGCAGATAAGGTGTTCAATAAAAGAGAGGCAGAGGAAGAAAAGAAAGATAGAAGGCATAAGAAAGAGGATGAACAAGAGTTAAAGAGAGAAAAAAGACAAGAGAAAAATTTCAGCAAGATCCTGGCCACCGTAGTAAGAGAAAGAGACCTGAGAGACAGGCGAGGTCAGAGAGATGAGAAAATGGGCAAAAGGCAGCTGATAGACAAGGACCGATGTGCCTACTGTAAAGAAAAGGGACACTGGCTCAAGGATTGTCCCAAAAAAGAAGAGGGGAGGACTCCCCAAAGAAAAGAGTTTAGCCCTTAAAGAAGATTAGGGGAGTTTGGGCTCAGACCCCCTCCCAGAGCCTAGGGTAACGCTCAATGTGGAGGGGAAACCGGTTCAGTTTCTGGTAGACACTGGGGCTCAGCACTCGGTCCTTCTCCAACCAGAAGGACCAATCTCTACCAAGAGGTCTTGGGTACAGGGGGCCACGGGGAATAGACAGTACTCATGGACTACCCAAAGAACAGTGGACCTTGGCATGGGCCGATATCTCACTCGTTCCTCGTAATTCCTAAATGCCCTTACCCCCTTCTGGGCCGAGATTTGCTCTCTAAGGTGGGAGCCCAAATTCATTTTCAAGCCAAAAGACCGTCAGTAACTGACAGAGAGGGGAGGCCGCTTCAGGTCCTCACCATGAGGCTGGAGGATGAACATAGACTGTTTGAACAACCCCCTCCTCAGCCAGCGGATATGCAGGAATGGATGGCCAAGGTTCCCTCGGCCTGGGCCAAACTTACTGGCATAGGGATGGCCAAGCATCGCCCACCTGTGGTGGTGGAGGTTAAAGCTACCTCAACCCCAGTATCAGTCCGCCAGTACCCCATGAGCAAAGAGGCCCAAGACGGCATCCGCCTGTAGGGGTTAGATAAATTAGATTTAGAAAATATATAGGAGTTTCTGATACTGTCTCTTAATTCGGGACATGAAGAGCATTATCAGCATGAAGTCAGGAAAGACTTAATAGACTGAAAAACAAGGTTGAAGTCAGGAAAAACAGGAAAGACTCAATAGACTTGAAGAAACAAAGTATCTGGCCTGACATTGTTTTCAGCTGCTAAGTGGGCGGAGCCCAAATTAAGCTGAAACAGAGTTCCTCTTATTTAAGGACAGTGCATGGAGCCCAGAGAGGGAAGAGGCTCGTGATGCTAGAGAGCTCCAAGAGTCCTGCTGAATAAAGTGCTGGCCATCATTTGATGGCCAGATTTCCCTGAAGCAGAAAGAAGCTGGTGAGCAAAGAAAGCCTGAGCAAGACACCAAAAGGCCAAGGACTAAACCCTGTGGCTCAGCTTTTGCCTAGAGGGGTTTGATCTGTCTGATCAGTGGCCTAGGGGAAACTGTGCCTGGCTTTAAGGACTGAGGCAGAGCAGCTGAGTTCCTGATTCAAAAGAAGTAAGTTGGCAGACCTGCAGACGGCTGGGGTCTCCCACAGAGAAGAAAGCATGAAGCCTTATTTAAGGTGAGACTGCAATAACCAACTTACCCTGACGAACCTGCATCTGAGAGATCCAGAAAAAGGACTGCTAAGTGTGTTAAAGAATCTACAACAAAGCCGGGCGGTGGTGGCGCACGCCTTTAATCCCAGTACTTGGGAGGCAGAGGCAGGCGGATCTTTGTGAGTTCGAGGCCAGCCTGGTCTACAAAGTAAGTCCAGGACAGCCAAGGATACACAGAGAAACCCTGTCTCGAAAACACCAAAAAAAAAAAAAAAAAAAAGAATCTACAACAAAGACTGTGTTCCTGACGACTGAGGACCTGCCCCAGAGACTGTATCATTCTAAAAGGTTATGAAAGTAGTTGTTATAATTATCAATAGGTTTAGTGGATAGGTTAAAGGGGTTGTAGGAATTTATAGGATTAATAGTTAAGAAATTGTTGGTGTTTGTTATAAGTGAATTTAGTAATAAACAAATAAGTGTTAAATAATAATTTAAAAGTTCAGTTACATCCGCCCACATATCCAGCAGCTCCTCAAGCTAGAGGTCCTCATTAAATGCCAGTCAGCATGGAACACCCCTCTGCTCCCAGTCCACAAGCCTGGGACTAATGATTATAGGCCAGTCCAGGATCTAAGGGAAATTAACAAAAGGGTGGTTGACCTTCACCCTACAGTGCCCAACCCTTACAACCTCCTTAGCACCCTTCCTCCTCAGTGAACGTGGTACACAGTATTGGACTTGAAAGATGCTTTTTTCTGCTTAAGGCTCAGCCCTTCTAGCCAGCCTATATTTGCCTTTGAATGAAAAGATCTGGCCTCAGGAATATCAGGACAACTGACTTGGACCCGCCTGCCCCAGGGATTTAAGAAGTCTCCCACCATCTTTGACCAGGCCCTCCACCAAGATTTGGCCCACTTCAGAGCCTCCAACCCCTAGGTAATGTTACTCCAGTATGTTAATGACATTTCCTAGCAGCGGAGACCAAAGAAGACTGCCTCCTGGGAACTGAAAACCTGCTGACCGAACTCGGATCCCTGGGATACCAGGCCTCAGCCAAAAAGGCCCAGATTTGTCAACAACAGGTCAGTTACCTGGGGTATCTAATCAAAGATGGAAAAAGGTGGCTGTCAGATGCTAGAAAAAACACTAGGGTTTAGATACCCGCCCCCAAGACTCCCTGACAAATCAGAGAATTCTTGGGGACGATGGGCTTCTGTCAACTGTGGTTCCCAGGGTTTGCTGAATTAGCAACCCCACTGTATCCACTGACTAAGGAGAGCACACCTTTTGTCTGGGGTAAAAAGGAAAGAGACGCTTTTGACAAAATTAAACAGGCCTTGTTGTTGGCCCCTGCCTTGGGACTGCCTGACGTGACAAAGCCATTCCACTTACACGAGGCTGAAAACAGTGGAATGGCCAAAGGAGTTTTAACTCAAAGACTGGGTCCGTGCAATCCACCAGTGGCATACCTGTCAAAAAAATTAGATTCTGTGGTGGCTGGGTGGCCTAGCTGCTTACGAATAATAGCCACTGTGGCAGCTTTAGTCAAAGATGCTGATAAGCTAACTCTGGGACAGAACCTTACAATTATGGCTCCCCATGCTCTGGAGAGCGTGGTCCACCAGCCCCCTGAAAGATGGCTGACTAATGCCAGAATGACTCACTATCAGTCACTCCTCCTGAATTTGGACCGCAACAAGTTCACACCGGCCATGGGGCTCAACCCTGCTACCCTGCTGCCTGACCCCAATCTGGACAATTCAGCTGTTATCCACGACTGCCAACAAGTGCTTGCCCATGGCACCCATTTGGACCTTACTGATCAGCCACTCTCTGATGCTGATGCCACCTGGTTTACCGATGGAAGCAGCTTTCTTTCTTTTTTCTTTTTTTAAGATTTTATTTATTATGTATACAATATTCTGTCTGCAGGTATACCTGCAGTCCAGAAGAGGGCACCAGATTTCACTATGGATGGTTGTGAGCCACCATGTGGTTGCTGGGAATTGAAGTCAGGACCTCTGGAAGAGCAGCCAGTGCTCGTAACCTCTGAGCCATCTCTCCAGCCCTGGAAGCAGCTTTCTTGAAGAAGGTAAGCGCCGAGCAGGGGTGGCGGTGGTGGATGGGAGTCAGGCCATTTGGGCAGCGGCCCGTCCACAAGGGACCTCTGCACAGCGGGCTGAGCTGATTGCCTTTACCAAAGCACTAGAACTGTCAGAGAAAAAAGGATAAACATTTACACCGACAGCAGGTGTGCTTTTGTCACCGCACACATACACGGGGCCATATATAAACAGAGGGGCTCCTTACCTCAGCTGGTAAGGAAATTAAAAACAAACAGGAGATTCTGGCACTGCTAGCTGTCCTCATGTTGCCGACCAAAGTAAGCATCGTTCACTGTCCAGGATATCAGAAGGATGGGTCTCCTATAGCCAAGGGAAACAACATGGTCAATCAAGTTGCCTGAGAGGTGGCCCTAGGAGACGTTATACAAAAATTATTGGCTGTTGACCCTAACAAGACAGAACCACCCCAACAACAACCGGGAGAGACCTTAACTTTAAAAGAGACAGAAAAAATGTTAGAACAAATGCACTGATGGACACACTTGGGTGCTAAAAAGTTGGTATCTCTGATTAACAAAACTACCTATGAGGTTCCAGGACTTCATAAACTAGCAGAGCAGGTTGTCCAAGCCTGTGTACCGTGCCAAAAAGTGAACTCCAGCAGTGACAAGACAGAACCTCGTAAGAGGCTACACGGGGACAGGCCTGGGGCCTACTGGGAAGTTGACTTCACTGAGGTACGTCCTGCCAGATATGGCAACAAATATCTGCTAGTTTTCATAGACACATTTTCAGGATGGGTGGAAACTTTCCCCACTAAAAACAAGACTGCCCTTATAGTGGCCAAAAAGATGCTAGAAGAAATTTTTCCCAGATTCGGGGCACCTGAGCCACTAGGGTCAGACAATAATAGATCAGCCTTCACTGCCCAGATAAGTCAGGAGGTGGCTAGGTACTTGGAGATGGATTGGAAATTACATTGTGCATATAGACCCCAAAGTTCAGGACAGGTAGAGAGAATGAATAGAACCCTAAAAGAGACCTTAACTAAATTGTCCTTGGAGACTGGCGGCACAGACTGAATGTGAGGAAGGAAGGTGCTCCTTCCCTTGGCCCTGTTCCGTGTGAGGAACACCCCTTCCCGCTTCCATCTCACTCCATTTGAGATCTTGTATGGTGCCCCACCTCCTTTGCTCACCCTTGGACAGGGTATTGGCCCTACCTGTCGTCGTAATAATGATTTACATGCTAGATTAAAAAGTCTCCAACTGGTTCAGAAGGAGGTGTGGACATAGCTTGCTGAGGCCCACCAACCAGGAACCCCGGAGGTTACCCATCCCTTCCAGGTCGGAGACTCTGTCTACGTCCGTTGGCACTGCTCCCAGAATCTTGAGCCCAGGTGGAAGGGACCCTACATCGTCCTGCTTACCACCTGACAGCCATCAAGGTCAAAGGTATCTCAGCTTGGATCCACGCCTCCCACGTCAAGGCGGCTCCTGAACCTTCCACCACACCTCCAGTCTCCTCAAGCTCAAGCTCCGGTGGACCTCAGACTCTTAGCCTTTCTTTTGCTTGCCCAGATGACTGTGAGTTCCCCCAGTTGTCATATGCCCCAGCTTTTCACATGGCAGGTGATATCCCAAATAGGGGATGTAATATGGTCTACATCCCACAAAGCTGCCCCTTGGTTTGCCACTCTGGTATCTACTCTGATGGGACCCATCATTATCCTCTTACTTCTTCTCACCTTTGGGCCCTGCATACTAAATAGGATGGTATCCTTCGTCAGTGCTGTCCAGGTACATATGTTGAGACAATACACTGAGATTTCACCTGATGACTCAGGACCTTGATTTCAAGATTGAAATCATTTACTTAAAGAAGAGGGGAATGTGAGGCTGTGGAAAAATAACACCACCCCTCCCTAGCTCCCCTTGTGCGCATGAGAATCTGACCTCTTGACCCCTAGGACATTCCTTCGAACTCTATGTTCCAGGAACTAGATAACCACAAAGTTGCAGCTGTCTGTTGTTTTCTGTTTTTCGAAAGATAATGGTCCCACCCTAATGGGGTAATCATTGTAAAGGTTAAGTTTACCTAACCAACTGTATTGTTCCCCCTGTGTCCCAACCTGTTTGTGGTTTTTGTGCTTAAAAGCTGCCTCTAACTGTTGTTCGGGGTTCACTCCTTCCTGAAGGCAGTCGAACCCTGGTGTGCTAGCTTAATAAAATCCTCTTGCTTTTTGCAACGAACCTTGATCTCTGGGGGTGTCTGGGTCCAACACTCTGAAAGTGGAGCACTCTTACATCAGGAACCACATTTGTCTGTTGTTATCTATTTTTCGAAAGAGTTAGCTGTTACTGTAATACAATACCTGAGATAATATTGATAAATTATAAGCTATTCTCCACCTACTAAATGAGCCAATTCTAGCCAAATTAAAGTATAAAAGCATGTTTATTGAGAAGTAGCTTTCAGGTGGATTCACTGGTCCCAAGGAATGAAGCCAGTGAAGTTGCCACAGGGAGGAAGAAGAGAAAGAGAGAAAGAGTGTGTGCATGCAGGAAGAGAGAAAATGCAGAGAGAGAGAGAGAGAAAAGAGAGACCAAAATGTCTAGATTGTATGGGGAAGAGCTGGGGGAGGGGAAGCCCAGCCCCTGGGTTGAAAACTTGGGCATAGAGGGCAGGGTATGTCAGCTATGTCCTGTAACAGGTAGGGACCGAGGAATGTTGGGAGAACCTGGAGGCCAGGTTCACTTTGGTGTGCTAAATTACGCACCTCAGCCGCTTGTCCCTGGTCTGAAACCCAACAAACATAAATAGAGAAAAAAGGTTTATTTTGGTAATGGTCTGAAAGGCTTCATTCTGTGGTCATCTGGTCCCACTGCTTTCGTCTCTGTGGTAAGATAGGTGCTCATGCTGGACGAGGCTGGAGGTCACGGTCCCAGCCCTTATCCCGACCACAGCAGAGACACCAGGTTAGCGCTTACATCCACTCATTTGTTGGAGGTAGGATGCTTTAATGATGTGATTGCCTTTCAGTCAGCTGGGTAAAGTTCATACAATGACACTTCTCACCTATGATGGGGCTGCCTGATGGAGCAGTTCCTACGGGAAAGTCAGGGCACATGCTTGTTATCCGTTTTCAAGACACACACACACATACAAACAATTGCACATCTAGGAGGATTGTGCCTTAATATAAAGTGGATTACAAGGGGCTGGAGAGATGGCTCAGTGGTTAAGAGTGCTGGTTGTTCTTCTGAAGGACCCAGGTTCAAATCACAGAACCCTCATGGCAGTTCACAGCTGTCTGCAACTGCTGGGCATGGTGGCACACGTCTTTAATTCCAGCACTAGGGAGGCAGAGGCAGGTGGATCTCTGTGAGTTCAAGGCTAGTCTGGTCTACAAAGTGAGTTCAGGATAGCCAGGTATACACAGGAAACCCTGTCTCAAAAAACCAACCAAACAAACAAACAAAAACAAGGGGCTGGAGTTGTACCTCGATATAGACAGCTTGCCTAACCTGAGCAATCCAGTAAGACCCTCCCCACAAAGTGGATTAGAAAGCTTTTTAAAAAAAATATCAAGGAACTTACATTGTTTGGGCTCTGGGGGGAGGGGGGGTTGGGTTCCAAAACATCGAGATGAGGATACATTTTAAGGCGGTATTCCTGCAGCAGCCCACAGAAGCAAACCTCATGTTGATGTAATGCTGTCACTTGGGTGGCCAGAGTCCCACCAAGAATGCTCCATGCAAGGGACAGTGTAGGCTCCGAAAAAGCTGTGAAGTCTCCCTGCCTTATGGAGGAATGAGAGTACCCCCCACCTAGTCTCAAAATCCCATAAGATCAGCCGGGCGGTGGTGGCGCACGCCTTTAATCCCAGCACTTGGGAGGCAGAGGCAGGCGGATCTTTGTGAGTTCGAGGCCAGCCTGGTCTACAAAGCGAGTCCAGGACAGCCAGAGATATTCAGAGAAACCCTGTCTCGAAAAACCAAAAAAAAAAAAAAAAAAATCCCATAAGATCAACAAGAAAACAAAAACAGACCCACAGTCTGCTTTTGACTAACAAGGAAGGAGGTAGCACTTTGAACAGCAAAACTTGGTGGGAGATTGCTAAAGGAAGTGAGGATGCTGGGAGAAAGAGAAAGCCAGAGGCACAGCAGGCTGGCAAAGCAACTTCTGTCCTAATGGTGGAACTGGAAGCTGGAATAAAGGACCCAGGCAGGTGCCTCCGGATCTCCTGATGTGTTCCTGAAAGGAGAGAATTCAAGTCAAACAAGGAACTACACAGAACAATGGAGCAAAGAAACAAAAACCCCAAAAGTAACTACACGGGGGGGGGGGGGGGGGGGGGGGGG
>CAJQZJ010014563.1:4167154-4182544 GCA_907164525.1 Lophiomys imhausi | reverse complement strand
AGGCAGTCATAACAACAGGCAGTCATAACAACAGGTAGTCATAACAACAGGCAGTCATAACAACAGGTAGTCCTAATAACCCTGTGAAACAAAGGCATGGTCACTATTATCTGGAACAGGCAGTACAGAACCATTTGTAGTTTAGGTTACATAGACCTATCCTTGAGAAACAGAGATTTATTCATAAACAGGAATGAACCTAGTTTTTCCCTATTTTAAGATGGCTTTTAAGCCCATGATGGAGGCAGGCTGGTTCATCAAGAGCTGTGGTGTGTGTGTGTGTGTGTGTGTGTGTGTGTGTGTGTGTGCCTCAGAGGGTTGCATAACCAAAGTCCATATGACCCATTATTAAACACTTCTCCTAGACCAGCCCCATTTCGGAGTCTGTAAAACTTCAGCTATTGCCAGGCGTGGTGGTACATGCCTTTAATCTCAGCACTCAGGAGGTAGAGGCAGGCAGATCTCTGTGAGTTCAAGGCTAGCCTGGTCTACAAAGTGAGTCCAGGACAGTCAGGGACACACAGAGAAAAATAAAAACAAAACAAAAACAAACAAAACTTCAGCTATCACCCCAGCCAGTCGGTTGCCAGATGATAACCCAACAGAGCTTTGTAGTGATTGCCCAAGTTGGCTGATGAGGTCAAATTCGGCAGAGCAGATGTCCTGGTACAGGAAGTGGAGGAGGTACTGTACCCTGATGGGAACAGTTTTGTTCAAGATGGAATTAGGTAAGATGGGGCCATAGCTGTCACTTTGGACAGGACAGTGTGGTCTCACTCTCTCAGCCAAGAAATGTCAGCACAAAGGGTTGAGCTCCTGGTGTCATCCCAGGTACTTTGTTGGGGGAAGGGCAAAGCCATTGCTGTGTACGCAGACAGTTGGTATGCATTTGTTTCAGTTTCTGTCCATATCTCCCTGTATAGGGAGAAGGGTTCCTCACCTCACCTGCAAGGAAAATTAAAAACAAAACAAAAAGCCTGGCCCTGTTAGAGGCCATATGGCTGCCAAAAGAGGTAGCCATTGTCCACCGCAAAGGACATCAAAAGGGGAATCCCCAGAGGCCCAAGGGAACAGGAAAGCAGGCTTAGCAACTCCGAAGGCAGCCCTAGAACCAATGGGACCCCTCCAGATCTTGGGTACCCTGCCCAAACATGAAGTGCTTCAATACCCACATTACACACAGAAGAAAACCAAACTGACAAAAAAGGAAAGCTGCCAAGCAGGACACAGATGACTGATGGTTCTTGCCAAATGGGAGGCTTGTACTCCCTGCTACTCTTGGAAGACAAATGGTTGCCAAACTCTTCCAGGCCACCTACAGGGACTTCCAAATCTACTGAGTCATTACTGGTATACAAGCAAACCCCAAACGGGGAAAATCCCGATAGGAAACTTCACCCAAGAAAACACCTCCAGAAAACTTTGAAAAGTAGACTTTGCATAGACAAAACTCATGGTTTGGTTATAAGTATTTGTTAGTTTTATTAAATATTTTCTCTGGATGGGTGGAAGTCTGTCTCATCCAAACAGAGATAGTCTCAGTCATCATCAAGAAAGTTCTCCAAAAGTTAATCCCCAGATCTGTGGTCTGTCAATCACCTGGCCTTTGGTCAATGACCAGTTTCCCTAAACCTGACAAAGGTTCTAAATGTTTGTTGGAAACTACTGTGAAACTGTGGAAAAATACCACTGCCTCTCCCTAGGAAGGCCTTCTTCTCTGTTCATGAGAGCCTGACCTTATGACCTTGGGGACATTCCACAGAACTCGGTTCCCGGAATTACTTTTTTTTTTTTTTTTGGTTTTTTCGAGACAGGGTTTCTCTGTATATCCTTGGCTGTCCTGGACTCGCTTTGTAGACCAGGCTGGCCTTGAACTCACAGAGATCCACCTGCCTCTGCCTCCCAAGTGCTGGGATTAAAGGCGTGCGCCACCACCGCCCGGCTCCCGGAATTACTTAATTACAGGGTTGCAGCTGTTACCACAGAAAATGGTCCCACCCTGTTGTCAAAGGCAATGATTGCTGAAGATTAACTAAAATGTTCCCCCTGTATCCCCACGTGTTTGCGGTTATTGTGTTTAAAAGCTGCCTGTAACTGTTATTCAGTGTTCACTCCTTCCCGAAGGCAGTCGAACCCCAGTGTGTTGGCTTAATAAAATCCTCTTGTGTTTTGCAACAAACCTCCGTCTCTGGTGGTCTCAGGGCGTCAGGACCTCGGTGGATCTGCAGGGTCCAACAAGTAAACCCCAAAGGGAGGAAAAATCCTGACAGGAATCTTCACTCAAGAAAACACCTCCAGAAAACATCGAAAAGTAGACTTTGCATAGACAAAACTCATGGTTTGGTTATAAGTATTTGTTAGTTTTCTTAAATACTTTCTCTGGATGGGTGGAAGCCTGTCTCATCCAAACAGAGATGGTTTCAGTCGTCATCAAGAAAGTTCTTCAAAAGTTAACCCCCAGATCTGGGGTCTGTCAATGACTTGGCCTTTGGCCAGTTTCCCCAAACCTGACAAAGGTCCTAAGTGTTTGTTGGAAACTACATTATGCCTATAGGCTGCAGAGCTCAAGACAGGCAAAAAAGATAAATAAGACCTTAAAAAATTAACTAAACATGTCCTAAGACCAACAAAAACTGGGCCAATCTTCTATCATTTATCCTTCTAAGGGCCAGGCACACCCAATGTTGAGAGAATTTCACCCGACCTGAAATTATGTTTCAGACCCTCCCTGTTCCCCAGTAAGTGCGGAGATGTTCAGAAGTCAAAATTACCAGTCATTCCCTACTCAAGTCCTTACAGGCCTGCAACAGGTCCAGAGAGTTATTCATCAGAAGATTCGAGAGGCCACACCCTTAACCTCTGTCTGTGCCTGCCCACAGGTTCCAGCCTGGTGACCTTGCATGAGTAAAGAGAATTCTGATCTGGAACCTTGAGCCAATGTGGAAAGGCTGATAGCCTGTCGTTCTCATTACCCCTATAGCAAGGAAGGTTGTTAGTGTCACCCCATGGACCCACCATATCCACCTAAAGGAGGCTACAGAGAACAAAGACAGATGGGTCATACCAGGTCCTTCAACCCTCTAAGGACAAGACTGATAAAGGCCCTATGACTGTGGTTTCCTATTTTGCCTTCTTTGTCTCTCCCCATAGAAAAGACCCATACACACTATAAGCCAAGACCCTGTACATAGAAATTAAAAAAGACAAACTGGGGAACTTACAGCTAATATATCCACTGAGACTCAACCCACCTTCCAGGTGGACTCTAAAATATTACAACCAGAGGGTTGTAATATTGAGAAGAGGCCACAAAGGAGTCCTCTCCTAGGATTGTAGGTCCACTATTGAAACTCCTACCTACCTAACACTGTATTTGCCCTGCGGATTGCCCCCTGAACTGCCAAGAGCTAGGAAAATACCATTGTGTTTAGTGGGGTTACAAAACTAATCCCTCCTGGAGGTGCGCTGATCCCTTCATAGTCCTAGAGAGAAAACCATCACAAAATAACCCATACCTGTTATTTTGCTAGTCTCGGAAAATGCAATCCTATGTGTAGAAAGGTCAGGGCTTGGCAGGAAACTGAAGGCCACTATTGGGAAAGTGACAAAACCTAGAGAGTCAAATTACCTGTGAATGGACCAGACTCAGACAGCTTATTTACTATCCCAAAAACCTCCCTCAACCTTGGGTCATCTGGACTATCAGTCCAAACTGGCCCATCTTTGTACCCCCAGTATTTGAGTCCCCTAAGGTGGAAAGCCCCCAAACTCCAATTTCTCCAAGACTTCCTTTGATAATTAAGGAGGTGCCAGGCAATGGTGGCATCTGTCTTTAATCCCAGCACTTGGGAGGCAGAGGCAGATCTATGAGTTTGAGGCCAGCCTGGTCTACAAAGTGAGTTCCAGGACAGGCAGGACTACACAGAGAAACTCTGTCTTGAAAAAAAAAAAAAAACTAAACAAGCAAAAAGTAAAGGAGGCAGTGGAAGCCAGCCCGTTGGTGTTTGGGATGCTTGAAAGAGTATATCAGTTCCTGAACGATTCTCAGTCCAACAGAGGTGAGGACTACTGGCTATGCCTGGACCCCAAGCTGCCTTAATTATATTAGGATTGGAACTAATCAAACAATAAGCTCCACTTCCAATCCTAACAACTATAAATCACACTAACCTAAGCTTACTCTGAGGAACCTCCGAGGGAAGGGTGCCTACTTAAGGTCCTTAAGATATGCCTTGGATATCTTATGCAGATTCCTGCACCAAAACACAATAGGTTAACCCCAAGAATGGCTTTTGGGTGTATTTCCAGGACCTAGAGACTACCTGGCTTGCTTGCACTAAAGGCTTAACCAAGTGTTCCTCTTCTGAGTTGTTTACATTCAGAAGGAGATCCCACTCAGTTGCATCCTCATGCATGTTTACCACACATGTTCATCTATCATAGAAAAAGGGACAGGACCCACCTAAACCTAGATTCTGGGCTCCCCTGCATGTGGCAAGTCATTTCCATTTTCATTCCCTTGTTGGTTGGGGCAGGTGTTGTGGGCTTTGCAACAGTTGTTGTTTCAGCCCTAAAGGTGGGAGATTAAAAGCTCCAAAAACCTCAGTGCTCAAGTAAACACAAACCTATGCCATCTAAAAACCCTATTTCCTTCTGGAACCCCAGGTAGACTCCTTAGCAGAGGTGATTCTTCAGAATTGAAGTGGACTGGACCTCCTCTTTATGAAACAAGGACTGGCACTGGGAGAAACTTGCTGCTTCTATGACAACCAGTCATGAATAATAATAATAAAAAAGATTAGCCAAAGATAACCTTAAAAGGGGAGGGGTGGTGGTGTAAAAATCTGATAACTGGCCGGGTGTGGTGTCGTAGGCCTTTGATGCCAGCATTTGGGAGGCAGAGACAGGAGGATCTCTGTGAGTTCAAGGGCAGTCTAGTCTACAGAGTGAGTTCCAGGATAGCCAGGGCTACACAGAGAAACCCTGTCTACAAAACAAACACAAACAAACAAACAGAAATCTGACAAGTGGTACCCATTTCTGTTCTGGTCCCCCTGGTTGACTACTCTATTTACGGACATCACTGGGCTAGTAGCCTTTTGCTCCTAGCCCTCACTATAGGGCATTGTCTACTTAACTATGTAAAACAAAATAAATTCTGTTAAATTATTAGTGCTCAGGGGACGATATAACTCCCTGCCCCAAGATGAGTTCACGATTTGACTCACGCCCATTAAACCAGCAAGGAATGGAACAGGCCTGGAGCCGTTGAAACAACTGATGCTATGTTAGAGGTACCATTCGGACCTTAGAGCCCAACACCAGCAGTAGCCGGGACAAAGCCTCAGTCCATCAAAGACCCGGTCTATAGCTCCAGGATCTGGGAAAGTCCCTAAGTGTACTAACCTTGGTTTTTGGCTTCTGTAGTTTTGCTTCTCAATAACTGTTCTACCTGATGGAAGTGTGCCAACAGGATGTGGTGTTTGTACATAAAAGAAAAAAAAACAGTGAGGCTCAGGGTTGCATGAGTTGGACAAATTCCCTATACAGTCACTGGCTGGCTGACAATACAGACTTTCTACTTGGCTTTAAGAGTGTCCATGTGTTCTTTGGTGGAATTAAGTGGCAACAGCACCAGATAAACCCAACATAGTGGCAGATGCCTGTAATCTTAGCACCCAGGAGGCGGAGGCACATGGATCATGAGTTCAAGGTCATTTTTTGCTTATATATCAAGTTTGAGGCCAGCCTTGGATATATGAGACTCTCTCAAAAACAAAACCAGGAAAATTAGAAAACAAACCGAAATAATAAAAATAGTGAAATTAAAATATCATGTCATTGAAATTAGAACTTCAACATATGAGTTAAATAATAGATTAATATGGCATTTTTAAAGCCAGGTGTGGTGGCCCAAGCCTGTAATCCCAGTACTTGGGAGGGAGATCTTCGTGAGTTCCAGGCCAGCCTGGTCCACACAGCAAATTCCAGGCTAATTAAGATGACAAAGTGAGACCCTGTCTGAAGTTCAACTCTGCCTTCCCGACAAAAAAGAGAATATTTGTGAATTAGATCCTGTAGAACAGTCCTTTTCAACCTGTGGGTTGGGACCCCTTTGACAAACCTCTATTTTCTAAAATATTTACATTAAGATTCATAACAGCAGCAAAATCACAGTTTTTGTAGCAACGAAAACACTTTTATGGTCAGAGATCACCACAGCAAGAGGAACTGTGTTACAGGGTTGCAGCATTAGGAAGGCTGAGAACCACTTCTATACAGAGTGATGAAAGATAAGAAACTGGATAAATACAGCAAGAAGCATGGAGGATAGAAAAAGATTCTAATATATATTATTTAAATTTTAACATGAGAAAATGGAAGTAACAGTCAAGAGGCAATTTTTTTTTGGTTTTGTTTTTTGTTTTTTGAGACAGGATCTCTCTGTGTGTAGCCCTGGCTGTCCTGGACTCACTCTGTAGACCAGGCTGGTCTTGAACTTGCAGAGATCTGCCTGCCTCTGCCTCCTGAGTGCTGGAATTTTTTTTTTTTTTTTTGGTTTTTCGAGACAGGGTTTCTCTGAATATCTCTGGCTGTCCTGAACTCACTTTGTAGACCAGGCTGGCCTTGAACTCACAAAGATCCGCCTGCCTCTGCCTCCCAAGTGCTGGGATTAAAGGCGTGCGCCACCACCGCCCGGCTGAGTGCTGGAATTTTTTTTTTTTTGTTTTTTTGTTTTTTCGAGACAGGGTTTCTCTGTTTAACAGCTCTGGCTGCCCTGGACTCGCTTTGTAGACCAGGCTGGCCTCGAACTCGCAAAGATCCGCCTGCCTCTGCCTCCCAAGTGCTGGGATTAAAGGCGTGCGCCACCACCGCCCGGCTCAAGTGTGCTGGAATTTTTAAAAAATATTTATTTATTACTTTAGGTTACATCTCCATCACAGTACCCTCTTTTCACCCTTCCCAGTCCCGCCCTCCCACCCCCTACCCCTATCCCTTCCATCCCACTCCTCTGAAGTGGAGTGTCCCTACATAACAGTCCCCACCCCAGTTCAGCAGTCATATGAGGGCCAAGAGCCTCCTCCTACACTGGGGGCCTACAAGACAGCGCCACTAGGGCAAAGTGTCTCATTGATAGGAAACAAGTCTATGTTCTTGTTCCCTTTGGTGCATTGGCTGTAGTATAGTTATCCTGTACTATATGACTAAAATCTAACTATAAGTGATTAGATGCCATGTGCATCCTTCTGAGTCTGGGTTAGCTCACTTAGGATGAGCTTCTCTAGTTCCATCCATTTGGCTGAAAATTGCATGATTTCATTGTTTCTGATGGCTAAGTAGTATTCCATTGCATAGATGTATGTACCACAGTTTTTTATCCATTCCTCGGTTGAGGGACATCTGGGTTATTTCCAGTTTCTACCTATTACAAATAAGGCTGCTATGAACATAGATGAGGAAATGTCCTTGTGGTTTGGTGAGGAATCATTTGGATGTATACCCAGAAGTGGTATGGCTGGGTTTTGAGGTAGAGCTATTCCAAGTTTTCTAAGATATCGCCAGACTGACCTCCATAGTGGTTGTACAAGCCTGCACTCCCACCAGCAATGGAGTAGCATTCCCCTTTCGCCACACCCTCGCCAGCATGTGCTGTCATTTGAGTTTTGATCTTAGCCATTTTGACAGGTGTGAGATGGAATCTCAGAGTCGTCTTGCGTTGCATTTCTCTGATGATTAAGGATACTGAGCATTTCTTCAAGTGTCTCTCAGCCATTAGGGATTCCTCCTTTGTGAATTCTCTGTTTAGCTCTGTTCCCCATTTTTTGATTGGATTATTTGGTTTCTTGGCATTTAATTTCTTGAGTTCTTTGTAAATTTTGGATATTAGCCCTCTGTCAGATGTGGGGTTGGTGAAGATTTTTTCCCAATCTGTAGGCTGCTGTTTTGTTCCAATGACAGTGTCTTTTGGAGGAGTGCTGGGATTTTTAGAGGTGTGCGCCACAACTCCCAGCAAGAGGCATTTTTTTTTTTGTTTTTTTTTGGTTTTTCGAGACAGGGTTTCTCTGTGTAGCCCTGGCTGTCCTGGACAAGAGGCAATTTTTTAAAGGTTGTTTTATTTTCTTTTTTCCCCCTAACATTTATTTATTTATTCAAGTTACATCTCGATCACAATCCTCCTTCCTCACCTCTTGGTCCCACTCTCCCACCCTCTTCCCCCTCTCCCTCCTCTGATTCTCAAGAGGCAATCTTTAAAAGTGGTTCACAGCCGGGCGGTGGTGGCGCACGCCTTTAATCCCAGCACTTGGGAGGCAGAGGCAGGTGGATCTCTGTGAGTTCCAGGCCAACCTGGTCTACAAACGAGTCCAGGACAGCCAGAGCTGTTACACATAGAAACCCTGTCTTGAAAAACAAACAAACAAAAAAAAAGTGGTTCATAGAACGACATACAGATGTGGATATTCAGTGGCACAGGGATTATAAAGATAAACTCAAATCTTGACTTAATCCATTTTATGTTACTATGTAGTACTTCAGGTACTACAAAATACCTGAAGCTGAATAATATATAAAGAGAAGGGATTTACTTAATTCACTGTTTGGGAGGCTCCAGAGACAGGTGCTGCATTCTGCTTGGTCCTGGTGAAGCCTTGTGGCAATAGGGTCACAATAATGCCAGTGCATTAAGAAGAGGTCATGGGTGGGAAGCAAGGCAAGTGTAACAGCTGACCTTACTTTCCGACAACTTCTTGTCTCTGGAGCACTATGTCCTTGTGAACAACAGGAGACTCTCTCAAGATAATCTCTCTGTGGCCGCATGGCCTTCCACAGTCCCGCATCTCAAAGAGGTTCTACTACATCAACCCCATACTGAGGACCAAGCTCTCACCTGAAGGCACATGGACACACCAAACCATAGCCAAACCATGGTGCATGCAGACACACTTTGGAATGTTAAAAAAAAAGGAAATCTCTCCAGAACAGGGGCAGAAAGCCACACACAGAGGACTTGGTTCAAGCAATCAGAAGACTACATTCCAAGAAGGTGGCATATGCTTGTTTTCCCAGCACCTGAGCTGAGGGAGGAGTATCATGGACTTGGGGTGTTCATGCATACCTGTAATCCCAGGACCTGGAAGGAGAGGCCAGGAGGATGAGGAGTCTAAGGTCAATGAGTTTGAGGTCAGCTTGGTTATTTGAGGCTCTGTCTCAAACCAACAAACAAGAAAGCAAGCAAGCAAACAAACAAACAAACACACAAACAAAACCCAAACAAGTAACAGTTAGAGGTCATCCAGGGCTACATAGTGAGACAGATATACAAGAGTGGGTATCAGGAGGATGTGTGGAACAGTGTCTTCAGAGTGCCTAGGTTTAATCCGAGAAATGACCCAGATTAATTTCATTCTAAACCACCACTCAGGGGTAAGGGTTAAGTGAAAATATTGTCACTTAAGGAATGGTGACTGAGAGTTTGCACCTCTCCATGAGAACACGGAAGGGTAGACCAGAAAGAAGCCAGTTAAATCCAGAAAGGAGGAGTGTATTAATTAAGGTTTCTATTGCTGTGAAGAGACATCGCGACCATGGCAATTCTTATAAGGGGTTTAAACCTTTAGTTGGGACTGGCTTACAGTTTAGAGGTTTAGTCCATTATCATCATGGCATTAAGCATGGCAACATGCAGGCAGACATGGTGCTGGAGAAGGAGCTGAGAGCTCTACAACTTGATTTGAGGGCAATTAATAGGAAGAGTCTGAGACACACTTCCTCTAACAAGGTGATACCTACTCCAAAAAGACCACAACCAGACCTCACCTATTAATAGAGCCATTCCCTATGGTCCTCCTATGGGAGGTTATTCAAACTACCATAATGGATGAGTTGAAAGAAAATGAGATGGGAAGAAATGAATGTAAAGGTGCCACTAAGTCCCAACAATCGTTTTGCCAAACAATGAGAGCATTGATACAAATGACAATGATAGACTTGGGTGGTATGTGGCGCTCTTATGGAATGCATTCATCATTTGTTAAACAAATGTTACATAATTGGGCTATACAAAATAGAATCATTCCACAAAATTGGGAGGGACTGATATCAGCTGTGCTAGAAGGTAGCCAGCAATTACAATGGTTGTCATGGTGGAGACACGAAGCCACAAAATTAGAGCAACAAAATATGGCAAGGGGAATAAATGTCACAACCCACCAAATGCTTGGTGAGGGACCTTATGGTGACATACAGTTACAGACTCAGTTTGTAGATGTTGTGATACAGCAATGTCATGTTACAGCTCTGAGAGTGTGGGATATGGTTGCTGAGGCTGGGAAAAGGTTTACTTCATTTACTAAGATAATACAAGGTCCTCAGGAAACCTTCTCAGAATTTTTGGAGAGACTGACTTCAGCTGTGGAGAGAGATGTAGATAACCCTGGTGCCAGAGAGGACTTGATAAATGCCTTGGCATATGAATATACAAATGCTGAATGTCAAAGGGCAATTAGACCATTGAAAGCTCGAGGAGCCCCAGTAGATGAATGGATAAGAGAAACAACTATATTGGTTTTCAGGAGCATCAGACTAATGTCATAGCACAAGCAGTTGGTAGGGGTCTTAATGAGTGCTTTAAAAATGGTGAACTTGGGCATTTCCAAAGATATCGTAAGGCTGAAGCTACCAGAACTCAAAATGATAGGTGCTTGGACTCTGCAGAACATGGTCGTAGAAGGGAACGAATGGCTTTTAATAACAATAGAAGGTTAAGGTCTCCAGGATTTTGTACTTGTTGTGGAAGAGGTAAACACTGGTCCCAGGACTGTAGAGCTGAAATGGATGTCAGAGGTAACCTGTAACCGAACTTTTAAATTATTATTTAACACTTATTTATTTATTACTAAATTCACTTATAACAAACACCAACAATTTCTTAACTATTAATCCTATAAATTCCTACAACCCCTTTAACCTATCCACTAAACCTATTGATAATTATAACAACTACTTTCATAACCTTTTAGAATGATACAGTCTCTGGGGCAGGTCCTCAGTCGTCAGGAACACAGTCTTTGTTGTAGATTCTTGAACGCACTTAGCAGTCCTTCTTCTGGATCTCTCAGATGCAGGTTCGTCAGGGTAAGTTGGTTATTGCAGTCTCACCTTAAATAAGGCTTCATGCTTTCTTCTCTGTGGGAGACCCCAGACGTCTGCAGGCCAACTTACTTCTTTTGAATCAGGAACTCAGCTGCTCTGCCTCAGTCCTTAAAGCCAGGCACAGTTTCCCCTAGGCCACTGATCGGACAGATCAAACCCCTCTAGGCAAAAGCTGAGCCACAGGGTTTAGTCCTTGGCCTTTTGGTGTCTTGCTCAGGTTTTCTTTGCTCACCAGCTTCTTTCTGCTTCAGGGAAATCTGGCCATCAAATGATGGCCAGCACTTTTTTCAGCAGGACTCTTGGAGCTCTCTAGCATCAGGGGCCTCTTCTCTTCTGGGCTCTATGCACTGTCCTTAAATAAGAGGAACTTAGCAGCTGAAAACAATGTCAGGCCAGATACTTTGTTTCTTCAAGTCTATTGAGTCTTTCCTGTTTTTCCTGACTTCAACCTTGTTTTTCAGTCTATTAAGTCTTTCCTGTTTTTCCTGACTTTATGCTGATAATGTTGTTCATGCCCCGAATTAAGAGACAGTATCAGAAACCCCTATATATTTTCTAAATCTAATTTATCTAACCCCTACAGTAACCCCTTGCTGGGAAACGAGGGGAGGGGCCTACCAGTTCAGGCCCCCCAAAACAATGTGAACCGTCATCCATCATCCAACCAGAGGGAAACAAACAGGCAGGAAGAGGCTGTTTGTTACAGGCTACTGAAGGTATTACAACTTTAGATTTGACCACAGATGAATCTAAAACATCCAAAAAAGATGAATGTTACATGTTAACCACTGGTATTTATGGTCCTTTACCATCAGGAACAATAGGATTAATATTTGGAAAAAATGGATTAACTTGTTAAGGATTCTTTATTCATCCAGGTATTATAGATGGAGACTTCAAGGAAGAAATTAAAATTATGACATCCATATGGAAAGAGATGACAATTAATGCAGGGGACAAAATTGCCCAACTGCTGCTGTTTCCTTATTCCAAGGGCAAGGTTGTTCCAATAGACAGAACAGGGGCAGTTGAAAATACTGAAAACCATGTGTATTGGCAAACAATAGTGAGAGACAAGAGACCATCTTGGGAAGATGTAGGGAGTTAGAATAATTAAATTAGATTTAGAAAATATATAGGGGTTTCTGATACAGTCTCTTAATTCGGGGCATGAAGATCAACTTGGCTGTGAGCAATTTAGCTTATCAGCTTGTGGAAAAACAAGGATGAAGTCAGGTGAAAACAGGAAACAAACAGGAGACTTAGACTGAAAAACAAGGTTGAAGTCAGGAAAACAGGAAAGACTTAATGGACTGAAAAACAAGGTTGAAGTCAGGAAAACAGGAAAGACTTAATGGACTTAAAGAAACAAAGTATCTGGCCTGACACTGTTTTCAGCTGCTAAGTGGGCGGAGCCCCAATTCAGCTGAAACAGAGTTCCTCCTATTTAAGGACAGTGCATGGCGCCCCATCCAAGAGGCCCCTGGTGCTAGAAAGCTCCCAGAGTCCTGCTGAAAAAAGTGCTGGCCATCATTTGATGGCCAGATTTCCCTGAGGCAGAAAGAAGCTGGTGAGCAAAGAAAGCCTGAGCAAGACACCAAAAGGCCAAGAACTAAACCTTGTGGCTCAGCTTTTGCCTAGAGGGGTTTGATCTGTGCGAACAGTGGCCTAAAGGAAACTGTGCCTGGCTTTAAGGACTCTGAGGCAGAGTGGCAGAGTTGCTGATGCGAAGGGGTTGGGGTCTCCCAGAGAGAAGAAAGCATCAAACCTTATTTAAAGTGAGACTGCAATAACCAACTTCCCTGGCGAATCTACATTTGAAAGATCCAGAAAAAGGACTGCTAAGTGTGCTAAAGAATCTACAACAAAGACTGTTTCCTGACGACTGAGGACCTGCCCCAGAGACTGTATCCTTCTAAAAGGTTAGGAAAATAATTATCAATAGGTTTAGTGGATAGGTTAAAGGGGTTGTAGGAATTTGTAGGATTAATAGTTAAGAAATAATTGTTATTTGTTATAAGTGAATATAGTAATAAATAAATAAGTGTTAAATAATAATTAAAAAGTTTGGTTACAGGAAGAAGGAGGCTGGAGAGAAGCCAGGAGCAAACAAGGAGGACACACCATGGGGTAGATTAAAGAAGATCCTTCCACATGGCCTGGAACATCGGCTTAGCATGGAGAATAATAGTCCAAAGGGACATATGTATATATGGGATTATATTTGGGTAATAGAATTATGAGCTAGCTTAGATGGGCTAGGATTGCACAACCCAAGCCTAGGCTTGTTAAGATCCACCTGGTGTCTGTGTGTGTTCATTTATAATGGCAGGTTAAGGATTAACACTGCCAAACCAATTAAAGATATATAAATACCAGTTAAACAATTTAATTAGCTGTTTTTTTTTCTACAGGTGTGAAATGAAGTGAACACCGAGTCTGTAACTATGGGCGATGACTGAGAGTAGTGAAGTCAAGTTTCTCTTTAATCTTTGTACTGTGTGGCAGGATGAAATCCTGAGTAAAATTAAAATTTTCTAAGTGAACATATCAAAAATTTTTTTTTTTTTTTTTGGTTTTTCGAGACAGGGTTTCTCTGAATATCTCTGGCTGTCCTGGACTCGCTTTGTAGACCAGGCTGGCCTTGAACTCACAAAGATCCACCTGCCTCTGCCTCCCAAGTGCTGGGATTAAAGGCGTGCGCCACCACCGCCCGGCTTTCAAAAATTTAAGAATGATTTACAAAATAGAAATATACTCTGGAACACACATGAAACATAAAAAGATTCATCACATATAGACAACAAGGTTCCACAAATCCCACCCAAAGAGTTGGTAGTGTGGCACCATGTAGTTATTAACAAAAACTAAAAAGCATATTTCTAATTAACATAGGTATCAAAAAAGAAACTACAATGGGTATCAGAAAGTACATAAAATGAAACTTGAGGGTAATGCTGTAAATCAAACCTTTAATCCCAGCACTTGGGAGGCAGAGGCCAGCGGATCTCTGTGAGTTCAAGGCCAGCCTGGTCTATAAAGTGAGTCTAGGACGGCCAGGGCTACACAGAGAAACCCTGTCTTGAAAAACCAAACCAAACCAAAACAAAACAAAAACCCTTTAGCATGTAGCCCAAGCAATGGCTCTGAGAACATTTTCAGAAGGATTAAAGAGTAATTTCCAGATGGGAAGCAAAGCTGTAAAATATTTAATAGGAAAATATCAGGAACTATGTAGAAATGATTTCTTCTGGGAACTGCCTCTCATAACCTGCCTTTACAAATTGAACTTCTACCTGACCTTGTAACCAAGTTAATTATATGCTTTGAGATCATTTAAAACTATGTACTCAATCTGTTTACTTACTGTGTACTCAGCTTGTTTAAATTTAACTTGTCTTTAAGAAAACAACGTAATCAATATTATTACTCCTTGGATTCCCCATGAAATAATCTTTTTATAAGCTAAGAAGAATTATAGTTCTAATTTTAAATAGATTCCCTATTTCTCCCTTATGACCCTTCATGTCCCTAATCCAGAATAATGTGCATGTGGTATGTTGTGTGTGTGTGATGTTGTGTATGTGTGGAGTGTGTGTGTCTATGGGGTGTATGTGTATATGTATGTGGGGTATGTATGTATATGTATGGCGTGTTTGTGGTGTGTGTGCATGTCTGGTATGTATGTGTATGTGTGGTGTGTGTACATGTGATGTGTGTGTGTGTGTGTGTGTAGTGTTATTAGCACTAATATTACTTCTGAAAACAGCTAAGTTGAAAGCAATTTATCAGCTTCAATCAATGTTGACACCACCGTGTGGGGTTGGGTGGTAACAGTCATTTATGGATGCTTATGCTACGGAGTAGGTCAGTCAAGCAAACAGCCTCTTCTCTCGCTAAACTCCAGTAAAGATTCTTTATTTTTCTTTTTCTTTTTTCTTTTTTTTTATAATAATTTATTTTTTATTTCTTCAAGTTACATCTCAATCACAATCCCCTCCCTACTCCTCCCTCCAGTCCCACCCTTCCACCCTCCTCCCCCTCAGCCCCACCATCCTCTTCCCTTCTTTTTTTTTTTTTTAGTTTAAGGTATTTATTTTTCCCCCCAACAGCTCTCCCTTTCAGTCCAAATAATGGTTCTTTTTCTTATAACTATAAATACAATACAAAACAACAGAAATAAATAGGCCACGATTATAAGAGTTATATGGCTTAGCATACATTCCCAATGTCCAGTCC
>CAJQZJ010014563.1:4145986-4166754 GCA_907164525.1 Lophiomys imhausi | reverse complement strand
TCCCACTGGAGATTCTTCGATGCTCATCTTCTACTTGGAGTAATATAGGGGGTGCTGTCAGGAGCTGACATGTCTCGATATCAAAAAATCTTAAGTTAAGAAAACATCTTTGAATGCCATATTCTGCAGATCTCTTGAGGTTTTTGAAGATGCCCTATCTATCTCTTATATTTAGATAAGCAAATATTGCTTGTCTCTTAGCAACTTGATTTCTGAGTAGCTTAGAAAATAACTGTGATAGACTGTCATAGTAACTAACAAAATGACACGTTTTCATGACTATTAGTTTCCGTTTCTTAATTATCCTAAACAGTTTATGTCGGTTGGTAGCGAGAGGTCAAAACTTGACATTTCATTTTTAAGTATTACTACAAACAATACCTTTAAGAAGCGTTACCCTTAATTTTGTATCAATATACAAAGATCAATACCAATGTGGCCAAATATAATCTTAATTTTGTATCAATATACAAAGATCAATACCGATGTAGCCCTATACAATCTTAAATTTGCATTAATATACAATGATCAATACCAATTTAGCCAAATATAATATTAATTTTGTATCAGTATACAAAGGTATAAAGCTATATTCAATAATCTGTCCTTTTTTCTTGTTCTTTCCTATACTATGTCTATGTCCCATTTTTCTCAAGTCTGTTCACTCCTATATAGGAGAGAAAGGAGGATACAGAAAAGCAAAAGAGAGAAGTCCCTGGGTCTAACCTCCAAAACCCATTTAACAAGACCATTTAACAGCTTGTAGTCTTTTCCCCTAAATAACAAAATTTTCTATTATCTATCAAATAACCAAAGGGGAAGAACACCCTCCCCACATTCTGGGGATGGGACGTTGTTCTCTTAAAATGACTTCCTGCTGATTTGGGACGTAGTAAACCTGTTTGGGGCCCAAATAAGAATGGAAAAATGGTTAAAAATGTTAATAGAATCATTTGATGTTCAGTCCCTTTGTGCTCAGCTATTTAGATGTCCTACGAAGTTCATAGACAGAAGCTGATCTTCAGAACTTTACTGAAGATCTGGCTGGAGTAGTCTGTGGAGCTGAACGATCTTAGCGATTTTGAGTTGTTGTGGTTATAGACTTTTGAGGAAACTGCTATTGAAGAAGTCTGCAAGGCTGGATCATCTGGGCCACTCGTCTTCTTTGGTGTCTGATCTGTTTTCTGCTGAGGTTTCCGTTGTCCAGTTGTCCCTGGATTCCTTGAATAGATGCTTTAAATCTCCTGGAAAGATAAGAACAGAGCCCTGCCCTAATCCTAACTCTGGGACAATTACCTTTTTTGGGGGGGGTCAGGTAATATTTTTCCTGGAGCAAATTTGGTTTTTTGATAATATATAAAGTATTACCTTTCAATCCGGATTAAAGAAGAAATTATTTTTGATATTTTGGAGCTAAACAAACCTTTAGTGTATATATTTTGAGATCTCAAAGGACAATTTGTTTGAATTGCAGCCTGCCTTTTGTAAGTAGCTTTTAAACTTAAATCTTTCCAAATCCTATGTGCCTGTCTCTGCATTCTAAATTTTGGGATCAAAGACATGTGGTTTCCAACTGATGGGATTAAAGATGTGCTCCTCCACCCCTGGATCAAAGTTTTTCTCTGTTTAGAGTTTGTTTTGTATCAGGTGGCCTTGAGCTCTGAGATCTGCCTGTTTCTGTCTCTAGTGTGTTGGGATTAAGGGTGTATTCTTCCCCAATGATGTGACTAAGGGTGTGCACCATCACCACCCTGTTTCTTGTAACTCTAGAATTTATAAGACAACTAACTCTATAGTGATCCTCCTGTCTCTACTGGAGGTAAAGGCATGGGCTAACACCATGCATTATTTTACCTTAGCTCTGTTTTTTCAACTCTTGGAGGTTTGTAAAACCAGGTTGAACAGCTGTCACCTTTAATTTATTTACAGTGTTTTAAACCTGTTACCTGCTTTTTAATGCCAAACCATGGAAATAGCCTATACCTCTACAAAAAAAACCAAAAAACAAAAAAAAAAAACTTTTAAGCTGCTATCAAGTTTGTGTAATCTCTGTAGCCACCTGCAGTCTAACATTCTAATCTGAAATTAAGGCCATTTTCTTTTCATGCCAGTAAGGTAAATTATAGTTTGAAAATTTTATATTGTATTTTTATTATATTTTTAAGCTTATTAATTCTTTTCTTAAAATAGTATTCTTTATTTCTAGAACATAGTTTCCTCCCTCCTCCCCTCTTGGCCCCTCCCTTCATCTCTCCTTCCCTCCCTCTCTCCTTCCCTCCCTCCCTCCCTTCCTCCCTCCCTCCCTCCTTGTTCCTTTACTTGGTACTCTCCTTCTCCTCAGATGAGGTGGGTCCTCACATATCATACTCCCTCAGATCTTGCGTCATGTGAGGCCCAAGAGCTTACACTCGTACTGGAGCTTGATAAGGCACACCATCTAGGGTGTGGGGTTCCACTAACCTGCAGCAGATTCCATGACTCACTGGTGGGTAGAATTTTTCCTAGGATAGATATGCTAGGTTCCTGTCTATTTGGGTGTGTGGGTTGTAGGATAGTTATCCTCTGATGTATGGTTAATATCCATTTGTAAGGGAATACATACCATGTTTATCTTTCTGGGACTGTGTCAGCTCACTTAGGATGAGCTTTTCTAGTTCCATCCATTTGGTTTTGAATTGCATGATTTTCTCATTTCTGATAGCTGTGTAGTATTCCATTGTGTATATGTACCACAGTTTTTTTATCCATTCTTCAGTTGATGGACATCTGGGTTGTTTCCAGTTTCTGGCTATTACAAATAAAGCTGCTATGAACATTGTTGAGGCAATGTCCTTTTGGTTTCTTTTCAGATCTTTTGGATATATGCCCAAGAGGGGTATGGCTGGGTCTTGAGGTAGATTTATTCCCAATTTTCTAAGATATCTCCAGATTGATTTCCAAAGTGGTTGCACAAGTTTGCAGTCCCACCAGCAATGGGGGAGTGTTCCCCTTTCTCCACATCCTCGCCAGCATGTGCTATCATTTGAGTTTTTGATCTTAGCCATTCTGACAGGTGTGAGATGGAATCTCAGAGTTGTTTTAAGTTGCATTTCCCTGATGACCAAAGATGTTGAACATTTCCTCAAATGCCTCTCAGCCTTTAGAGATTCCTCTTCTGTGAATTCTCGGTTTAGCTCTGTACCCCATTTATTGATGGGGTTATTTGATTTTTTGGTGTTTAATTTCTTCAGTTCTTTATATATTTTGGATATTAGCCCTCTGTCAGATGTTGGGTTGGTGAAGATCCTTTCCCACTCTGTAGGCTGCTGTTTTGTTCTAAGGACAGTGTCCTTTGCCTTACAGAAGCTTTTCAGTTTTATAAGGTCCCATTTATTGATTGTTTGTTTTAGTGCCTGAGCTATTGGTGTTCTATTCAGGAAGTTGCTACCAGTGCCAATGATTTCAAGGCTTTTTCCCACTTTCTCTTCTATTAATGTTAGTGTGTCTGGATTTATGTTGAGGTCCTTGATCCACTTAGACTTAAGTTTTGTACAGGGTGATAAGTATGGATCTATTTGCATTCTTCTACATGTTGACATCCAGTTAGACCAGCACCATTTATTGAAGATGCTTTCCTTTTTCCATTGTATGTTTTTGGCTTCTTTATCAAAAATTAAGTGACCATAGATGTGTGGGTTTATTTCTGGGTCTTCAATTCGATTCCATTGGTCAACTGGTCTGTTTCTATACCAGTACCATGCTGTTTTTATTACTATTGCCCTGTAGTACAGCTTGAAATCCGGGATGGTGATACCTCCAGATGTTCTGTTATTGTACATGATTGATTTAGCTATTCTGGGTCTTTTGTTATTCCATATGAAGTTGAGAATTGTTTTTTCCAGATCTGTAAAAAATTGAGTTGGTATTTGGATAGGAATTGCATTGAATCTGTATATTTCTTTTGGTAAGATTGCCATTTTTATTATGTTGATCCTACCTATCCATGAACAAGGGAGATCTTTCCATCTCCTGATATCTTCTTCAATTTCTTTCTTCAGGGTCTTGAAGTTCTTATCATACAGGTCTTTCACTTGCTTGGTTAGAGTTACCCCCAGGTATTTTATATTATTTGTGGCTATTGTGAAGGGTGTT
Source organism: Lophiomys imhausi (assembly GCA_907164525.1). Taxonomy (NCBI): domain Eukaryota; kingdom Metazoa; phylum Chordata; class Mammalia; order Rodentia; family Muridae; genus Lophiomys; species Lophiomys imhausi. The sequence goes on along the minus strand of CAJQZJ010014563.1, from coordinate 4,162,623 downwards.
GATTCCCTTATTTCTTTCTCAGCCCATTTATCTTTTGTGTAAAGAAGGGCTACTGATTTTTTTGAATTGATTTTGTATCCGGCCACCTTGCTGAAGGAGTTTATCAGCTGTAGAAGTTCTCTGGTGGAATTTTTGGGGTCACTGATGTATACTATCATATCATCTGCAAATAGGGATACTTTGACTTCTTCCTTTCCAATTTGTATCCCCTTGATCTCTTTTAGTTGTCTTATTGCTCTAGCTAAAACTTCAAGTACTATGTTGAAGAGATATGGAGAGAGTGGGCAGCCTTGCCTTGTCCCTGATTTTAGAGGAAATGCTTTAAGTTTCTCTCCATTTAGTTTGATGTTGGCTATTGGCTTGCTGTAAATTGCTTTTATTATTTTTAAGTATGGTCCTTGTATGCCTGATCTCTCTAAGACTTTTATCATGAAAGGGTGCTGTATTTTGTCAAAAGCTTTTTCAGCATCCAATGAGATGATCATGTGGTTCTTTTCTTTCAGCTTGTTTATGTGGTGGATTACATTGATGGATTTTCTAATGTTGAACCACCCCTGCATCCCTGGGATGAAGCCTACTTGATCATGGTGTATGATACTTTTGATGTGATCTTGGATCCGGTTTGCAAGGATTTTATTAAGTATCTTTGCATCCATGTTCATAAGGGAAATTGGTCTGAAATTTTCTTTCTCCATTGGGTCTTTGTGAGGTTTAGGTATCAGGGTAACTGTGGCCTCATAGAATGTGTTTGGCAGTATTCCTTCTGTTTCTATGTTGTGGAAGAGTTTGAAGAATATTGGTGTTAGCTCTTCTTTGAATGTCTGGTAGAATTCTGTGCTGAAACCATCTGGGCCTGGGCTTTTTTTGGTTGGAAGACGTCTAATGACTTCTTCTATTTCCTTAATGGCTATAGGACTGTTTAATTTGTTTACCTGTTCTTGATTTAACCTTGGTAGGTGGAATCTATCAAGAAAATTGTCCATTTCATTTAGATATTCCAATTTTGTGGAGTACAAGTTTTTGAAGTAGGACCTAACGATTCTTTGGATTTCCTCAATGTCTGTTGTTATTTCCCCCTTTTCATTTCTGATTTTGTTGATTTGGGTATTTTCCCTCTGCCTTTTAGTTAGTTTAGCTAAGGGCTTGTCTATTTTGTTGATTTTCTCAAAGAACCAGCTCTTGGTTTTGTCGATTCTTTGTATTGTTCTTTTTGTTTCTAAGTTGTTGATTTCAGCCCTGAGTTTGATAATTTCCTCTCATCTGCTCCTCTTGGGAGTGTTTGCTTCTTTTTGTTCTAGCTCTTTCAGGTGTTCTTTTAGGTGGCTACTATAGGAATTCTCCAGTTTCTTTTTGAAGGCACTTAGAGCTATAAACTTTCCTCTTAGCACTGCTTTCAATGTGTCCCATAAGTTTGGGTATGTTGTGCCTTCATTTTCATTGAGTTCTAAGAAGACTTTAATTTCTTTTTTTATTTCTTCCCTGACCCAGAGGTCATTGAGGAGAGAGTTGTTCAGTTTCCATGTTTTTGCAAGCACTCTGTTGTTTTTGTTACTGTTGAAGCCTAGCTTTATTCCATGATGGTCTGATAAGTTACAAGGAGTGATTTCAATTTTCCTGTATCTGTTGAGGCTTGCTTTGTGACCGACTATATGGTCGATTTTGGAGAAGGTTCCGTGAGGTGCCGAGAAGAAAGTGTATTCTTTTGTTTTGGGGTGAAATGTTCTGTAGATATCAATTAGGTCCATTTGATTCATGACATCTGTGAGGTTCATTATTTCTCTGTTTGGTTTCTGCATTGTTGATCTGTCCAGTGGTGAGAGTGGTGTGTTGAAGTCTCCCACTATTAATGTGTGAGGTTCAATGTGGGATTTGAGCTTCAGTAGTGTTTCTTTAATGAATGTGGGTGGTCTTACATTTGGGGCATAGATGTTTAGTATTGAAATTTCATCTTGGTGGATTTTTCCTTTGATGAGTATATAGTGTCCTTCCCCATCTCTTTTGATTAATGTTGGTTGAAAATCCAATTTGTTGCATACTAGAATTGCTACTCCAGCTTTTTTCTTGGGTCCATTTGCTTGGTATATCTTTTTCCAGCCCTTTACTTGGAGATAATGTCTATCTTTTTTGCTGAGGTGTGTTTCTTGTAAACAGCAGAATGTGGGATTCTGTTTTCGCATCCATTCTGCTAGCCTGTGCCTTTTTATTGGGGAATTGAGTCCATTGATGTTGAGAGATATTAATGCCCAGTGATTGTTACTTCCTGCCATCTTGATGTTGGTAGAAATAGTGTGTGAGTGAGCTTCTTTCCTTTTGTTTTTGCTGCAGGCATGCTATTTGCTTACTGTGCTTTCTTGTGTGTAGTTAACCTCTTTGGGTTGAAGTTTTCCTTCTAACATCTTCTGTAGAGCTGGATTTGTGTATAGATATTGTTTGAATTTAGCTTTGTCATGGAATATCTTGTTTTCTCCATCTATGTTGATTGACAATTTTGCAGGGAATAGTAGTCTGGCCTGACATTTGTGGTTTTTTAGGGTCTGCAAGATGTCTGTCCAGGCCCTTCTGGCTTTTAGAGTCTCTGAAGAAAAGTCAGGTGTGATTCTGATAGGTTTGCCATTATATGTTACTTGACCCTTTTCCCTAGCAGCTTTTAAAATTCTTTCTTTGTTCTGTACATTTAGTGTTTTGATTATTATGTGGCGGGAAGATTTTCTTTTCTGGTCTAATCTATTTGGGGTTCTGTAAGCTTCTTGTACAGTTATAGGCATCTCTTTTTTTAGATTTGGGAAATTCTCTTCAATGATTTTGTTGAAGATATTTTCTGGTCCATGGAGGTGGGACTCTTCTCTTTCTTCTATTCCTATTATTCTGAGATTCCGTCTTTTCATTGTGTCCTTGATTTCCTGAAGGTTTTGTGTCAGGACTTTTTTTTTTTGGTTTTTCAAGTTTGGTTTTTCGAGACAAGGTTTCTCTGTGTAGCCCTGGCTGTCCTGGACTCACTTTGTAGACCAGGCTGGCCTCGAACTCACAAAGATCCACCTGCCTCTGCCTCCCAAGTGCTGGGATTAAAGGCGTGCGCCACCACCGCCCGGCTTATGTGTCAGGACTTTTTTAGATTTGACATTTTCTTTGACAGATGTATCCATTTCTTCAATTTTATCCTCTGAGCCTGAAATTCTTTCTTCCATCTCTTGTATTCTGTTGGTGATGCTAGTGTCTGTAGTTCCGATTCTTTTCTTAAGGTTTTCCAGTTCTATGGATGTCTCAGATTGGATTTTCTTCATTGCTTCAACTTCCCTTTTCAGGCCTTCCATTCCTTTAAGCGCTTTATTCATTTCCATCACCTCCTTTGCAGTACTTTGTTGTTGCTCTCTGAGGTATTTGATTTCCTCCCTTAGGCCTTCTATTATTAGTATAAGCGTAGGATTCAGGTCATTTTCCTTTGCTTCAATTGGGTTCAGCTGTCCAGAGTTGTCTGTAGCATTATTGCTAGGATCTGGAGACATCCTATTGTTTTGGTTTTTTTTTACCATGTTCTTGCGCTGACCTTTTGTCATCAGATGGACCCAGGTGTTATCTGTTTGTTTCTTTTGTTACCTGACCTTGGTGCTCAGGAAAACTCCCTGCCCTGGGGGTTGGCTGATCCTGAGATCCTGGTGTTTACCTCCAGATGGCGGGCAGATTCCTGTAATAGACTGACTGGCTTTCGGAGAGGAGGGTGGCTGCTGCTCTCCTCAACTGCTTGTGACCCAATTGGACCAATATAGAGGGGATTGGAGTGGGGAGAGGGCTAGCCTCTGAGGACCTGGGAGCTGACAGGTCTCCTCAGAAAGGCAGGTAGAGCTGTGGTTGGGTCTGTGTTCTCCTCTCACTGACCCAGTCGTTCTGGCTCCCCAGCTGGGCTGACTATGCAGGCAGGGAGCTCCACCCACAACAGATGCCGGCCTCAGTGCGCCTGTTGCTGACTGCCTCAGATGCTTGGGTGCTAGGGTGAGTGACCCACCCGCCCCAGTATTTGTGGAGAACACACTTTCCCGGGCTCTGTTTGCAGTACATCTTGGCTCCTAATTGCTTTGCTGTGACTGGGTTAGGTCTCTGCCTCCCCGCTACAGTGCACACTGTGCCACCATGTTGGAAACTCCGGAAAAAAATAATCTCACTTACCTTTGCTCTTGTGGTGCGGCTCAAGTGCAGGCTGGATATCAGGCAGACAGGCGGGGCCGCTGGTCTGTGGCTGGAGCCGTGGGCTGGATCCGCTCCTGGGCTAGATCTCTAGCCAGAGCTCCTCTCCAGACCGGTGACGGAGCTGGCTGATCTCAGGGTTGTGTTCCTTTATTTTTCTTTTATGTGAATTTTTATTTCATGAGTGCTTTGCCTTCATCCATGTCTGTGCATCTTATTCGAGTAGTGTCCATGGCAGCCAGAAGAGGGCATCAGATTCCTTGGTACTGGAATTACAGCCAATTGTGAGCTGTGAATTGAATCTGGGACCTCTGGAAGAGCAGGCAAGTGCTCTTTTTTTTTTAATTGAAAATTTTTTATTATGTTCATTTCACATCATGAACCCTGTTTCCTCTCATCTCCCACCTCCCTTCAGACCCACCCTCCACCCTTGCAATCTGTCCCAGCATAAAAAAATAAAATCTCCTTGTGGAAGCTGTAGTGTGTCTCAGTGTGTCCCACAATATTCCCTTTTGTCCACACATTTTACTTGCAAATGTTCATCAAAATGACTCCTTGGTCTGGTAGGAGGCCTCTGGTTTCTGCTACTTTGTTGTTGTTGGTTTTTTGTTTTGTTTTGGTTTTTCAAGACAGGGTTTCTCTGTGTAGCCCTGGCCATCCTAGACTCACTTTGTAGACCAGGCTGGCCTTGAACTCATAGAGATCTGCCTGCCTCTACCTCACAAGTGCTGGGATTAAAGGTGTGCAGCACCACGCCCGGCAATTACAGACAGCTGTGAACTGCCATATGGGTGCTGGGATTTGAACCTGGGTCCTTTGGAAGAACAGCCAGTGCTCCTAACCCCTGAGCCATCTCTCCAGTCCCATCTGCTACTTTGTTAATACTGGAACCTCACTGGAACTCCTCTCAGATATGCTGTAGCTGTCCTTTGTCATGGAGATCCTGTAGTTTTGGGTTGTGGAACTGGCCTCTTCTTGTACTCCAGCAGTTCTTCCGTGGGGTAGATGTTGGGGTGGGCCAACTCAAAGCCCTGATTTTGGACCTGCAACCCCCACTTGTAGGGCCAGTTCTACTATGGAAAGGTGCTTGGCCTGCTCTCCCTAGTGCTGCAGCATGTGAGGAGCAGGGACAGCTCTCCTGCTCTTGTGACCCCATCTGGGCCAGATCTCCTGTAGGCCAATTCTGGTGAGGGCAAAAGGGAGGGGAGGGGATCTCTTCCTAGCCAATACCTCCACATAGCAGACAGAAGGCAGGGCTGGCTATCCCATACTCACTCCCTCAGGGCTGGCTCACCCACAACCCCCATATCCAGGACCAACTATAGTGTGCTACCCAGCAAGGTTCAGGGCCTGCTCTCCTGAGTGCTGTAGCATGTGAGGGGCAGGGACAGCTCTTCTGCTCTTGTGACCCCATCTGAGCCAGATCTCACCCCAGGGCTTGGACTCCACAACCCCCACATCCAGGGCCAGGCAGAGTTCTTCTAGTTTCTGGTTTGTTTCCTGTCCTGGGAGCCCATCTGGTGCTTGCCTGGTACTGGTCTGGTAGTCATCACAGGCTACCCTATGGCGCCAATGTTATGTTGGTATCCAGGTTGCTTTTTTTCCAGGAATGTCAGGCTACTATTCATTCAGATGTTCATAGGTCAGAACACTGAATGTAGACATAGCCTCTCTCCTTTCTGCTACCTACTGATGCACATGTGACACAGCAGTCACACCTGCAATACCTCTAGGGGTATGCAGGCAAGTGCTATTAACTGCAAAGCCATCTCTCCAAGATACTTTAAGACAAAGTTCCTCATTCCTTTCTCATACCAGGTTTGCTGTGTTGTTCCCTAAGTCTTCTATTGGGGAGAATACAGAGATCAGATTCAACTTGTTCAATCTGTACTGATTCACGGGCCTGGGTCTAGTCCCCTTCTGTAGCTCTGTGTGCCATTTCCTCTGCTCCCAACCTGGGCCTGAAGACAGTGGAGTCTGTCCCTTCAATGCATTTATTTTTCCTCTCCTAGGTAATTCCTTTCTTCAGGCCCTGACTCCTGTACTCCACACTGGGGTATGAGGAAGGTACAAGGCCACTGGGAACCTCTTCTTTCTGCTCAGGGAATCCTCTGGGACTTGTTTCTGGGCCTCTACTTTCTTTCTCCTGGAAGCTTCCCCAGGATCCCAACAGATCCATGAAGCTCAGTCCCTAAAAGAGGATGAAAGTGAACTTCCCTCAACTGTAACCACCCCCCACCCAATGCACTTGTAGTTAGTTGCCTACACTCACTCAGATCCTAATCTCGCTGGGTACCTCAGCAATGTAGATTTGGCATTCTTCTCTGCTTGGCGTCCAGTGTGCTGAAGCCAGCAGGGACCCGAATCAGCACCTCAGGCCCTACCTTGGCCATTCTTCTGGGACTTGCCCTTCTTCTGACACCCTGGGACCAGCTTGGTACTTTGCTCCAATTGCAGGGCACTGGGTTTCCACGCCTCCTCCTCAGCCAGGTCTCCTAAACTGTATCCCAATCCTTCTCTCCAGCAGCCTACAGAATGGGAAAAGATTTTCACTAACTCCACATCTGACAGAGGGCTAATATACAAAAATATATAAAGAACTCTGAAAAAAGACACCAACAAACCAAATAATCCAATTAAAAATGGAAGCAAATCTAAATAGAGAATTCTCAACAGAGGAATCTCAAATGGCCAAAGAACACTTAAGGAAATGTTCAACAACCTTAATCATCAAGGAAATGCAAATCAAAATGACTCTGAGATTCTATCTCACACTTTTCAGAATGACTAAAATAAAAAAAAAAACTCAAGTAGCAGCTCATGTTGCCGAGGATGTAGAGCAAGTGGAACACTCTTCCATCGCTGGCGGTAGGGCAAACTTGTACAGCCACTTTGGAAATCACTTTGGAAATCAATATTGCCGTTTCTCAGAAAAATCAGGAATTGTAGAGAGCTGCGAAGTGCCGTGCCCTAAAGATGGCGCTGGTCTCCACCTTCCACCAGCCCGACGGTGAGCGCTCTCTATGATAATAAGTTCATATTTGGCAAAGACCGCTGATCTGGCTTGCTTCCACATACGTGGGCCTCTAAGATAGCACCACTTGGCTTTACTTGACTGGCTGTTCATTTTAGTATTTAGCCTGTGGGTTGGGTCTGCCCGGGCATTTCGGAATTCAGAAGACTGTTTTCAAGGGACCTGAATAAACTGCTGGAGAAGAGCTTTTGTGAGTTGCGTCATCCTTGCTGGTCGAGGGGGACGCAACAGGTGGTTGCCCGTACGGGGACCCAGAAAAGACTCAGAACTCCTGCAGTCAGGGGCAAGGCGTTGGTAAGTTCCTGGGATAAATCAGGACAATAAAGTTTCATGGAGATAGTGAACACAAAGTAAAGATTCGCGGATAATAGTGAACATATGGTAAAGATTCGCAGAGATAGCGAACGAAAGGTAAAGTTTCGCGGGGAAGCAGCGAACCGAAAGTAAATTTTTAAACATGGGATTGTCTGAGTCACACCCAATTTTTCTGGCTCTTCAGGAGCTACTTTTAGCTAGGAATTTGAAGATTAAGAAGTCTACCCTAGAAAGATTTTTGAATGAATGTGATTCTGAGGCTCCGTGGTTTGCGGTGTCCGGGAATCTTACGGTATCCTGCTGGGACAAATTAGGCAGGGACTTGGATTTTGCCTGGGAGCAAAGTACATTGCAGGGAGGAGCACGGCCTATTTGGAGACTTGTTCGGAGTTGTTTAGGAGATCAGAGATATTGCAAGGCAGTGGAAAAAGGACAAAAGGCATTAGAACAGTTAAAAGAGGAGCGCTTGGTCAAATCTGGGAAAGATACTTTGGAAGAGGATAGCTCAGAGTCTAAAGAGTAACTTAAAAGGTTAACAAAGAAAATGGAGAAGTCATCTTTGAGGAAGAGTTCTGACTGCACCCGGATAGAGCCCTCAGGTCCGGGGCCGCCTGTGCTGGCCCCGCCTTCATATAATGAGACTTCCCCTCTGAGTGATCCTAGTGGGCGGTCATTCTGTCCAAATGTCTGGAGGGAAGTGAGACATGAGCTGTACTATCCTGTCTTTCAGGATGGAGGGGAAAGATCTGAGCAGGTAGACAGTGAAAAGGAAAGTAACAAAGGCAAAAGATTTGAGCAGGCAGACAGTGAAAAGGGAGGCAAAAAGAAAGTTCCTCTCTATCCCGATCTTAGAGATTTTAGAGATTTTAGAGATCTTGAGGACTCAGAGAGCACGGATTCTGAAGGAGAGCTACACGCTCTAATAGAACAGTTGGAGAGGACTGTTATTAGAAAAAAGGAAAAGAAAAAGGTAAAAGAGAAGGACACGCAGGTGGCAGTCGGTGTGGGTGGAGCCGTTGCTACGGAGCCTGACACGTCAGCGGCAGTCGGAGTGGGTGGAGCTGTTGTTACAGCGCCTTCAGCCACGCTGGCTGCGGCTGGTGTAAATAAAGCCGTTGCCATGGCGCCTTCAACTCCTCCCCCATATCCAGAAGCCACTCAGATAGATCAGCCTGTTCAGTCCCTGAAAGTAGGGAGATCTTTCTGCCCGGGGATGTGGACACAAGTAAGAACAGAATAGAACATTATCCCACTGCACTTGCTGCTTTAGCCTTGAATGGTATCCAACAATGCTTGCAGTCTTTTGGAGTTGCTCCTGCCAGTATAATAGTGCCTTATTCCAGTTATCAAATTAAGATTTTGTGTGGCACTGTAGATGACTGGGCAATATTGCAATGTAGCTTTGAAGGAGTGATTGATAACCATTACCCTAAACATCCTTTGCTATCATTTTTTTAAGGAGCACCCAGTGATATTCCCTAAGGTTACTTCAGCAGTACCACTTCAAGGGTCACCAAATGTGTTTACTGACGGCTCAAAGACAGGCTGTGGAGCCTATTTGATAGAAAGACAAGAGCCCGTGTTATGTCACTTTCAACCGGGCTCCCCCCAAATAGTAGAGTTGAAAATAGTAATTGAGGTGTTTAAAAGATGTCAATTTGCATTCAATTTGATTTCAGATTCAGTCTATGTGGTCAACGCAGTGAAAGTATTAGAATTAGCAGGTCCTATTAAGAATAGTAGTACTGTATGTGCCTTATTACAAGAGTTACAAGTTTTAATCTGGCAGAGAAAAAGGTGTTTTTATATTCAACATATCAGAGCACATACAGGATTACCTGGACCATTAAGTGAGGGTAATGATAAAGTTGATCAATGGACCAGGATGGAATGCATTTTTTGGAGCTCATTCCTGGATCAAGCCAGACAGTTTCACCAATTATTTCATGTAAATGCAAAAACTCTACAGCAGAAATTCCATTTGTCTAAAGCAGATGCTAGACAAGTAGTTTTGGACTGTCCTCAGTGTGTGATTCATCATCATCCTCCCAGTGTGGGAGTGAACCCTAGAGGGTTGATGCCACTCAAAATCTGGCAAATGGACGTTACCCACATTTCAAAATTTGGAACCTTAAAATATATTCATGTATCTGTGGATACCTGCTCAGGTATCATACATGCTATACCTATGAGTGGAGAAAAGACTCGCAATGTCATAGGACATTGCTTAGAGGCCTGGGCTGCATGGGGAAAACCACAGCAGCTGAAAACGGACAATGGACCAGCCTATACGGCACAGTCCTTTGTCTCCTTCTGTAATCAGATGGAGGTACAGCTTAATCACGGATTACCATACAATCCTCAAGGACAAGGAATTGTGGAGCGTGCTCATCGCACCTTGAAAGAATGCTTGCAAAAACAAAAAGGGGGAATAGGCCAAGGCCGTACCCCCAAGGAGAGAATATCTTTAGCCTTATTTACTTTAAATTTTTTCAATTTGAATGCTCAAGGCCGCTCAGCAGCGGACAGACATCAGGATTCCCATGGTTCACCTAAAAGCATGGTGAAGTGGAAGGACATTCTGACAGGCTCTTGGCGGGGGCCTGACCCCATGCTAACATGGGCGAGAGGGTCTGTTTGTGTTTTTCCTCAGGATCAACAAGATCCAGTGTGGGTGCCTGAACGCCTTGTGAGGAAGATTCGTCATGAAGACCTTCCTAAGGATCCTGGTGATAGTAGCAGTGAGTATGTCAGGAGCGCAAAGCAGTTTGGGTTCAACAAGATTATTTTTCCTTTAGCCCCATGATTAGTAATAAAGTGAATAAGTCTTGTACAGGAATGCTTGATATATCTACTAGGGATCCTCAGCAGACTGCCACCAATCCTTTTGATTTGTGGCTTTTGTGTGGAGTAAATGGAAGTTGCATGGACTTGGGACCTGTCATTATGCTGGGGGGGAGGGAAATTATCAAAGAGGTAATTTTTCCCTAGGGTCTGCTACCAGATTGGATTTCTCTAGCGGTAGTGGCTCTGGTACTTGGAATTCTTTATTTCATTCTTACCGCAACAAGAATGTTTCAGCTTCACCAGTATGTGTCTGGCCTCCTTTTCTGTGGATTGTAAGTAATGGGAGTGCATCCTTGGGTGAAGAAAAGTTAGTATGCACTCTGGGCACATGTTTTTATGCCCTATGCTGGAATGCCACAGCCTTTCCTGTGGCTGTGGTGACTAGAATGCCTCGATATGTACCAGTTCCTGTAGAGGCTCCTAATACCATGATGCTATTCAGGTTTAAAAGAGATTTTGGCATCACTGCAGCTATTGTTACTGCTATCACTGTTGCTGCTGTAGGAGCTACTGCCTCAGCTATTGCCTTGTCTAGTTCTATACAGACTGCCAATGCCCTGAATAACATCTCAGCCACTGTGGCACAGGCATTGGATACTCAGACCTCTATGAATTCTCATCTCAAAGGAGGCCTTATGATAGTTAATCAACGCATAGATTTAATACAAGAACAGATTGATTCTCTTTGGCAACTAGCACAATTGGGGTGTGAGTGGAAAATGCAAGGTTTGTGTGTTACTTCCGTACAGTATCAAAATTTTACAAAGGCTGCTAATTTGTCTAGACAATTGTCAAAGTTCCTCTTACAGGATTGGTCAGCTGAATTTGAAAATTTGATGAGAGAGCTGAGAGCGACAATTGTCCACATCAACTCCACTCGGGTGGATTTGAGCCTGGCCACTGGTTTGACTTCCTGGATACAGACGGCTATGGATCATCTTAAGGAGTGGGCGGGTGTAGGTTCTTTGGCTATACTGATGATACTAGCCTCTCTGGTTTGCCTATGGTGCATCTACAAAATGAGAACCACACAAAAGCGTAATGCAGCCATGATTATACAAGCCCTTGTCGCCATTGAGGCAGGCCAGTCCCCTCAGGCATGGCTCGCTGCCGTGAAGTAAATCTTCACTAAGCATAGTCCCTGCCCACTGAGGTATTCGTTCCACGGATATTAGGGTCTGGCAAGTCAGTGACGGAGTTGACGGGTAAGTCTCGGCCACCTAAGACAGGGCAGTCCCGAGTGGGGAGGCTGACCCAGAGACGGGTAAAAGTTTGAGCACCGCCCTCCTACAGGCTCAGGCCCACCGTGAGATCCCCAGATAGAGGGATTACGAAGTCTTTCCAGGGACTTCTACCTACTTTAGAAAAAATAAAAAAGGAGGAACTGTAGAGAGCTGCGAAGTGCCGTGCCCTAAAGATGGTGCTGGTCTCCACCTTCCACCAGCCCGACGGTGAGCGCTCTCTATGATAATAAGTTCATATTTGGCAAAGATCGCTGATCTGGCTTGCTTCCGCATACGTGGGCCTCTAAGATAGCACCACTTGGCTTTACTTGACTGGCTGTTCATTTTAGTATTTAGCCTGTGGGTTGGGTCTGCCCGGGCATTTCGGAATTCAGAAGACTGTTTTCAAGGGACCTGAATAAACTGCTGGAGAAGAGCTTTTGTGAGTTGCGTCATCCTTGCTGGTCGAGGGGGACGCGACAAGGAATCAATCTACCTCAAGACCCAGCTATAACCACTCCTGAGCATTACCCACAGGACTCCATCCTACTACAAGGAGACTTGCTCAGTTATATTCATAGCAGCTTTATTCATCATAACCAGAATCTGGAAACAACGTAGATGTCCCTCAACTGAAGAATAGATAAAGAAAATGTGGTACATTTACACAGTATTGCTCAGCTATTAAAAACAAGGACATCATGACCTTTGAAGGCAAATGGATGAAAGTAGAAAAATCCTCCTGAGTGAGGTAACCCAGACCCATAAGGACACACATGGTATGTACTCACTGTGTGTGGACATTAGCTGTTAAGTAATGGGTAATCATGCTACAAACCATAGACACAGAGAGGCTAAGTAACAAGGAGGAGGGCTCAAGAAGGGGCAGGGATCCATGAACCTCTCTAGAAAGGGGAAGTAGAATAGATTTTGTGGGTAGACTGGGAGTGAGTGGGGATGGGAACAGGAGGGATCAGGGAGGATGGAAGGAAAGAGTACTGGAGAGACAAGTGGAATTGGGGGACATTTTGTAGGCGAGGTAGTAACCTAGTGCAATGGAAACTCCCGGGAATCCACGAGGGTGACCCTACCAAAGACCCCTAGTAATGCGGCTCGTGGAGCCTGAACCAGCCATCTTCTGTAACCATGCACGCCTTCCAGTGGAGTGAATGGGACACCAACCCAGTCTCAAGACCTACAATTTTTCCGGCCTGCAGAATGTGTTGGGGTAAAGGTGGCATTGGACTTGTGGGAGTGGCCAACTGATGACTGGTCCAACGTGAGTCCCATGCCAAGAGAGGGAGCCGATGCCTGACACTACCTGGAGGGCTAGGACCCAGAGGCTGGATAGCCTAGAGGCCTAGAATAGAACCAAACATGACTGGAAAAAAAAAGTCAGTGAAATGCTTGCTAATGATATTCTGTTATATTCGAAGACCAGAGCCTAGCATAATCGTCACTGGAGAGGTTTCATCCCGCAACTAATGGGAACAGATGCAGAGACCCACAGCCAAACATTAGGTGGAGCTTGGGGGAAATCCTGAGGAAGAGTGGGTGGAAGGATACTAGGAGCCTGAGGGGTCAAGGGCACCACAAGGAAAAGGCTTACAGGACCAACCTGGGTTCATAGGGGCTCAGAGAGATTGAACCGACAATCAGGGAGCCTGTGAGGGTGCTGACCTAGGGCCTCTGCATATATGTTATAGTTATGCAGCTTGGTTTTCTTGTGGGACTGGGAGCAGGGGCTATTTCTGACTCTTTTGCCTGCTTTTGGGACCCTTTTCCTCCTGCTGGGTGGCCTCATCCAGCCTTGATATGAGGCCATGTTTAGTCTTATTATAACTTGATATGCTGTGTTTGGCTGATATCCCTGGGAGTCCTGCCCTTTTCTGAAGGGAAAGGAGGGGGAGCGGGTCAGGGGGAGAGGAAACTGCTGTAATATAAGAGAATAAATAAAAAATGTCATTTTTGTTTGTACATTTGCGAGTCTGGCTTATGTTTCTTTTTGTTTCAATTCCTTGGATTTGACTATATAGTATCTTATTATGCAACCTCTCTCAGAATTTTTTTTGCCACTCTCTGTGTCTGTCTTTAATTTCCCCCAAAGTTAACATCCATATACAACCCATGCTTGGTGGCATGTGCCAATAATCAGCAGACAGGAATAGGATAACCTCTAGTTTGAGGCCAGCCTGGGCTGCATATCAAGACCCTGTTTTAGTCCCTCTTCCCCCAAACACCTTTAAATGCCCAATTTCCCAAACTCTGCAGTTAATCAGTATTCTCCTCATATTGCTAGTCAAAAATATGTATTACCTTGTTTTTCAGTTCTGAGCTTTTTCTTTCTCCGCAGATGTTACTGTTGTGCATTGGTCCCTTCATCTGGGATCACGTTCTTTCTGCTTCAAATACCTCCTCTAGCATTTCCTTTAGTGAATATTTATTTCTAAATGAACTCTCAAAGCTTTTGTTTACCTGAAAAAAATGTTTATTTCTTCTTCATTCTTGGAAGATATTTTCTCCTCCATTTGAAATTCTTTTGGTTCACTTAAGCTGATGTCCCACTGTCTCTCCCTAACTCCCCCCTCCTCTGTGTATATGTGTGTGTATATATGTGTATGTGTATGTGTGTATATGTGTGTATGCGAATGTGTGGTATGTGTGTGTATGCGTATGTGTGTGTGTTGTAGAAAAGTCAGTTGTCTGCCCAAGGCACCCTTTCTTCTCCATAGACTTTTATGATAGTTCTTCAAGTCTTTGGTTTTCTTCTGTTTCATTAGTTGTGTCCAGTTATGACTTTGCATTCACCAGGAGTTCCAGTGGCATAGTTGACGGGTCTCTGGAGGTAGGTTGGACTACGGGGATGCAAAGATATGAAGGCCTCTGAGCACTTGCTGAGGAGCCTGGCTGCTAGTCTGTAGCACAGGGGCCAAATATAACAGATTTAACTTGTAGCCTGTCCTTGAACTCACGGTCCTTCTGCCTCAGTTTCCTGAGTGCTTGGGTTACAAGCACCTGCCAACGTGCCCAGCTCATCTTAAGTGATTCACACAATGGGTGGTGATGCAGCCTTACAAATTGTGCCTGGGAACTCCACCATCACTTGTTCTCTGCATTTTGACCAGTTGTGGTTCTCTGTACGGAGCCTCCATCTGCTGCAAAAAAGCTTTGATGAAGAGGAAGAGCTACGCTTACCTGTGGGTGTAACAACAAATATTTAGAATACAGTTACAAGCTATATAGATCTAGGGAAATGGCAGTAGCGGATTTTCCTCTAGAGTCTATGACTTCTTCACCCATTGGTTACTTTGCTATATTCACAAGACAGTACATATTTAAGTTACTTCTTACTGAATGGACCTTAAGTACAATTACACAGTGGTTATCCCCAAGATAAAAGTGCCACTATTTCACCATTGGGGATATCGTAGCTGCCCATCACTGTTGTGGTTCTCAGGCTTTACAGCCTAGTGACGTTATCTATCTATCAACCTTCTTTCTTTTTTTTTTTTTCCCTCTTGGTTTTTTTTTTTTTTTTTTTTTTTTGAGACGGAGTTTCTCTGTGTAGCCCTGGCTGTCCTGGACTCACTTTGTAGACCAGGCTGACCTCGAACTCAGAGAGATCCACCTGTCTCTGCCTCCCGAGTGCTGGGATTAAAGGCGTGTGCCACCATGCCCGGCTTTTCTTCCTTCCTTCTTTCCTTCCTTCCTTCCTTCCTTCCTTCCTTCCTTCCTTCCTTCCTTCTCTTTTCCTTTCCTCCCTCTCTCCCTCTTTTCCTTAACTAATTAATTAACTAATTCTCTCATGTATTACATATACCTACCACTGTTTCCCCCCACCCCCATCCACTTCTCAGTTTCCTTTCAGAAGGGCAGGCCTCCAGGATTATCAACCAACATGACATATCAAGTTGCAACAAGACTAGGCACCTCCCCTCATATTGAGTCTGGAAGAGACAACCCAGTGTGAGGAAAAAAAACAAAAAACAAACAAACAAACAAAAAAAAACGGTCCTAAAAGCAGGCAAAAGAGTAATTTTCATTAAGACCAAGGCTCCAGCATCCTCGTGCACCTCAAAACACTGTATTTCCAGAAGTGGCCAGCAGGTGGCAGCATTGCACCACGGCTGCTCTGGGAGGCCAACTTGGTCCACCTTGGCAACTGCGGCTGCGCTGGTAGGTTCCGGTCCACCGTGGTTGTCGGGTTTGGAAGTGGGCGGTGGAGGAGTTGGGGGTGGGGGTGGGTCCTGGTGGGTTCGGGGGCGGGAGATCACTGTCTCCATTTTGCCTGGGGCTTTTCTGTGCCTGGTGCTCCTCCATGGGTTACTGAGCCGCCACTAGGGCTGTCCTCTGAGGATGCTCATTTCCATTTGAGGTCACTGGCTTGCAGTCCTAAAGAGCAGCTCATCTCAGCGGGTCTCGTCTTATGCTTTTGTGATGTCATTCTCCTGATCTTTTTATTCACCCCTGCGGGGCATCCCAGAAGTCTGCCATAGGTTTCTAGATCTCTTAGACTCTGGCATTGGCTCCCCTCCCCCTGGTTCCAGAGAAAGGTCCTGTTTCCTTCTGTACCTACCCAAGGTCACTCCAGTCCCTAAGTTCTGGACCTATCATCAGGATGTGTGTCTGTCCCTCACAGTGCTAATTTTGGAAGGTGAGCAGGGGAATGGCACAGCTTCATTGAAGGAGGTCTTCATTAGTGACTAGGGTCCTGAAAATTTCAGGACTGTCAGGGTTCTTGTTCTAGGGTGCCTTGTCCCCACCCTTCGTCATTCCTGCTTTACTTCCTGAGGGGATTGGATACTGGCCAAGGGACTTCACCATCGCCACCTGTGGCACACTCCTACCTGCAGCAGAAGACAGGTGGCAGGAACTTCCGGAAGGGGACCCACGAAAGACCCACAAACTGGCAAAGTCCTCAGTGTTCCCAGCAAGCAAGGAATGTGCTTCACCACAGTTCTAAGATATACACGTTCACTTACCAGGATGGGGAGAGAGAGAGAGAGAGAGAGAGAGAGAGAGAGAGAGAGAGAGAGAGA